>JAUCMX010000003.1:19572002-20052002 GCA_033459395.1 Hemibagrus guttatus
ATGAAAGATGGCATAAATGGTACACAGTACTTCACAAAAACAAACAGTTTTATTTTTTTAAATAAAAATAAACAATTTTATCTTATTAAAGCACACCTTTACGCCCTGGACATCCTGGAATTAGCCAAATGAAATATAAGAGAGGGATGCTGTATGTCCAGCTGTACCCAACCAAAGATTTACTTAAGAACAGGGCAATAATGTGTATATACACTGCCTAGCCAAAAAAAGTCCTAGATTTAACTAATAGATAATTACTAATTGGCAATTAACCATAACTGATGCACAGAGAAGCTTCTCATTTCTTAAACAACCATTAAGAACTGTCAAACGCATTATTAAAACCTAAAAGGATAGTGGGAATCTATCATCTTTGAGGAAGCAATGTGGTCAGAAAAAATCTTGAATGATCGTGATCAGAGACTTTGTTGGAATCAAATAATTTATATATATATATATATATATATATATATATATATAATATATTATATATATATATATATATATATATATATATATATATATATATATATATATATATATATATATTAGGGGGGAAAAAAGAAAAAGAAAAAAAAGTTACCCTGTTCTAGAGTGATGGGTGCATCAAGGTATAAAGAGAGGTGGATGAAGTGATACACCCATCATGCCTAGTGCCTACTGTACAAGCCTGTGGGGGCAGTGTTTTGATGTGGGGGCAGTGTTTTGATATGGGGTTTATTCAGTTGGTCTGTCCTAGGTTCAGCAACATTATATGCCAAGAAATGAGGTCAGATGACTACCTGAACATACTGAAAGAGCAGGTTTGTCCGTCAATTGATTAATCAATTGACATCATGAGCGTGAGACATCATTTTCATACACATATTGGCCACCACAGGGTCCAGACCTCAACTGCACTAAGAACCTTTGGGATGTGCTGGAGAAGACTTCATGCAGCGTTTCAACTGTCCCATCATCAGTACAAGAGCATGGCAAGAAATATGCACAACTGCATAAGCTTACAGGAATGTCACAGCAAATGAGATCCGTAATTAAAGCAAAATGCAGGCCAACGAGACTGTCACACAAGTGTGCGACTTTTTTTGGTTATGCAGTGTATATAATTAGTTACCTATAACAAAAAACATCAGAAACAAGATGCAAGGAATAGAATTTAATGCTCAAAATCAGCACAAAAGAGGAGAAAGCACATACCTTGGGAAGAAGATGCTTTCTACCACATAGAAGTCCTGCATAAGAACATCTCTCTCAGCTTTCTGGCTCAGGCTTCCCACAGTGTGTGTAATACCGAGCTGAATGGCTCCTTTCAAAGCAGAAGAGGTTGTCTGGTGGGAGAAATGTTGGGAAATTAGCAAATTAGTCTAAACAGTCTGCAGCGGTCTCTTTCTGTGCAAGTAAGCCATTCTTGGCCGCACTAAGCATCATAGTTTCTTTAGCAACACCTAGAAATCTGCTTTGCAAAAATAACCCTCACTCCACCAAGCTGGTATCTACAATGATTAATGACTTGCTATTACAAGCAGACACAAACATTTTATGAACAGCTATTTATTTCAGTTACTCTGTTCCAAGATGCCCTCCTTTCTGATTTGACCTTTACAAATTTAACTAACCTTTTTATAAGTGGTCTCTCCAGTAGGGTCAATTCCCCGATGACCAATAGTCTTCTTCATACTCTGAGATGACCCTGGGCCCTATGGACAGTGTGACACAGAAGAGAGAGACAAAGAGAATCAGTGAGAAACATAAAAACAATCTTTCAATCACATTTTCTTAATGCTGGTCCTCTCTAATCAGTGCCACACAGTAAACTGTTACCCAAAACACATTTCTAGTGGTCAAAATCTGTTTTTAGTCTAGACATAAATAGCAAATAAGACTGCTATCTAACACTCACCTCTGGTGAAGCAGTTTTTCGACTGGACCCTTAAAAGAAGAAGAAAAGATGCATGTAAATTTGGTTGTGAAGGATCTGTGAAAGCTTTTGAGAAACTGAATACATTTATCATGCTTCCTGGCATGCCTTTTGCAGTACAACTTTTTATCAAGTGTCTCTAGTATCTGTAGTTACCTAAACTACAATATGACTGCAGAGGATACAGATTCATATAACAAGCATTTGCTCCCCCAAAGATCAATGCGTGTTATTTTTGTTTGACAGTACAAGGATATGAAATAATTACCTACATGCACTGTTTGTATTTAGGAAATGTGGAAACCATTCTTCTTTGATGTATGTAATCAATCTATGGATGTTCAATTAACTATAAATTAACTATAAGGAGGTTGTCAACACTGATACCAAGAAACACAAATAAAACAAATACAACAGGATTTAAGGAATGTTAGCAGCCTCACCTACTCACTGCAATTTCACTATAGAAAAAGTAATAGTAATGTAAATAATAACTGGATAAAAAGTAATACAACATCTATATTTATAGAATGGCTTTAATTGGTAAAGAAAATCTAATTCAATTCTTCAGCACAAAAAGCCTATGTGGCTGCAGCTTTTTATTCCAGCCAAGAATCACACCTGATGGTCAGCTGAAAACTAAGACTCAGTTGTGGTCAAACTGTAGTCCATTTGAAAGCACACAACTGACTTTGTGCATGCTAGGCTGTGTGAGAAAACCCCACCAAACAAAGCTGAAATGTTCATTTTTAGTTTACAAGTCTGCAACCTAAACAGTATGTCAAGTAATACCCAATTAGCTCTATTTGTACGTAATTACATCTTATGCACACACAGGTGCCCACAGCAGAGAGGACTAATGACACTTTACACTACACATCAAAAAAGCATATAATCTGTCCTAGTTAACACCCTCTAACAGTAACTTATTGTTACCTATTGTTTGGAAGTTATTGACCTGACCTTACTTATTATGGCCGAACGAAATGTTACTGTGGTTCACTACAGTAACAATCACCAAAACACTCATTGCCCTTGTGTAATAATAGCAGTTTTTGCAAAGATTAGCTGATCTTGACTAAAAAGAAATTAAAAAAAGAAAAAAAAAAGAGAAAGATATTGCGCCGTCAAAACTCAAATGTGGCTTTTCATAATGCCTTGTTGTTCATTTCCTTTCACACACAAAAACAAATGCTGGCACAGCACAACCATGCATGTACTTCTCTGAGAGACCAGCATCCTCCAGAAGGGAGTCCTCAAATCTGTGGGGGTAAGACACCTGGGATAAGACCAACTAAATCATCAGCCTCTTTTAATGTATCGTGATAATCAGGGTTTACACTGGCGTTTAAATACAAGATGAATTCAGAAACCTTATTTTCTGCTACTGACTGAACTGACTCTATTAAGGGAGTTACATTGAGACATGTAACTCTCAAGGTACAGTGGCCCAGCAATCCAGTTCATTTTTTTCCAGCTTTGGGTCAAACAGACCACCAAGCACATATGCCTATGAAAATCCAGAGTAACCATATAAGTGATCATTAAGGACATCTTGTGTATTGTCATCAAATTCATCATAAGTGTGTAAAAAAATAAACAAGCAAATACACAGATAAATAAAAAAGCACTGTTAAGCTATTCACCAACAGATGAGACCCAGATACTAGAGTGGGTCCATTCTGTTCTCGTTAGGGGAGCAAGACATTTGTCACAATTATTTTTCAGTTTCAGTATTGTCTCAGTATTCAGCCAGCTGTAGCTTCCACCCTTCATTTAACTAAATAAAATCACTGTTAAACTTTTTTTTAAACAGAATGCACCAAAACTGAAGTCAGTTCAGTTTCTGAATTGTGTTGATTTTTTTTTTTTTTTACATCAAGTGTATGTGTTTTATGCATGAAATACTATAACAAATACTGTCGCAACAAATTTTGTCAAGCACCTTTTTTTTTCTTCCTTTTTGTGAGTTTTGAGTTAAAAAAGCTTATACATATCAAGTACAATCTTAATTTCATTTTAAACCTAGATTGATATTGTAAGAACCAGCCAGGAACAACGAATGAAACTCTGGCTCATTTATGGTTTTCTCTTTGTTTATTTATAAGCATGTTCCCTGTCAAATAAACAAATAAAAAAAAAAATATATAAGTAGCTGCAATTACTCCAAAAATCTAAGGACAAGGAAGTGACAAAAAATAACAGAAGAACAGTCTGCTGATGGTGGGCAAAACCATAGTTGGTCAAGAGAAAAACATCTTTGGAGGTTTATGGGTTATGCAACAAATGCATGCCTTCTGGACAGTCCTATTGTTCCAAGATGGCAGATAATCCAGTATCTGTGGTGTAAGTTTAAAGAAGAAAAAATATCAACTACTACTGAAACTAAAATCTTTCCCATAAGGAAAAGCAAATAATTAAAACAAAATCCATTATAACATTTATTTCAAAAATGCATTTTTTAAAACATAACATTAAAAGCAGTATAAGCACAGACATTTTGGGGGCAGGACACTGACATTGTACACAAACCTACAAGAAAGCTCCTACAGTAGACCAAAACAGACAAGGTACTAACTCAAATCCTATTTTAGGGAAAACTTCCAGTATAATATAATATAAAATAAAATATATATATATATATATATATATAAAATATATATATATATATATATATATATATATATATAACTTCCAGTGTGTGTATACACATACACACACACGATCCCAGTACAAAAATAGTACCAAAATTAAAAAGAGACGTGAGAAGAGATACCGAACATTGGCATATAATGGAAAGCTCCTACAATACAGGCCACACAACACAGACACAACAAAGCTAGTTACAATGGGCACACAATAGAATTATGTATAATCCATTTCAGGAGGAAAAACACTTAAGTCTTTATACTTTATCTAATACATAAGCTTTGAAGAAATGTTCAAAATGTCATACATAAAAGAGTCTAAGTAAACGTTTTTGTGGTCACGTTATTTAGCTATCCCGTTTGCCTAGCACTGTTTAGCTCGCTAGCAGGCAGTTGAACGCCTTTGAGAAATGTGCTGCCTACCTGCTTAACTTTGTTCTATAATATCTAGGCAGGAGACGAAAGGGGAATAAATGAAGACGAGAAATAAACTCAGTGCAGCTATCTATAGCTTTCCAGCTCGTGTACAATAAAACAGTGTAGATAACGTTCCACTGGGCTAGCTAACTTTTGGGACAGCTATCAGCATAGCTAGCGCAATCGCACAAACACATGGGTCCAACCCCAACACTATAACGTTTTATAGCTAGTTAAATAACTGACTTTATAACATACAATACAAACATACTCAACATATTCTGCCTTTATAACGTAATTGTGGCCTGGGGAAATTAACTCGCTAGCTAAGCTAAGTTGGGCTAGTGTGAAATTTTCACTCAGTACTTCCGAGCACAAACACTCGAAGCGGTCTACCTGTTATCCTAGTCGGACTTAATATTATACAAAGATAATTCCTGAAATAATTAAACTCTTTTCAAGACTATCTATGGCCGAGAGCGCAAATTACGGATGTATAAGACCTTTACTAAGAATTTGTTTACCTGGCGGGGCTGTGAAGCCCGGGTCTGCGGGACCGGCGGTCGCCATTTTCATGTAACTCGGGCAACATCAGCCTCCAGTACCGCTCGACGATTTGCCCACTCTCCCTGTCGGTGACGCCACTGTCAGTGGGCGGGGCCGCTTGTTTAGGTCATACTCTACTGCTGAAACTCTTTCCAGCTGACTGAGTAGGAGTCACGTTTAGACATGGATTAGACATTTAGATGCAACACAGCCAGAAGTAGGTAGTGGGAGCTTTATGGGATCTATTAGTAAAGAAGAAATGATTATCACAAAGCTAAAAATTAGGACATACTTAAGACTTAATATTGAAACACCCAATGGGAAACTGTGACCATTGTCCAAACTGAATTAGTTCACCATGCTTTATTTCCATACAGTAAATACTCTGTGGGGAAACAGGCAAGTCATACACCAGTGTAGAAGAAAGAAAACAGACAGCTTAAGTTTAAAAAAAGTTTACCGCCAAACTGACATAAAATGGGTGCTAATATAACAGAACCCTTTTAAACGATCACACCCAAAAACCAAGTCTGGCCTTAGTAAAGGAATAATACTTATATTTATCTGTTGTGATTATTGCATATGTGCAGTCTTTCAATGTTTTGAGACGTGGGATGTTTTGAGAAAAAAAAAAACACATTTACACAGGGAGAGCATACAAAATTCAGTACAGACAGTACCTTTCCTTTCAGGTATGGGATCACCTTTAAAGAGTTAAGAATTTGGGGTTAGGAATGCACATATTTTATGTATGAAATAGAGATAAGAATAAAATGTTGGATAACTTTTTAATCATGGTGATGACTTCATAATGGATTTCTACAGTATGGTAATAATTTGCAATTATTCATTTTAAACATTGATCCTTGTAATTAACTATTATATGTGAAATGATTTCATAACAGATCAATTCCATCTGTTCTAGAAAACCCTGAGCGTGGCTTTAAAGCTCAGTGAAACCTGTACTGTAGTCCAATAATCCTGTAGTGGCATCTAGACACAAATGAAAAAAGCCTGTTTGGTCACATAGATTATGAACAAAGAAGACTGGTATATTCTGTTTTGTTACATTTCTATGAGTTATTGACTTAAGAAGTGGTTATAAATGAAAAGCCCTCTCCCTGCCCAGATTCCAAAGCTGAGCTTTTGTTTCCCCGGGATGGACCATATTTAGAGTGTCTTGATTGAACTGTGAACCAATTATCATAATCAGACAACAAAAATGTGTCTTAATACTTATTACCTGCTAAAACCAGACTGCCTACATGCTTTCTCTAGCCAAGCCTTTTTAAACTGTAGGTATGAAATAGCAATAAGATAGTATCACCTTGGGTTTGGTCAATCGAGTTGACCTGAGGATTGTATATTTAGCATGAGAAGCCCTTGCTCTCAGCAGTCATGAATTTCAGCAAAAAATATCAGTGCAGTCATAAGATATGGGTTAGGATTTGATTATATTACACTATTAATGAAGATTAATGAATAAAACTGCAACTTTAATCATTTCTATTAAGATCTTTACACACTGTCAGTATCAAGAACATTAATTTCACTTTGGTCTGTTACAGTGAGCCAATCAGACGACCCCTCATAACCCTAGGGTGTTATTTGCTAAAAGGAATAGTCCAAAACCGACAAATTTTAAATTTAATTTAAACATAGACATGTTTGGTAGCTCAAGTGGTTAAGGCTCTGGGTCGTTGCTCAGAAGATTGGGGTTCAAATCCCTGTATCACCAAGCTGCCACTGCTGGGCCCTTGAGCAAGGCCCTCCTGCTCCAGGGATGCTGCATCATGTCTGACCCTGTGCTCTGACCCCAACTGAAGAAAGAATTTCACTGTGCAGTAATGTATATATGACAGATAAAGGCAATTTAACTTAATATGTGGGCCTTCCCAAAACTGCCACAAAGTTTGAAGTACAGAATTGTATAATGTCTCTGTATGCTAAAGTATTAAGATTTCCCTCTCCAGGAAGAATGTTGTTTTATTTCACCATGTACTGCATCAGATATATATGGTTGAAATGACAATAAAGCTTCTTTGACTTTTGACTTTGAACTAAGGGAAACAAAACTGTTCCAGCATGACATTGAACTTGTGATCCACAAAGATGGTTTGCCAAGACTGGTGTTGAAGAACTCGAGAGGCTTGTAAAAAGCCCTGACCTTTACAGTACTGAACTGGACCACCAACTGCACACTAGGCCACTTCACTCAATATATGTGCTTGAACTCACTAATGCTTTTCTGGCTGAAGGCACAACCCCACAACCATGCTCCAAAATCTAGTGGGTAACCTTCCCTTAAGATTGGAGGTTATTATAACCCAGACATTTTCTATAAAATAAAAGATGAAAAGGCTTTGTATTTACATTTAAAGTGGATACATGCACAGGAAGAATATTTATTTCTCCTGACTGCAATTCAGCTATGAGAAATCTGGATTTGATTTTATCATGAAACTTTATCCTGTGCAGTTTTAATTAGTTAAAAATGCATTTTAAAGTCCTCAGTGTGTTGCAACATAATTCAATTTATATGGGTACCATAAATCATGTGTGTATGGGAAAGTGCAATGTCTATAAACCCTCTTTGAAGAAAGCACATAAAATATGCAAAGAAATTTTTTATTTAATGTTTTTGTATGTTCTGTGAGTAGTTAAAGTAAATATAACCCATCCATGCAGCTGTATAAGAACAATGTATAAGAACAAAAGGACCCATTAGTAGGTGAATAAAATGCCCTACCAAGAATAGGTTTATTAAAGTAAATGGTATGGAAACAGTGTTGCTATATATTTAAAACTTGAACCATAATAGTAATAATAATAATAATAATAATAATAATAATAATAATGTTACAAAAAAACACAACATATTTAACTCATACTAAAAGAGAACTGGCACAACATATTGAATTAAGGAATCAGCTTAAACAGTCTTTTATGTCAAGATTGGACATCTCCTGCGATTAACCCTTATTGCTTTAGCAATGTTATGTAAGAGCAGCTTGGTGAGGCATCTGGAGCGTCCGTTGGCAGCCTTCCTACAACAGTTTTGCTTTACTCGTGTGACTGATGGGTCGTCTGCTCTGCATGCATCATCCAAATGAATGTCCATCTGAAACAATATGGCACTAAAGGTCAATAAATGGTGACATGGACCTTTAATGATTAGAGCTGGTGTTTTAGGAAAAACTATTTGCATAAATGATAAGCTATAATATAACCAATGCTTCCATTCACTGCAACATAGTCATAAAAGGAGGAACAAAGTTTCAAATCAGGTAGAAACTTGCCTACACACCTGTATCTGTAAACATGTAGACCTCTCAGCTCCCACTAGGCTGCAGCACTTTTCAGCCATTTCATCAACATTGAAAGGCATATGTTTCCTAGAGGAACAGCAGATGCCTATTTTAAGATTTATACATTTAGCTTTTTTTTAAAAGACAAATACATATTTACATAAACATTCACAAGACGCTACTCCTACCATACCACTGAACTAATCTTTACTAAGTGTTAAAGAATAAGACCATAATAAATCAAAGCAGTCTTACATTTTCTGAAGAGCTTTGTATGTACCACAGAACATGTCAAGACTGGGATGGTCTTCTAAACGAACATAGTCATTCATGACCATGTATTGAGGATTTGGGGCAGCAGTACTAAAACAGTCATATTGTTCTACTCCTCTCTGCTTGTTACAGCATCCATACTGGTTTTCTTGGTTCTTCTTCTTCTCATCCTTACAGAACCTATCCACCATCTTCTTCCACTGAGGCATACAGAGAAAAACAGGTAGTGAATATTATTTGGGCATAACATGGGCATATTCAGAAGAATCATATTCATCTCAGGCAATAACTGTATTAGTGCTAATATCTTAATGGACCTGTTTAGGCAGGTTTCGTCTGAGTCACCCTGTAAACACCCAAGTATAAATACATGCCTTGTCCTCAGCGCAGATTTGTATGCGTTTCTTCTCCTTACAGCACTGACCAAAGCCTTTTTCCAGGTTATTGATGGCCTTTAACTGATGGCCAAACCAGTCAAATCCTGTTTGAGGCAAACAGCTGGTGATGAAGTGAGGACGATACTTGTGAAAAGCACAAATTGGGCCAATGTTGGCAGCATTTGGGCGACCAGGAGGAAAGCTGATGAGCTCCGTTTTAATTTGCCTCTTGGTAATAGCCTCTGAAATACTGTCATAAGGAAACATGAGTCAAAACACCACACCATTTAATTTCACCAAAGAAAAAGAAATATAACTTTGTTTTTCATCCATTCTTGATTCTCAGATTTAGAGGATTATTGTTGATGTTTGGGAGGCAGTGGTACCTTTTGGTATGCACATGTGAAATATACCTTGTTTTCTGGCAGCTATTGGGGTCAAAGTCAAAGTTCTGCTTGTCAAAGTGGGTAGAGAACTGTGCCTCAGGCTCAGAGGGTTTGTATAACATATTTGATGCCTCCTTCTCAAAGCAGTCCCATCTTGCCAGCCCATTCTCTTTGCAGCAATGATAGTGACTGGTTTTAATGCTGAATTCCTCTTCACAGAAAGCAGACAGCGACTTCTCCCACTGCAAAACAAAAAAACTAGTTGGAACACTAGACCTGATTTGAAATCAGAAAAAAAGGAGAAAGATAAACATTTCAAGCAACAAAAGTACAAAAGGTCAGGGGAGAAATGTACAAAAAACATCCACAGACAAGATGTGTACAACTGCTAACATTCAAGGCTGTCGCTGTTTAGTCTTTTTTTTATCCTGGTCTTTAAGCAAGAAATATACCAAGGATTTTTCACTGCAAAGTCCTTGATGCAGAAGTTTATTATCATAAACATATTCCAAGACAGAAACAAATAAGTTAGTAAGTTAAGTTAACAAGTTTAAGTTTGTATCCCCGTAAACATTATATTTAATCATCAGCGAATATAATCATATCTAAGAGTTGTTTTTAAACATCTGCCACTGTTGTCCTTCAAGCACATTGGTAGCATATAGATACATCATGTATATCTCTCCAATATCATTTCATATGATATTTATTAAGGATGCAATGTACCAATAAATACAATTTGTTTCTATGCATCAGTTTAAAAGGCAACAAGCGAAATAAATAGGTGCAAAATTCATGAATTGATCATTCTAGATTATAATTTGTTATAGATTTATTAATACTAAACCAGGACAAACAACTGGTGTATAAAACAAAAAATAATTAATATATTTAATCTGATGTGTAGATAATTGAATAGGATAGCAAGGTGTTTTCCCCCTTAACTCTGATACTTCTAAAATGGTCCTTGTCCAAGTCATTAAAAAATTCATGGCAGGTCTGTCCCAGATTCTGAACAAAATTGGTCATTTATCAATCAGACACTATTACATAATACTGTATTACTGTAATACTTTGTTTTAGATTCAGTGGGTAAATATTGAATCATAAATTGTACTGTATAGTGTGGAAGTCTGAGGTCTTGCCCAACCTAACCCCAATATTTATGCAATAGCAACCTAAACTACCAGTTCGGATAAGCGGTAGACAATGAATGAATGAATGAACCTAAACTACCCCTACACTAATGACACTGAACAAGTACAGTGGATGTACATCAAATCTGATACAAGTAACTTTATGGGAAACTGTCAAGCAGGCAAATAAATGTTGTAATGCTCATACATGTAGAATGTCAATTTCCTTTGAGACTGCTGCATAAACATATTCATAAATTAGTAGTTTTATAAATGCCATATTTTTAGTGCATCAGAAAGTGTTCTCACCGCCTGCTGTGCACAACACAGAGTCTGCTCAACATCTTGGGTGCCATTAGCACAACACACAGTATACCAGGACTCCAGCTGATTGACAGCACTGGCTTGACGATGTAGGTAGCCGAAGCCACTACTAGGTAATGCATCTTTAGAATGCCGGGGACGGTAGTTACTATATTGACAGATGGCATGGATGTTTGTTGTGGTTGGACGGGCAAGAGGGAAAGTAATGGTTGGCCATATGGAGCGACGACTTCGCACATGATCATGCGAGAGATCTGGAACCAATGGTACAAAAGAATAAATAAATTACAGAAGAAGAAACAAAATTCACAGTGATCAAGGCAGAGGAGATCTGAGATCTGAATTTGACTGACTTATATGGTTGAAAAAAGGACATAAGATTTAGTGTTTCTAGTGTTGCAACTCCAAAAAGAACAGTTCCCTCTCCCTAATTGTGCACATAACCCAACACTCAACCTACCATCTTCTCCTAAAGACACTGGATTTTGAGCGATCACCATTCTCTGCCCTATCCACCTGTGGGGTAGGGGTTCAGTCACCATCTCTGGTTTGGGAGTAATTTCTGAAACACTGTAATACAGTGACAACCATTATAGGAGTAAATACATCAGGTGCTTTATGCAAATGAGTGGAAGATTTTGAAGCAGATGCTGGATTAAAATTCACTGCAGTAAACAGCAATAAACAGTTAATTAGGAAATTAAAATCAGAATTATTTCATATTGATTGAATACAAAAAGCCTGTTAGATTATTCTGAACAGTCTTGCAGTGTTAACTCATGTGAAGGCAAATCAATGATCTCTGCTTGAAAATTCAACAAGACTTCCTTCTCTTATGTTTTCTATTACTTTGCACTTATATGATTGCAATAATATTCCAAGTCAGTTTGGAAAATTTCCTGTTATCTTGCTTGTTGCAGTTTTGTACATTAAAATCACACTGAATTATGGTCAAGGACTTGGCTACCCCATAGGAACCCAAATCTAACTTTTAAGACAACAATTTGTGTGTGAAGTAGTGAAATATACCTTGTTTTCTGGCAGCTACTGGGATTAAAGTCAAAATCATGGGTGGGTGAAACTTTCTGGCCAGAGGGCTGGTATAATGGGTCCGGAGCATATTCCTCAAAGCAGTCCCATCTTGCCTGCCAATTCTTCTTACAGCAGGGATAGTGACTGGTCTTAATGCCGAATTCCTCTCGACAAAAGTTAGAGAGTGAAATCTCCCACTACAAAACAAAAACTAGTTGGAACACTAGACTCAGTGCAAAGTAATAAGTAACAAACAAAAATGTAGAGGATGTTACATCACTGTGCAGAATGAATCAACTGTATAATTATCATCATATGCATATGATAAATAAGGTACAAGGCCAGTTTGTATACTCATCAGGTTACATGATGAAGGAAAGGATATGTAAACAAAGCATGAAATGTTAACATTGCTGTACACAGTACAGAGTCATTTCCTCATCCTGAGTTTGACCCTGGTTGGTTTACACTTGAAATTCAAGTGTAACACAGACTTAAGCAACTGAGAAGCAGTGAGAAACCAGTCATATAAAATAATACTAATTTCTAAAGGACTGCAGACATGAGTATGAGGTTATGTTGAAGAAGCGAATGTGAATGAAAACCTTTTGGCATCATACATATAAACATGCTGTGATTATCCAATATGAAACTGACTGTTTTGGGGTAATACAAAAAAAATATGTCTGATTATTTTAGAAAGGCATAATTTCAATAATATTTAATAAAACCTCTCCAAATTAAGACTTGGTAAACAGTATATTTTTGTCTTCGATAGGAGACATGCTTCTGCAGATTTACCACATGCTCTTCAAAGTTTATGTTGCACATGCAATCTCCATTTCCAAAGTGACTGTCAAGGTTAAGTAAATCATAATGCATATTTAGTAAATCAGGACCTCAATGTGGACTACTCTTGACTACTAGTCTTGACTACTCTTTAATGCCTAACTCAGTTCCACACTATACACACTGGGTAATTAAATTGGAAACTCTTAAACACTGAATTGTAAGGAATAATGTGCAAGCTTTCAGCTTGTGTTCTCACCGCCTGTTGTGCACAGCACAGAGTTATTTCTTCATCTTGAGTGCCATTACTGCAGCACACAGAGAACCAGGACTCCAACTGATTGACAGCACTTGCCTGACGGTACAGGTAACCAAAGCCACTTTTAGGTAGCATGTCTTTAGTATACCGAGGGCGAAGATTACTATAATGACAGATGGCAAGGATGTTGCCCATGGTTGGACGTGCAAGAGGGAAAGGAATGGATGGATTCATGGAGATCTGAAGATCTGAGTAACAGACACAAAGAGATAATAAGAGACACATTTTTAGACAGAAGAATGTATCATTAACCAATTAAAAAAAAAAGAGTTACAAGACTAGAAGATAAAAAGGGAGAAAGACAAACATAAAAAGCTGTCATGCTGGAACCCCTAAGGCTAGGCCCTTACAGAAGGAAACTGTGATGTAATGCATACAAAAAACATTGTATGACAGTTTTGTTCTTCCACTTTTGTGGCACACAAACTTCTGTCCCTATAGTGAACATCAGTATTCTTATGCATCTGGACATCAGAGGATTTAGGGCAGCCTGCATGCAGGCATGAGAGTGATCTAAGTGTACTCTGGAACATAAAGAACATGCATCAAGGAGGTCCACTGATGTTATTCATGCAGTGTGACAATGTCACATTCTGTTCATTCCTCAACAGAAATGTCTTCACATTAAGCATATTAAGGCTAGATGTTATTCATGCTTTATGGCCATTAAAGGCTGTAGGCTGTTGGGCTGTTAGGAACCAGTTCAGCCCTCTCAAATCTAGTGAACGAGAAGATCTGTTGAATAGAACGTGCTCTATACACCCATCTTGCCTCTGCAGCAGAGGGAGCAAACTTTAAAACAAAAACTGGTTTAAAACTGATCACCCCTGAACTGGCTGGGGACTGATGTGAACTCCTGCAACACTTATCAGCACCCACTGGTCTGATGAGCAATGACTTTGTCATTAGTATTCCACTGTCAGCCCCTGTTCTACATGAAAGACTTCAAGGGTGGTTGTTTCACAGATGACCCAGATAAATGGGGAGCACTCAACTGAAACCATTTGACTATGAGAATTTCTGTTCTAGTCTAAAACCTGTGCTGTTCTCAAAGGCTTGGTCAATGTCACAGGGTTCATTTACACGTAGCATGAATTTTGCCAAACACACTTGACAATATCAATAAACCAAAGCCACCCTGGGGCCTGGGTGTCCTCTGCTAGGAACAAGTTCTTGATCTGCTCAGAGAGGTCAATAAGTGTAGGTTGGAGCAATCATTCCAGTGCAGATTCACATTTGACTCTGATTCCTTCTCCAATGTTGGAGGACAGAGAATCTGCAACTCTGACAGTTATTACAAGCTTTTATCCAGTTGATACAGAAGGGGCACTTGTGGTCCAACATTGTTTATACAGCAAAAAGGGTAAAAGGTTATAAACATCAATACGTCATGATTAAAGCCATATCTAAGCCACACCTCTTGATGATATTAAAAGAACTATGACATAATTACTGTACTGATAAATGGTAAGGGTGTTGTTTCGGGTGGAAATGGAAAGAAATACATTTCTTAATGGAGTATAGACTAAAACTATGAGGATATGATCAGAGAAAAAGGAAAAAAAAGGTGAAATCGGAAGATAGAGATGTTGGGGATAAACACAGAGAGAGTGGATGAATTTAGCTGTAAGAGTACCTGACAAAATATGACACACAAATAAAATCTGCCTAAACTCTGAGATGCCATCATGATGGTTCTCTTTCCCTTGCAATCACAAACCTGTGACCCACCTATCTTTCTCACAGGCTGAGAGTCCAGTGAACCCTGTTTCACCATATCCAAGATTTCTGCAGATAAATGATACAAACTCTCATGACAGAGCCATTAAAACTTTACTTCAGCAGGTTTTCACACATGCTAAAAAATGGCTGACCATATACCATTTCAGGTAACTAATCCACTGTAACACCAAAAACTACATGAATAGTCAGATTCTCAGATTCAAGTGTTGTGGATACAGCAAAAAGTCATACTGTAAAACTTGAAGACATTTTCAGTACCCACAGTATGAACAATGACTACTTTTCTTAAAATTAAGTACAGTGAAGCCATATTAGTGAAACTAAAAGAAATTTTGTTTTTTTTAAATACCATTTTATGATTCTAGATAATAGACAGCAAAGCTAATATAGTGCAATCATATCACCCTACACTAAATTAATATCAGATTCTATCTAACCTTACCAGTGGGAATAATTGGCCTTTGAAGGAAGAAGTCAGGATCTGAGAAAACAAAGACAAAAAAAGAATATGCTGAACACAGATACATATATGTGATACACTGTATGGCCAAAAATATGGCTTTCCCCAAACTGTTGCCACAACAATGGAAGCACTCAGTTGTCTACAATGTCTTTGTATGTTTTAGAAATAAGATTTCTCTTCACTAGATTTAAGGGGCACCAAATCTGTTCCAGCATGGCAAAGTCCATAAAGACATGATTTGCCAAGGTTGGAGTAGAAGAGTTAGATTTGCTGGAACGTAGCCTAGTCCTCTACCCCACTGAACACCTTTGGAATGAACTGATATGACGATGACACAGGAAGTCATCTTGCCCGACAACAGTGCATGAACTCACTAATGTTATTGTGGCTGAATAAGCACATATCCCCACAGACTCCTGAATCCCAGAACCACCAATAGATAAGGGCGTCTGCCAAATGCCATAAAAGTAAATATAACCTGTTAGTTAACTAATCCCACTATAATGCCAATGAATAGTTAAATTCATAAGGGTAATGGATACAGCAAAATGTCATATTGCAACACGAAGACATTTTCACTATTCACAGTAAGTATCAACAATAATGACTTTTCTTGAAAGAAATTACAGTAAAGTCATATTAGCAAAATTAAAAGGAGTGAGATATGCAGGAAAATTTCTCTTTCACCCTACATTGGCCCAGGCTAGCTTTATAAATTTGACTACAAAATAGAACAATAAAATTCCCAAACGAATAAACAGCCAAACTCATGAAGACTGGACTCAGATGAGATTGGATTATTGGCGGTCAAGTAAGACAGCAGACAAACCAGCTGTGGCGTAATCACCCAGATTGCACCGAAGTCCCATTTGACTTCAGAGTCCTTATATACATTTCATGTATGTTCCTCTTTTGAACCTCTGTTAGATGATTTTTTCCAGCCTGTCCCGTCTTCTAGCCTTTGTCCAATCGCATGACGCGCTCGTTGCGAATAAATTCTTCACCTTGCAAGTTTTCTATTCTTGCCTTTGCAAGTTTCCAGGTTAATTTCCAAAAAGGGTCACGTTTCCACTCCTCGCTTTTGCCTTAGATCATAGAATTTCCCCATTTTGTGATGCCCGTAGCTTGTCTGATTTCTGATTTCTATTACTTTGTCTCATGTGTGTCCTCTCTATTCCTTTTAGCCAAAATATTACCATTTTCCACTGGCTCTGCACTGACTTAAATGAGCTTCTTTTTTGCAGTCTGTCTGGGGTAGCTGCCTGAAAATTCCTCACTTTTGTAGTCAGTCTAAGAGGCTCATAGATTTTGTTCATTGTTTCTACTTCTTTAGTTTATATAAATTTTTGTTATTTAAAATTTCCTACACACATGGGAACACGAACTTCCATTTGAAGGAAGAATTCAGATTCTGAAAAAAACAAAATGCTGAAGAAAAAAAAAAAAAAAAAAAAAAAAAAAAAAATGCTGAACACCGATACATACAGATATGTTTTTTTAATAGTTGCCCAGTTTAGTCACTGATTATTATCACTAGAAGATATCATTAGAAGATAAATAAAATTAATTTTTTCATGTGTTAACAATAAACTGAAATTTCAACATTGCAAGTCTCCATCAGATTCAAAACTTGTATTACAAATAAACTTGAGTAAAAATGTGTGCTACACTGTATGGCCAAAAATATCTGGCCATCACACTCATATGTTGCCACAACAATGCAAGCACTCAGCTGTCTAGAATGTCTTTGTATGTTGTAACAATAAGATTTCTCTTGACTTGACTTGTTGTTCTTTTGGCTGCTTCCTGTTTGGGGTCGCCACAGTGGATCATCTGGTCCGCATATTTGATTTGGCATGGGTTTTATGCCAGATGCCCTTCTTGGCGCAACCATCCCATTTTTATATGGGCTGAACTCACTAGCGTTATTGTGGCTGAAATCCCCACAGACTCTAAATTCTAAGACATCCTTTGCAAGAACAATGGAAGTTGTTATACCAGTAAAACAACAACAACCAACTTCATATTAATGTCCACATTTTGGGATGCTCAACAAACACATGGGTATAATGGTCAGATGTCCACATACTTTCGGCCATGGATTGTATAACTCTGTACATTAAAATGCAGTCATTAAGTGCTACATTTACAGATTAAATGGGATAAAAAGAACCTGTCTTTCAATTGTAAAACGGTCTGGGAAAAAATGTGTTGTGATAAAAGACATGTGTTAGGCAGCAACAGGTCACCAGACATCTGGGCAGCAATACTACATCAAATTTTGTTTAGAGGAATAATCCAGTCAAAGAAAAAGGGCTGCTTTCTTTCTGCACCTGCAAAGTAATGTTCATTAAACCTAAGTTTGTGATTAAATGGCATGTATTTATTATAATGTTCCCAAAGAACATTGTACTGTATTGCATGAATTTAAGTCAACTTCATATTAACTCTTTCAGTATCATATTTACACACAGTGTACAAAGTCGAATTAACCCATCTATATCTGTGAATGAACCTGTACTGTGTGGAAATGTTGAGATAATCCACACACAGAGATGCACTGTATTTCCAAAAGTTTCGGGACACTCTTCCAAATCATTGCATGCATTCTCATTGTTCACTTATTCTCTCATTGTTTTTCAGGGGTTGTGCTTGGCCTCTTAGTTCCAGTGAAAGGAACTCTTAATGCTTCAGCATACCAAGATATTTTTGGACAGTTTCATGCTCCCAACTTTGTGGGAACAGTTTGGGGATGATCCTTCCTGTTCCAGCATGACTGCACACCAGTGCTCAAAGCAAGGTCCATAAAGACATGAATGAATGAGTTTGGTGTAGAGAAACTTGACTGGCCTGCACAGAGTCCTGACCTCAAACTGACAGAACACCTTTGGGATGAATTAAAGCAGAGACTGCGAGCCAGGCCAAATCTGGGATGTCTGCCTTTACATGCACATGAATGTAATATGGAGTTGGCCCACCCTTTGCAGCTAGAACAGCTTCAACTCTTCTGGGAAGGCTTTCCACAAGGTTTAGGAGTGTGTTCATGGGAATTTTTGACCATTCCTCTAGAAGCGCATTTGTGAGGTCAGGTACAGATGTTGGACAAGAAGGTCTGGCTTACAGTCTCTGCTCTAATTCATCCCAAAGGTGTTCTGTCAGGTTGAGGTCAGGACTCTGTGAAGTTCCTCCACACCAAACTCACTGATCCATGTCCTTATGGACTTTGCTTTGTGCACTGGTGTGCAGTCATGCTGGAACAGGAAGGGGATCATCCCCAAACTGTTCCCACAAAGTCGGCAGCATGAAATTGTCCAAAATGTCTTGGTATGCTGAAGCATTAAGAGTTCCTTTCACTGGAACTAAGGAGGCAAAAAACAACACCTAAATTCAATGATTTGATGGGGTGTCCCAAAACTTTTGGCAATATGGTGGACATGTCTATTCACAGTATTAGATTTAGCTGGAAGCTTAATGGTTACATTCTGTGTATAAAATCAGTAGGGTTGGAGCAAGTTCCCTATTAGAAAGCGCATTTAAAACAAACAATAAACACGTACACAGACTAAAATGTACAAAGCACAACTGACAGGGTATAAGTTTGAATTTTACAACATTAAAACTATTCTGCATCAGTAGGAGGTTTTACTGAACACTTGCTCATACCTTCCGATGCGTTCACTGCTAGCAGCATTAGCAAAAGCAGAAGTCTTATAGAGTCCATGGCTGAGACACTTCGGTGTGTTGCTGTCCTGAGGAACGCGCCGAGATCCGTCAGCTCGGCTGCCTTTATATTCCGAACAACGCTGTGTGTGTGTGTGTGTGTGTGTGTGTGTGTGTGTGTGTGTGTGTGTGTGTTGTTTCGTAAGGGAAGGGGAAGGCCAGAGTTTTGGGCATGAGTCACAAAGAAGTGAAGGACGCCATCTGAGGAATAAACAAAAGAGATGTTTTTTTTTTTTTTTTTTATATATATATATAAAATGTATATATATATATATATATATATATATATATATATATATATATATATATATATATATATATATATATATATATATTTTGTATATAAACCATTTTCAAATGTTTCTTTTAATTTTATATATATATATTACATACCAAGCATTCCCAGCAGAGATTTAGTGTTTAGTTTGGTTTAGTCTTCATTAGTTGTTTGTTTCAATGGTGCAGAATGTTGGCTGAAATTTTTTTGTCAACAAAGAGCAAAAAGAGGACCATTGTCAAATGTTTTTTTAAATTTTATATATATATATATATATATATATATATATATTTTGTATGTATGTATACATTTATATAAAAACCATTTTCAAATGTTTTTTTAAATATATATATATATATATATATATATATATATATATATATATATATATATATATATATATATATATATATATATATATATATATTACATACTAAGCATTCCCAGCAGAGTTTTAGTGTTTAGTTTAGTCTTCATTAGTTGTTTGTTTCAATGGTGCAGAATGTTGGCTGAGATTTTTTTGTCAACAAAGAGCAAAAAGAGGAAGACTGTTTAAAATGACTGCAGATAGTTTCCACAGGACACATGTAACAGTAAAGTTACAGGGCCAGATTTGTTATGAGTGAGGCTGAAGTGCTAGAGCCAGTGCTAGATCCTGAGAATGATGTAAATGTTAAAACAAACACATGGAAACAGCATTTCCAGCAAAATACTGATTACTAAGCTTTTTAAAATATAGTTATATCTATTAAAAAGTGCACATCTGGGAATTGACAAAAAGGAGTTCAGTGGTGGAGTAAAAGGTCAGACCAAGCATTCAGCCTTGTGCAGTGAAATGACCCATTTTAAAATGATTACACCAGAACTAATGGTTTTTGTAAAGATGTGACTAATAGGCTTGACCACGAGATGTGATGTGATGTGATGTGCAAGCAAAGAGCTCCTGAGTCAGTAGGAAAAGAAAGTCTTTCAGCTGTTGAAAGTTTTGGGACACTTCTTGCTTATTGTGTTTTTTTCTTTTTTGCTGAAATTTTCAGAAATGCTTACCTTTAACTAAAGCAGTCTCATTCATTTTATACAGTAGTGTATTTTATGAAGAATACACTCACTGGTCACTTTAATAGGAATAGATGTTTACTTGTCCATTAATGCAATATTTTGGCCATATAGTACAGTTATAGAAGGATTTTTTTATTTATTTTTTTTAATAATCACACTCTCTGCTGTCACCCAGATGATGGTTCCTTTTTGTGTCTGGTTCCTTTTAAGGTTTCTTCCTTATATCATCTCAGGATGTTTTCCTTGCCACCTTTGCCTCTGGTCTGCTCATTAGGGATCTTGTAATTTATGTCCTGAATTGAAATATTCATACAAAGCTACTTTTTGACAATGTCCATTGTTATACAAATACAAATAAATAATAAAATTAAATTGAATTATCCAATAAGCCACTTAAGTACTTTTTTTTTTTACATTATTGCATGTAGACTGTTTTGTGTGAAAAATTCCAGGAGATCTGCAGTTTCTAATGTACCAAACAAGCCTGTCTAGCATCAACAACCATGCCATCGCAAAAGTCACTGTGCAAAGACTTTCCCCATTTTAATATTTGTTGTGAACAATAACCAAGCCCTTCATTTGTATCTGCATGTTTTATGCATTGCAGTGCTGCCACGTTATTGTCTGATTGGATAATTGCATGAATGAGCTGGGATGAAGGTGTTCCTAATAATTTGGCCAGCAAGAGTATGTGGCAAAATTACTGTCATTGTGTGTAATCAATACCTATTTAAACTGCTCATAAAATATACCTTATTTTGATGTCTAAACCAAAAGAAAAAAATCAGCAATGTTTCTTTTTATGTATTTA
This sequence comes from Hemibagrus guttatus, assembly GCA_033459395.1. Taxonomy (NCBI): domain Eukaryota; kingdom Metazoa; phylum Chordata; class Actinopteri; order Siluriformes; family Bagridae; genus Hemibagrus; species Hemibagrus guttatus. The sequence continues at coordinate 19,593,549 of JAUCMX010000003.1, forward strand.
TTTAATGCCCTTTTTCTTATAGCATAATACAAGTTAAAACAAAATAGATTAGAAAAAAACATAAATGAGCCAATCAACCAAAGTCAGAAAAGGTAATACAGTATATCAACAACAATTTTGAAATCAAGAGAGGCAAGAGAGCAGGTCTTCTTGATCTACACATGTGTCATGCTCACACATACTTATCAGTGCTACTAATATAATTAAACACTTGCATCTTTGCAACCTGTAATAACATGTTTAAACACCAGTTGTGTGTCCAGCAAGGTCCTAATATGCCTATGGACTCAGCTACAATTACACCCTCGAAACTAACTGTTAAAAACCTCACACATAGCATGAAATTATTCAGCACCTTAGTAATGATTGTCCTGAAGCCTAGAATGAAATAGATACATGATGTAGTTTATAATGAGTAATGTTTGACTGAAAAGAGATTTGCAAGGAACCAAACTATGGAAAACAAAACAAAACAAAACAAAACCAACTGCTCTTTAAAATTATATATGCAAGTATATTCAAACCAGAGAACAACTAAAAAGTATATAGTAGCCTATACCAAACTTAGAAGAATGGGTTCAAAGGAAAGATTCTGACTACGTAAAATTTACTGTTAAGCAAAACATTTTAATTAATGCAGTGTATAGCCGGTTATAATTAGTAAATGTGAAAATGGCCTTTAATGGCTACTCTAATCCTATACTATCCTTTAACAAAACTGGTGGTCTATTTCAGTCTTTTTTGAGATATACAATCCCAAAACAAAACTGAAAAAGACTACTATCACTGTACAGGATATTTAGTACTTTTTTATGTGCAAATAAGACAACTGTGTGTAAATGAGGAAAGCCAATCATGTTAGTTTTGGGAAGTTAACATGGTGGTCATACAGTTTCAGGGCAATGCTCCAGTGTCTAATGACTCGAGTAACATTGATCCTTCAAATGTCTTACCAGTGAATAGAGGCAACAGAGATTTAACTCAACAGCATGAGAGGGGAAAAGGTTGTAATCACATTCACACACGCCCATTTGTTAATGAAAACAATTTGTTAACTATTAAATGCTACCTTATACAGCTGAAAAGTTCAGATTAACAAAATGCTGGCACTAACAAAAATAACAGTTAAGGAGCTTATTATTTGTAGAAACACTTCACATTATAAAATAGCACTTGCACAAAAAATAAACTTTCATATGACAACAGTTGTTGTTTCAGAATAGCAAAAATATAGTTGTCTCCTTCAGAAGATAAGTGTAGATTCAGTACATATTGTTACAGGCTCTGTATTGTGTATTTTGTGTATTGTGTGTTTGAGTGGATGTGTTCAGAGAGTAACCATTGTGTGTATATCAGTGTCTGAGACGAACAGCTCCTTATAAAGTGGTGGGAAGAGAGAGTGCACAGTCACTGGGTAATACTGGCGGAACCAGCGCAGCTTCTCAATGTGCAGAGTACACAGGTTTTTCAACAGTGCCACCTTCTGGTACAGCTGAGTAACACAAAAACACACCAGCAACAACATTTAATATTGCACAAGACCAGCTGAACTTACAAGAAGTTTCAATCTCGTATTTTTAATATATAATATGTCATATAATTGTCAAGTTATTGCTTTATTCATCATTTATATATATATATATATATATATATATATATATATATATATATATATATATATATATATATATATATATATATATATATACCGAAGGTGTAATCTACTACCAACATCTATAACCAGTCAGGTAAATGGAATAAAATAGCACTTTTTTCATTTATTTGTCTTTAAAAAAATTCCTTCTAATGAATCCTTTTATTCATCCATTTATTCATCTTAATTTACTGCTTTATCCTGGCCAGGGTTTTGATGGATCTGAAGTCTGTCCTGGGTGCAAGACGGGACTACATCAGAACACCTGTGCATCACGGGGCATCATACACATATTCATATACTCATCCACATGTAGAAGCAATTTAGCATAGCAAATTCAACTACTAGCATCTTTTTTGACAACCAGAGAAAACCTGGATGAAACCCACATGAACATGTGTAGAACATGCAAAAAGGCTTAGGACTGAACCAAATACAATGTGAGGAGCATTAGTAGTAATAAGACTTGTACTAGTAGTATTAGTAGTGTCATCTTTCAGACATATTTGCCCACAAACACATGCACATACCTTGTGCAGTAAACTTTCTTGGTTGTCTCTGTGTAGGATGTGAGTGAGGGCCAATTCCACATCTTTTCTCACTCTCAGCACTCTGTCTCTGTCCTCCAGACATGGACGATCTGTGCGCGCGCACACATACACACACACACACATACACACACACACACACACACACACACACACACACACGCGTAAATGCAAAGTTACTGGCACCCCTCCCCTGGATAGAATATTATCACTGGGCCACTTACTAACAAGGATGATAAAATTCTTGAAATATCTTATACCCAATTCACCAGTTCATGTTAAGTTTAAAAGAAAATGTAACTAAGTTTGTGGCAAAATATCCTGAGGTCTATAAAAATATATATAGAATAATCCAAAATAAAATATCCTGTGGCCTGTTTAATTATCACAAAACATGGCCTCAAATATTTTAGTGGCTAATGAATAATTTCCCCAAATAATTAAATGTGTTGCTTGAATGGAAATTTTTGTGTGGAATGTTTAATTGTGTGAAGTATCTTTTTCTCCATTCCCTTGGTGGGTGCTGATGATCAGGAGTTTACTGTATTTTAGCAAATGACCCATACCTGCATTTATGAGAACAAGCGCACTGAACAGCGCCACCTGCTGCTCGGTCAGCTTCAGAGCACAAAGACCATGCGCAAAGTCAAATACTGATGCAATAAAATCACCACAGACTGCAACAGAGATACAAATACAAAAATCGAATTATTTCTTTGGCACTGATACTTATGTAGGCCATGTATAACACCAGAGGAACTAAACAGCAGAGAATGTTTACTGGGAATAATGGTTCTATCTGTGAAGAAGCGTAATTGGTCATTCCTAATTCCTTTGTGAATCAAGAATCCTGAGTTCAGATGTTAGTCTTACCAAGAGCCTTGAACAGTTCAGCTCCAGCAAACTTGCCATCAAAGAAGACTGTGCTGTTTTCTGTATTAAATATCCGACTCATGCGGACCAGAACCACTTCCATCGAACCTGATGGAACAGATGAATATAAGCTAAATCAAAAAGAAATGCAGTCATTCAGAGAAAGAGACAGAAAAAACAAATATGAATAGTGACACATCATGTTACTCATACTTCACACTTCCTTGTGAGCATACAGTCATGGTTATGTGATGAATGTGTCTTACCACTCTTGAGAAGGGCAATTTGATCATTCTGACCAAGCTGACGGAAGCCTGGAATGCGTTTTGCAAATTCCACCACGTACTGTACCGCATCTGTCAGACGAACTGCACAGTGCTGCCACATCTCATCCATAGACTGCAGAGAGAGAGAGAGAGAGAGAGAGAGAGAGAGAGAGAGAGAGAGAGAGAAAGAGAGAGATTTGATTCATCTATTGAACCCAAACAATAAGCTGCCTAATAGTTGGACTTCAAATTAGATGATTGCTTTAGATCAATATGAATTCTGGACCAGGTACTAATTGTGATAGTAGGTAGTCATTATGAAAACATTAGCATGATTGTAGCATATTGAAGGGCCTTTTCCTTTTTTTGTGTGTTGTAATAGTTAAAGCAGTTGAGCCCTTATACTAACAGTCAAAAGTTTTTCAGCACTGAGGTTTAAGTGACCTAATTTAATACTCTAAACTGGAAATGCTAACCAAGAAGAGGGTGTGGCTGAATGAAATATGTGTATTACTAAATGTTTAGTTAATCAAGCCATTTTAAAAATGACTTTATTATTGGAACAATCTGTAGCTTATCTAATTGGAAAAAAGTCCAAATCATTTACTGCTCTAAATAGGCATGTGTAGCATGGCCTATAGGTCTTTTACCATTAGGTGCCTTCCATACACACTTATACAGAGTCTCAGCAGGCTATAAGAGCAAGTAGTTAGCAGTTTCTAAGTTCCAGAAAGGTGTATTTATTTATTTGCTATTCTGCTATTTGTTCAGTCTGTTGCAGTAATAGTGGTTAAACTGTAATAAAACAAGTAAACACAGTTGGTCAAAAACTTTTAACTGTTTGTATATATAATAGATATGTAGATATGTTTGTATGTAATAGATATGCTATTTCAGCTTAATCCAAGAACTGAGATAATTGATAATCATTAAGTTTGTGTCTAAATCCTTTGACTTGTCATTACTCTGTGGGCAGTAACAATTGCGCTGTCGTGATAATAGTGTAGTACTTTGTTTTGGTAGGCAAGAACCTCCTCCCTGCTGAAGATCTTCCACCTAATACTCCATACATCCTCCGCACAATACTGACTCGTTTCCCTGTGAGAGCGGAAAATGCTTGCACACAGCTCCTCTACACACACACACACACACACACACACACACACACACACACACACACACACAAATAAACACACACACACAAATAAACACACACAGGTTGTTCTCAGTCTTGACACAATTAATTATCTACCACATTATGTGACTCAGAGATTATGACTTAACATCACACCATCTGGCTAAATCAGATACAGTAACAGCCACAGAGAGTCTATTTCTGTTTCACCTATGTGTGTTGATGTAGGGTAAGGGCAAAACAAGCTTTCAGGGTCAAAAGCTCGTAATCCCATTTCACTTCCTGGAATGCTCAGGATGGACTCTGGTGTAGATCTTCTGGAGTCAAAGCCTAGGAGAGATGAAGGTACACTCAGTGAGATAAGACATGGAGAGAAAAGAAGAAAAGGAAAAACAAGATCACTGTTGGAACTGAAAAGAAGGATGACATGGGGGAAAGTGAATGTTTCTAACCTCTCAGTGTTGGAAAGCTGCTGCTCTCTCCACCCCTTTGAGAACTTCTGTAGGCCAAAGCTGCAGCCTGGGCATCACCTGTGGCACTGCCCTGATACGGATGCACCTCTGAAGGGCAGTTGAGCTCTGGGTCCAGTGGGTAGGGGAAGGTGGGAACCAGGGGCTGGATTAAATGTGTTTGCCGACCTCGGGGCTCTTTGCTGGGCCTGTAGGCAGGCAGAGGCTCAGGCTCACCTTGACTTGCCTGGAGACACTGCTGTTGCTGCTGCTGCTGCTGCTGATGCCTCTCCACCTCAGCAAAAAGGGAATCTCTCTGACGCTTTGACATGCGGCCGAATTTCACCGCTGAGGAGGAAAAGAGAGTGCATTCAAATGGTATTCAAGTGGTATTCAAATGGATATACCACCTAAGTGTTATCTTTGTCAGCATGTTTTATGCACAAGAGAGAAGACACCATATTTATATATTAAGTAATCTTGATAACAACAGTTTGATTGTGTTATGTGTGTTGTAGGCAGGTAGGCAGGTCTGATGTGCTGTGTCTTTTCATACGCTTAAATGTAAGAATGTGGGTCAGATTGAAGTTCTCTCTGTTCAAAGGACTAAAATATACTTAATGTCATTTTACACATACAAGTTCAGTTTAAATGGAGACATGTTTCTGCATAATCCCATTCAAATACAATTACTCACAAAGTGGAATTTTCAACCAAGAACTGCTTTTAATTCGTTCTGTTGAAAAACAGTACATGAATGGTCCCTGTAATTTTTTGTTTTTTAACTTGGTCAATGGTAAAATAGAAATGTCAAAGTAAGCTTGTAGGAATAAATGACTGCAATTTCTCAGTTTTTATGAGACTTCCATTTAATTCCTATAAACTGCTTTTGGAAGGTTTCCATCAATCTCTAGTACCATTGCATAGCAGAGACACTATTTTCTCTCTCCAATACCATTCCAACTGCAGCATATGCTTGCTTTGGCTCCATTCATTCCACTGATCCTGTAAGTTTCCTCAGAATCACAACTTATTGCCTTTATTGATTTTGGAATATATAATAATTTTGTTTAACAGCTGTTATCCCTAAACATTGAGTCATGTAGGAAACTGAAAGATAATAAAGGCCCTGAGTATAATTTACAAGCAAATTTAAAAGCTACTGCTTGCATGTTTTAAATAAACAGCTGTTCTAGAGATTTATTTAAAGCAGGGGATGTATTATTAACTGAAGTTTAATCTTGGAGTCTCACTGGCCATCTAAATTCATTTCAACTATTTTACTTTTTAAACTTTTTAAATGATAAACTTCGCTTATTTCTGTCATTAGTTATAAGATAAGCAGAAGGTTTTTTCCGTGCTGCTTAACGTAAGAAAATAGATGTCAGTAGAAGTAAATAACTTCACTGGAACTTTCTTTCAGCATAAACTCTCCTTCTCTTGCTCTTTCATTGGCTGCAGGTTGTCAGTATGTGTCTTGGAACAGGAAATGTGCCATGAAAATGAAATGAATTCATACATTCATTTAAATAAATAACATGTTTTTCCATTCACTATTCCTTAATATAGACTGAAATGTGTTTAATTCACTGCTAATTCCTCTTGCTCTTATGTCAAAATGAACTTGAATAATAATGATTTAATGTAACTGCATATTTAGAATTAATGTAACTGATATAGTTTTTTTACCAAGATATTTTCTTAAAATATGTATTGCATAATTATTTTTCTTATCACTCAGTTCTACTGTGAATATAGCACTTTGACTTTCTCCTTCTCTCTGTCCCCCCCTTCTCTTTTACTCTTTTTATCTCTTACCATCTCGACTCATTCCCTGGGCAACGCATTTCTTAAGACGGCAGCTCTGGCAGCGGTTCCTGCTGGCACGGTCAATGAGGCAGTTACTCTGCCTAGAGCAAGAATACTGCACACTGGACGACTGACTCCTTCGAAAAAAACCCTACGGAGAGAAAGATTGAGCAAAAAAGAGCACAGATGCAGTGAATGAAATATGTTCATTTAAAGTTCAGCACTATGCTCTGAATTACAGACGTAGGATCTCAACGATTAAAAAAGTTTTCACCTTGCAGCCCTCACAGGTGATGACCCCATAGTGCACGCCTGATGACTTGTCTCCACAGATCTTACAAGGAATCACCTCAATATGAGCTGTACACACACAAATGCACAGAAGTTCATCCAGGATTGTTGTACATGATAAGTGCTACTGCTTCCTACCTCACACTAAAGCAAAGGGCCTTTTTTACTAGCAGCTGGCAGTACTGTGGGGCTAACAGTAGGAAAAGGCTTCCCCATTAGGCTGATGAATGTCCTGCCCAGATCTTAATAAGTATATTCAGAAATAAACAAAACAAATCTCAAATCAGTGTAAAAACTGCAAAATATTACCAGATAACTTTACCATTATATTGCCTAAGCACTCTCTCTGATTACATCAGGCATATTGTGAAATGTGTGATTGTTAAAAATTTTGGAGATTGCCATCTAGTATATGAATAATGGAACACTAGAGTTGTTGATATATTAGATAATAGTCCAAAGCTGAGCAGGAAGATACCCTGTGTGTGTGTGTGTGTGTGTGTGTGTGTGTGTGTGTGTGTGTGTGTGTGTGTGTGTGTGTGTGTAGTCAATATTTCAGTAAATCTAACCTGCTGACTTCTTGGAACTGAAATGTGCTTATGTGGCTATGTGGTATATCCAAACTGTCCTGTAACCAAAGTACCCAAAAGTTTCTCAAACATGTCTAAATATACACACACACACACACACACACACACACACACACACACTGCACATGTAGTTATCTACAGCAGGTAGTAACTATGCAGACTAAAATAATGCAGAATATAGTTAATGCTTAATCAAGCATAACCAGGTTTGAATTAAAAAATGTGTACTTTGATTTAATTGTTATATTATTTCAATATCAACTTTCACTTGTTTATGTTTTCATCAGAAACAGCAAAATTAGGACACATTTCTGTGTAAATTTCTGTCCTCGATTATCAGGAAATGGTAAGAACCCACCTCCCTTCCAAAGTCACTAGAAAATAAATAAATAAATGACTAAATAAATAAATTCAAGATTCAAAGAACTTTATTAGTCAGGGGATAAAATGAATAAAAGATTACCAAACTCATTTAACACGGATAGAGCTTTAAGATGGAAAATCAAAAAAATAAATACATGTTACCAATATATAAGTGATATGAGCTGTAAATCAATTAAAGCTTTAGTGTGATACTGGCAATGCGGCCCATGCATGAGTTTCACTCTCTGTTTTACAAAATCCCTCAATCGAATGTTGATTAAAAATATTAGAGCGTATTACGTCTATTATTATCTTTCCAATTATGATTCAGTTGCATAGTAAACAACATCAAGCAATGCAATATATGTAGAATTGTTGGCATATAGAACTAATTACTCTGTTGTCAAAAAAGTAGGAATAATTATAACAACAACAACAACAACAACAACAACAATAATAATAATAATAATAATAATAATAATAATAATAATAATAGTAATAATAATTGTAATAATAGTAATAATAATTTAAAGTTATTGATGGATAGAGTGATGGGTTTTTACTATTGAGTTTTCTTTTTTAAATTCAGAATTTTTAAATCTGTACCATCAGATTTGTCTCCTAATGAGGACTTTTAGGAATCTGACATGTTGGTTTTCAAGTTGAACATGGGGCTATTCGGAATATACACATGTATATGTAACAATTTAAATAATATATTATAATTTTTACATTATAATCTAAAAAGTTAGTGCACTCCAATTGTAATAACAGTAATGCAATTGAATATCAAACAGAATCAAGTTCTGCAAAATATAGAGTTATTGGTATTCGGATTGAAATAACGTATTGTGAATCATCATCATCATCATCATCATCATCATCATCATCATCATCATCATCATCATCATCATCATTGAGATTGAGATGTTCACACATAGTATTCTTTTAGCCATTGCTACAAAAGGACAAAATGACATTCTGGAATCTTTACATATTTATCTCAGTTATCTAAGTATGCCAGTAATGACATGCGAAATGGAATCTGAAAATTATTAGTATGACAAATAACAACAAAGAATATAAACTTCCTTTTTACATTTTTCCCACCAGGTCATCAAAGGTTCTCTCGTGATAAGGGGACTGAGTGTGACTGGGTATTTCTCACCCAAAAATTTGAACATCAAAAACTACAAAGCCTCTCGTGAAAAATATAGAAAGATACAAAGACGAAGAGAGAGAGAGAGTGTGTGGGGGAATATTTGACAGACTGAGGAGGTGGACGTGAAGTGTCAACCTCAGAGTCTTTTTAAGTGGTTTACTGGCTTCTCTTTCACTCTGACTATCCTGCTTTTATGCATTCTCTTTCTTTTTCCTTCCCTTTCTCTGTCTCTCTCACAAAGGATGTGTCTGCCAGTAAGAAACTCTTTTATCTGTGTTTTTGCTGCCAGGAATGTCCATCCCCCTGTCACTTTCTCCCCCACGCCCCTCTCATCTCCATTACAACTCCTCCATCTTCCCTTTGCTGCTTTGCTCCATGTTTTCTCACATTCCCTGCCTGCTTAGAAGCAGGTGCTTCACAGAGGTAGATTAAAAAAAAAACATCTACACAACAATTCTTTGTGCTTTATATTGTTAGAGTGTGGCCTTTGTTTTGTATTTGCAAGAAATCAGAGCCTTTCAGGGCCAACAGAGCAGATCTGTTATAGTGTAAATAAATAAGGCTCAGGCAACTAAGTGTGATACTGTTGATGGACATGAAGGCCTAAGACTGTATGAGACTAGACTTGTGTTTCTGTGTCAGTGTGTGTTTATGTCAGTGTGTCAGATCTTACGTATGCCCTGATTATGGGTACAGGAAGGAACTCCAAAAAGCTTTTCATATCCGCAGTATATAGGTGATGCTTGAAAAGCAAGCATGTGTTAATGAATGTTAGAAAGTGTGAAAAAAAATTGTTTGAGGGATACTTGTGCGTAAGACAATGCTATCTCACTTATCCCACACACACTAAGTACACGCTTAGCAAGCAAATTTAAGAGCTTTCCCATGTTAAGAGCTATGAGGACTGTGAAAGTTTGTGAATGTGTACATGTATGTGTGTTGGAGGGAATAGAGAGCACAGTCGCATGCCTGGTGAATTTCCTGTTATTTGAGGTTGACAACAACAACTAACTGAACCACAGAGACCCTAATATCTTTTTCTCTTTTGTTTCTTGATTTCTTCTAGGTGGTACTGTCCATGTTTTCTACTGTATAGATACATGATAAGCAAGATAAACAGAAATATTTCATGCACACACATTCTGTCTAGCATGGCAAGTAGGTTTTACTAGTTAATCAATGATTCAAATAAGTAGTTGCCTAGTCAAGTTAAAGCAAAAATTCTATTTAAGCTCATTGTTGATTTTATGCTGTTTGTTTTGTGAATCAGAGAATATGTCGGTAACAATCTACAATAACAATACATGAATATTCATGCACTAATAACTAAATTAATACTTACTTAAACATGAATGATTCATTAAGGCATGTACTAATCATAAACTAATGAAGAGCTAACCTTAACTACGATGTGACTCTTGAACTCATGCATTTATTAACAACCACCAAGTACATGTTACTACATCTTTGTAATTGTATTCTTTTGCATTTAAATGAAACATGCTCTATAAGAACGAATTTTGACTTGTTCATAGAACCATTGGATAAATGTTGGATTGATTTTATCCTTTACAATGATTCTCCTTATCGAACTTCCAAAGACACACTAATAATAAACACTAATAATTTCATCTCAACACATTTTGCATCATTCTCCAACCATTTCTCTTCAAATCCCCTGTAATGCTAGTACATTGCTCTGGGTGGCTCAGGCCCAGGACTTATAATCCACAAGGATGAAATTACTACAATAACACTGATTCATTTATCAGATGCTATTATCTATTAACATTTAAAACCAGTGTTCTAAAAGATCATTAGGTCTTTTCATAGAGCATGTTTGATTTAATTTACCACAGGTATTAATTAATACATTAACTGTACTAACATGTATTTAAGGTAGTCATTAATTCACACATGAATAACATGTCAAACTGCACTTAGTCTAACAGCCATACACAGAATAAACACAATGTCTTTAGATGCAATATTTTTTAGACAATAATTTTTTTTAACAATAATTATCTAAATAAGTAAATAAATATCACATTATATTATTTAAGGAACTACCAGTTATTAAAATGCACTCATGTGGATGAGCTGGTGCCTCAGCTGAAATAGTTGACTCTGAAACTGAGAGTGCAGCATGTCTCAATCTCCTTATTGCTTAAAAGTGGATGGAGGATGTGAGGTCTACAGCAGTGTCTGGAGGTTTTCCAGCCATTTTTGGCTTCAGTAACATCTACAATCTACTCTGGATTGTCCTTTTTGCATGCCTCACTGACCTGACTCTAAACTACAGCTGCATAGAATTGGATAGTAATTTTTGTAACACATGTCTCCGAAAGTACTCTTACACACAATGCTGGTAACAGCAAAATTCACTATTCCAAAGTGCTAGGATTTTATTTCACATGTATTTATTGTTAAAATCCGACAAAAAATAACTAAGGGAGGAAAAGCTTTAGGAGTACATAATAATGGGAATGAAGAACAATCTCTCCATCTCAAAGTGTTAATAGTGCATTAAAGTAAAAAAAAAAAAAAAAAAAAAAAAAAAAAAGACCATTCCATGTGTCATGTTATGCAGTCTGAAATATTTTCAGCCTATTTTCATACTAAGTACATTTATACTGCTTGACGCAATTAATAGAGAAACACACACACACACCCAGTGCACATGCACACATCCACAAAGTATACTTCGTAATCTAATTCTGCATTCCCCCACCGAAAACCACATGCTGATAGAGTGAATGTTCTTTCTCTGCTTTCCACCTCTCCTCCATCTATCCATCTCAACCACATGCTGATACGCACAAAAAACAGTCACATTTATTTTGCCCTCATTCCTTATCTAAACCCTTACTCTGTCTATCTCTCCTTGCTAACCACTCACAAAGGAAGAAACTTGCAAACTTACCAGTTGAAGAACACTGAAATGAACAGATATGAGGAGATAATGCTAGTACACAGTACCCAAGGGTGTTATACAAAATTAAAATGTTTTGACTAGATAGTTCCTAGACAAACATAACATATGAATGTTGCATTATATTATTGATTCACTTGATCAAAAAAGAAAGAAAGAAAAAAGCATTCCAGATAATGGTTAATGTCTCTCAAGCTTCAATTTTGTTTGATTGCATCTCTGTAGTCTTACTCATTTGCAGAAACAAAGATATAATCTAGCTTTTGACCTGTAACCGTAAGTCAGATGTAAGATCTGATGTTATCTTGTAAAATGAATAATTTTCTTTGTTTTTGCAAAAGTAAAAACTGGACTGTCAGCTCAGACATGGGTAATTCTCATTGCACAGCAATGATGTTTTTCACATCTGGAACAAAGGCAGTGGTGTTTAGTTGGTGAATAACGTGTGTTTGTTCTAGAATAAAAGTTAGTTTTCATATAGAATCTCTGTAAGAGGTCCATTCCGGGTTTTGTCTCGATCACATCTGATCACGTGAATTGCATCAGTCAATGTGAGTATGGTGAGGGAGCGTCCGCTTCCTTTCAACTTCTTTGGGGTGATTCACCAAATGCCTTCATAGATATGAGTGCATACGTATTGTTTGATAATTAGTCAATGCTCACAACCGTTACTTATGCAAGAAATCTGTTCATATCATGTTGACTGGACAACTAGGAGGGCATTCCTGAAATGTTCATACATGACTGTGATGTTCACATGACTGTGTGTACGTTATGGCAGTGTAATACCATTACGCACCGTATTTAGATACATAATGGCGCTTTCATATCATATCTTCATACTAGCTCTAATTAAGTAATTAGTTAAAATGGATGTAATAATTAATCATTAATTATGAACAACTCCACCAGTTAGTCGATTGGAAATATATATAACATCTTCAAATGGATTCTCTTAGTATCTGTGCTCTGTCGGGTCATAAACAAACAAAATTGCACTTGATAGCACTGAAAATATAATTAATAACATAGTTAATAATACGCTTTTTGTGTCCACATGCTAGTATACTTCTATATTATTCAATATATCACTGAATAACTTGTCATGTGCTTTACAAGGTATATAACATTAAGTAACCATAATTATGGAAAGTCTTTAAAGCAAGCAGTCTGCCTGCATCTTCACTACGCTGGGCTTGGTGTGAAAATTTGGCAGTACTCTTAAACTTAAAACATAACCACAATATTCTTATGCTAGGCGTAAGCTTTACAGCATTATCTGATAACAGCATTTAATTCCAGAGATAAACATACTGTTAAATAGATCAGGAATGACACTAATATTTGCCTAATTTATCATCTAACGTCAACGTAATACTGTACATGATGTTAATGTATTTTGTTTATTGATGTGGTTTTTAAGCAGAAGTGGAAAATTACTCACTAATTGTTACTGGATTGTTGTGAGTTAATACCTGTTAGATGCTCTCTTTTTCCCCCCATGAAACCCCCCTGTCAGCATTTTGTATTTAAAATGCTTAAAAACCTCAAAGTTCCACTAACGGAAATCCTTGCAATGAACACAAGATGTTTCATCATCACAAAAATAATACAAGAAAAAAAAAAAAAAAAAAAAAACAGGCCGAGGCACAAACAGTACTTTTAGATGTCTAAACCATAATTTATCTCTACTGAGCATAGGCAATAAAGTGTTTTAGATTTATGATCTTGATACATTACTTTTGCTTAATGTTGTAAAACGTTATAAATTCTAGAGTAAAACAAAGTCAAACTCTGAGCATTCACATACTCACACATATTTATTAAAGCCTTTCTTTGTCTCAGGTAAAAAGGTGGCAAAAAGGAGAAAAAGACAGAAAGAGACCAAACAAATCAAGTGGTAATGTTTTAGAGAGGCACAGAGTGATTTCAAATACATGGAAGTTGGAAACTGCTGATAAATATAATCCATATTATTATTCAAGTACAGAAATGACGGAGAAATGGTAGAGAACACAGGCACACCTTTCATAATAAAAAAAAATCTTAATAATAAAGTCATCAGACAAATTAAAAAAACACTTTTAGACGTTTTAATCACTCTAATTTCAACTTCTAATGAAGCTGTGATAAATTCCTATTTTATTTTGTTCATTCTTGGTTGAAAATATAATAGTAATATTTTGTAGCTTCTTATACTTCATCATATAGGGTTCAATAAGAACCTGTAAGAGTTCTCATAAAGGGACAAACCAAAGAATACTCTATATTGAACTTTTTCCCCAAAAGTCTCTTTAACTCAGTCATAACCATTTAAACCCTATAAGCATGTACAAAATAACTGTAAACTTCATATATAAATGGATGCTAGATATTTAAATAGCAATTATATATCTATATCTATCTATAATGGACAAAAGTGTTTTGGTTGAAACTACATTAGAAAACACTGCAGAGGCTTATACTGTATAATGACTGTTCCACACTGATCAGGACTGAATATTCAATAACAAGTTCTTCTGTTGTTTCAAGTGAAACAACACATAAAACATACCAAAAATACCATCAAGAAAGATCTTTGCGAAGTTACATAAATGATGCACAAGTGTACACACAACCCAACCATACAGAATACAGAATGAAAACAGCAGCAAAAAAGTCCGGAGCATTCAGATCATTTGTATACATGTACAAAGACGGAGATAACTGTGACAATCAGTGCTTTGGGAATCAAAGATTGTAGGTCTTAATTTAATTCTGGATCATTTGTAAACATAAACCAGTTTATTCTAAAATAGTTGTCTCATAGTCAGCAAAAGAAATCATATTTGGTAATATGTTAAAATAATTTTTTATATATAATTTTCCACTTAACTCACTACGAGGTAGGGATGCTGAAAGAAATTTGGGGATAAAAATTAGCATAAAGCAAAACTGAGCATGCACACCTGTGTACACATCTATGTTAGACATACACATACACGTTGGGCGCTGAATGGGTGACCACAGTAACAAAGCAGTTTTGCAGCTGGGAACTCCAGCAGCTTGTTCATGATGTGTCTACATGTGTGAAGTGAGAATCTAGTGCAGTGCAATCGTGTCATGTTGCAGTTTCTAATTGCATTCGAATAAATGTCTAGGATTGACAAGGGCAAAAATCATTATTTCTGTATCTCTCTGTTCTTCCCACCTCATCAACGAATACAGTCGAGTGTCTCTCACAACATGAACATGATCTTAGAGCCTTTCTTCCTCCACTGAACTATTTACAGTTTGTATTGCAGTGTTAGAATACATTTTTCCTCTTTCTAACACACACACACACACACTTATTAAAGAATGTCTGATTATATAGTGTATGTGTGTATATAGAAAATATGCTTAGTCTGAGAGATTATTCAATATTTTAATAAATACATCCTTAATGCAACTTAAGTGCATGTTTCTTTAACCACATCCTTGTGAATCTTTTCAGCTTGTATTTTCATTCTCGTCACACGTTTTTTAAAATTAATCATTAAATTATCAATATATAAATAGATACAGTACTAATTATTATGATTAATTAAAAAAAATGCATACATTTTTACGTTGTGCTAGCAGCGTTACCCTCCAAAGGAAATCTATGAAATAACAAACTCAATATTTATTTCCGTGGGTTAAAATGCATAAAATTGTGGTGGGTAAATTTGACTGAATTCTTTAAATATTTCAGAACATGTTTCACTAATTGAATACAAATAAAGTAAATACTTAGTATAGAAGAATGCTATTAGATAACTACGTGGTCATTAGGTGACTGTAAACCCGAAACAACTTCATAAAGGTGTCACCGCTTTCCATTTAACTTGGACTTCACCAGCATCAATTTGCAAATCGGTGCATGGCTGTGTAAGTAGTGTGGGCACTAAGGCAAAATGTCATCTATCAACCATGTTTACAACCACAGCCATCACAAAGGTCGTCATTAGGCGTCCTTAAACCCCCTGCGTGACATACACACATTTGGAAACAGCAGAGCAGGTTGCTTTCCATATTAAGACTAACCATTTAAAAGATCAAATTGAGTAGCATGACTATACATTAGCGTTAATAGGGACAAACTGAAGTTAGTGAGGATGTTGCTAGAAAATATGTTAAGGACATGAACACAGCTGAAGCAAAGACGTGGTGATGTGTGATTAACTAAAGTATTGTAGAATTTAAATGAACTTTAAAATGTATCATGTTGAGACAGTGTTTCGTTGTAAATAGTTTTCTAATAATTTTGTAAAACTAGAAGACTGTATACAACATGCCGTGAACGTTGAATAGCCTGCACCTGTTATCGACCAGTCAAAAAATGCATACGGTACTGCATTACTCAACAGACCTGTGCAGTCAAAAATACATACTGTTTACGTATTTAACTCGCAACGTCTTCAAACATTTTCCCAACCTCACCTGAATGCCACATGAAAGATTTTATTCCCTGTGTAAACTGTGTGTAAAGCAGATTGGCTGTATTTACCAATCTAATGGTACTTTCCACCACTGTCACCACTGAGATTTTGCATTTATTTCAAAGACAGAATATACACTGACTCCAGGGTTTCTAAAGTAAGGACGAGGGCAGACAAGTACTCTATTGTGGCATGCTTCATTTTCAGGTATGTGTCAGAGAAGATATGAAAACCCCCTTCTCATTCAGTTCACTAAGAGTAGCTCCTATCCCACACCCACAGAAAGACTCAAAACGCTAAAGCTTAGCACGTTATGAGTCCAAATGCTTTCCACAATAAACAAGCTAAGGAAAAACATAACCTTTCATGGACATTAGGGTGCACTTTCTTAAAAGATTAAAGTGTTCACTGTGACCAATTTGCATAAGGATGTAAATGTTGCTTTCATCCCACACACACACACATGAACACACGCATGCACACACACATACACGCACACACACTCTGTTTAAATACATTAAAGTCAATCATTTTTTTTTTAAACTTCAGGGGATACGCCATTTTCTTGTCGTATCGTCAGAGAGATACTTTCAGAATTCCATTCGGTTAAACAACTGAGCGGAAGTACATCTGCTATTCAAAATCTCAACCTTAATTTAAGCAAAATTAGTTTTTTTTTTTAATTAATTGTACACTGAATGTTGCCACACATCCCACACAGTGACACTTACTGACACAATAAAATTGACTAAACTGAGCTGACTCTTAATTTTCAAACTTCACGATCTGAGATAATATGGCGGCATTAGTTGCACACAATTAGTGATTTAAGCATAGTAGAGGTCAAACTTTGCTAATTTTTAAGGAAATTAATCTTTTAACAGCTATTCCTGCCATAAACTTAATCACACAAACAACTGAACCGAACCAAAATACACCAGTTTTCTTCGTTTTGCATAGATGGAAACTGTCAGACACTGGCAACAGGGTGGGATATAGAAATTTGTTGTGATGTAAACAAGTTTTTCTCACACACCTACACAGACATACACCATCAGATATACACCCAAAAATGTAAAACACTGTATATAGAAAATCTGCTTGTTCCTACCTCGCATCATCTTCACAGCTAGTGTGAACTTCTCTCTCGAAGTTTTTTTTCTTCTTTTTTCTTTTGGTAAATATCGTTCACTCTGTTTCACAATCTGTCTCCTTGATGATAATGTTAAAGTACGGCAGATCAGAGAGAGATTAGATGGTTTATTCTTGATGTGTGTGTGTGTGTGTGTGTGTGTGTGTGTGTGTGTGTGTGTGTGTGTGTGTGTGTGTGTATGAGTACACGTGCGTGAGTTTGAGAGTGACAGCGGGCTGTCCCTTTCATGCAAACTAACTGTACAGACTCTCTCACTCACTCTCTTCCTCTCTTTTTAGCATTACCTTTCCTTAAATTTTTTGTTCTTATCATCTCATATATAATCATGTATAATGAATAATTTAGGATTTGGAGTAATTAAAGAACATTTTTTGTAGAAAGTTGCTTAAAACTGTTCCTAGCAGATCACAAACATCAAATTTAGTCAGAATCTCTCCTCCTGCATTGCCTAATCCTGTCATTATTTCATTCTGCTCTACCACATAGTACCTTTCACACTATGTGTATGAAAAGTACTGGTGATCATTATCAAAATAATGTCAAACACATTATATCACAGTGTAGTGAAAATAACCACAAACCACTAAAACAGAGTGAGATAGAAGATATTAGCTTCTGTACAATCAAAACAACAGCTATTATACGTTCAGTGTTCAAAATGAAGAATGATCATGAACCTCGGTCATAAAGGTTCTTTATTAGAAAAAGATATATGAGAGAGACAATAAAATAGTGATGTGTGTGTGTGTTCAGAGAGAACAATGCACAATTTGCAGGTGTAATAAAGAGCCGTGCAGGCTGTGAAAGCCTCACAAAAATACTCTCAGATGTTATCTACATTCAGGTGGTGCACACACCCATAGCTCTCAGACGTAGAAATATTGTGTGTTTCTGTTTGTGTGTTTACGGTGCTAAACAACGTCATCTCCATACACACTTGAACATATAGTGCCTGTGGCTGCAGTAAAAGTATTTATGGAGGTACGGAGCAGTATGTGTTTAACAGGTGTGGATGTGAATTGCACTGCTACGCTGCTGCATTCCCACCTCCATAACCACCTTTAAAGACATTCATTCATATTCCGTATAAGAACATCTGTGTTTCTCTGTCTCTTTTTCTCTCTCTCTCTCTCCTCACACACACACACACACACACACACACACACACACACACACACACACACACACACACACACACACACACAGAAACAAAACTATATGCAAATACCATGTTGTATTTACTGAGGCTGGGTTTGCCTCTTTTCAAAGCAAATACACTATAAAATATCGTGATAATGCTTTCTTCAGTCCACTAAAAATCTTCTAAGTAAACCTAATAATATTTTCTTTTTTTGGTATTATAGTTCCTAGTATATGAAAAAATGTACAAATTTTGTACTTTCATACCAATGGGATGCGAATGTTAAATCTGCATGATTCTTAAAGAATTAAGAATCACAAGGGTTTTTTATTTTCTTTTTTGGTGTGTGTAAAGAATTCAGATTAAAAATCTCGTAATGTTCTTGTTCATCTGCCAATAACATCTTGTGCCAGTTGTGGATGTAGTATTCATTTCATACATTTAGTCATCATTACTTTACTAAGTGTGAACTTGATATTCAGTACATCATATCAAAGCTTTCTTTGGGACAAATCTGTTTCTTCTCACTACAACCAGATGCTTGGTTTCTGATTTAAAATTTACTCAAGATTTCGCTTTCCAACGCTTGTCTCCTTTCTCTTTGGTGGACTTGCAGTCCTTCAGGTACGTGTGTGAGGTTATGTGGTACAATATGTGTTATGCAATTGTAGTTCCATTGCAAATTCTGTAGAATCAACAGTGTTCTTGAATCTAACTGCATTACAAAATGAACTGAGATCACAATTCTATTGCTATTCCTTGTATAGCCCCAGATGTTTAGATGTACAGATGTACAGAACTAGCTGAGGCATGCTGATGCTTCATAATCATCATATCTGTTTGCAGTAAGGAAACTCAGTTCCAAATACGTTATATGACCAAAGGTTTTTAGACATCTGATCAATCACACCAAAATGTGCTTGGTGAACCTTTTTTACAGATAGATTTAGCCTCGATTTTCTGTTATAACAGCCTTCACTCATCTAGGAAGGTTTTCCAAAAGACTCTAAAGCAGTGCTGTGGGGATTCGCCCATTCATCCTGAAGAGTATTAGAGAGATAAGGTACTGATGTTGGTTGAGAAGGCCTGAGGCACAGTAAGAGCTCTAATTCATCCCAAAGGTGGTTCTTCCACACCAACCTTAGTATGACAATCTTAGTGCACAAGAGCATTGTCATGCTGGAACATGTTTGAGCCTCTTAGTTCCAGGGAAAGGGAAGAGTAATGCTACAGCATAGAAAGATATTCTAGACAATTGTGTGTTTCCAACTTTGTGGCAACAGTTTAGGGAAGGTCAGCATCTAGTTGTAAAAGTGGGGTGTCCACATACTTTTGGCCATATAGTGGGTTTTGCAGAGGGGTGAAGCCTGCATTTTTTATTGTATCACATGAGTTGTATAGAAATCTTAAAATTGTGTGGGGCATTTAAGGTATTTTACACAGGTGCACACATATATGTATACATAATTCATATTAATTATTGTTTTAACTATGGAGGTGCAAATTTACTCATAAACACAGCAAGCTTCCAAAAAAACCTCTAAACCTCTGGTTTGAATACATAGATCTTACGGTCACATTTTACTATGTAGTAGTGGAAACATGGTAGAACATGGTAGCATTTGTATAGCTTCATTGAAACACACACATACACAAACACCTCCAAGCAGTCTTATTGATCGCCACATAAACGGAACAGGATATGACCTGTATGCTTGTCCCAAGCACAGAAAACAATTTTCAAGCATTTTCACTTTCAGTTCCTTCTGTAATCTGTAATTTATTGAAACAGTAATATTCTGAATATGCACTCAATGCTTTCTTACCCTGGGAAAATTCTTAAAAACAAAGCAACAAAGCCGAATATGTTGTCTGTCTGGTCTCTCTCTCTCTCTCTCTCTCTCTCTCTCTCTCTCTCTCTCTCTCTCTCTCTCTCTCTCACACACACACACACACAACACACACAAACACACAGACACACACACACACATTGACGTTTGACCACATTTTTGAGTAAGTTGAGATTTGATGCTGGGTCAGCTGTTTCCAACATATATTTTTAGACCAAGGTTTGCATGTCTGAAGATACAGGGCAGGTAAGATAACAATCACTGGGCAGTGAGGTGTATAACACACACTTACCCTTTCTCTCCCTCACACTGTCTCACAGTGTGTCTCACGATGTGTTTCATGGTGGGCTGTGTGGCTTTTAAAAAAAAGAGAGAGAGAAAAGAAAAGGAAGAAAGAAGTGATTTTGCCTATGTAGCAGAATACCCTCAAATAGGTGAGTGGCAACTTGTAGATGCACTCGGAAAGAAAACCAGAGAGCAGTTTGTTTCACAGTTACATAGTATGGTTTAAGCATTTATCTAACATTACTGCGTCATCGGATTTTTGGTACATTTTTGCTATTGAAATTATGAGCACTTATAAGCACACAACACACTTATAAGCATAATATTACAATTTATAATAATTGACTCTAATATACTTAATGTATATTAATGAAATTCTTCAGGTCAGTCGGAAATTTGTTTCAATTAAAGTTTATAAACATATCAGTCAACTAAAAACATATAAACTTAAAACTTATATCCTATAGTCTTCACAGACACCTAATGTAAGTATCTTGTGCATCACCTTCTCACCATCTGTTATGTAAAATATTAATAATGACTCCAAAAGTATGTGCCGTCAAATAAAAATAAAGTATTTGTGTATGTTTTCTGTATATTCATGTCACCTACAGAGCAGATAAACAGATAAACAGCCTGGGATCATTAGATTGGCCCAGATGACAAGGCTGCTTGGTTCATGTTAGTTGCATTCAAATACATAACCTTATACACATGAAAGGGAGAGAGAGAGAGAGAGAAAGAGAGCGAGCGAGAGAGAGAGAGAGAGAGAGAGAGAGAGAGAGAGAGAGAGAGAGAGAGAGAGAAAAGAATGCTACACAAACAGTTGTAGTTCATTTTAACACTTCCTGAGACAAAGGAAAAACAACTTCTGTGAACTATCAAGCTCTGCACTTGTAAGCACTTGCAATGAAAAAGAAATGGTCAGAGTTTTTAAAACAAACTACTGGTGTTAAAACAGGATGTGGTTTTTTTGTTGTTGTTTGTTTTTTTGAAGAGATGCAATACATTTCTAAAATATTTTAAAGACATTTTAATTTCTAATACAACAAAACGTATACCAAACTGTTAGAAACTCCTGCTAGTATAGGGTTCATCTGTCTGTTTCTTCAGAATTCTTAATGGATATATGTAGAATATTACAATAAAGGTGTTTTGTTTCAAAAAAGGATTTGAGTAGACCTGGTTTAAAAAAAGCAGACACAAAGGACAACTGAAGAAGTCTTCAGTACAGTCATTATGATTAATACATTTTTATCATTTCTCTTCCACCTAAACGTCTGTTTTTTTTTTTTTTATCTATCTATCTTAAACTATCTATCTATCTATCTATCTATCTATCTATCAATCTATCTTAAACTTAAACTATCTATCTATCTATCTATCTATCTATCTATCTATCTATCTATCTATCTATCTATCTAATTACCTATCTATCTACCTACCTACCACATTTATTCATCTAATAACTAACAGCTATACTGATAGTTTAATTATTACACTATTACACTAAACTAATTGGCTGCTATTTTTCCAATGATTTTTTTTAAACATATTAATGCAGTGACACCATAATCTAGCCATGGGGTCACAGTCCAGTGACTTCTGTGCCGGTCCCAAGCCCAGATAAATAGAGAGGGTTGCGTCAGGAAGGGCATCCGGCGTAAAACATTGCCAAATTTAACCATGCAAATTGTCAGTACTCTGAATTTCATACCGGATCGGTCGAGGCCCAGGTTAACAACGACCGCCATCGGCGCCGTTGACCTACAGGGCGCCGGTGGAAATTGGGCTACTGTTGGTCGAAGAAGTAGAGGAGGGAGGAGAGTGCACAGACAGAGAGAGGAGAGGAAAGGTAAGAGTGTAGGACTGAGAATAGGAACTCTGAATGTTGGTACTATGACAGGGAAAGGTAGAGAGCTGGCTGATATGATGGAGAGAAGGAAGGTGGATATACTGTGTGTACAGGAGACCAGGTGGAAGGGTAGCAAGGCTCGAGTATAGGAGCAGGATTCAAGCTGTTTTATTATGGTGTGGATAGTAAGAGAAATGGGGTAGGTGTGGTCCTGAAGGAGGAGTTGGTGAGGAATGTTCTGGAGGTGAAGAGAGTGTCAGACAGGGTGATGAGTCTGAAGTTAGAGATTGAAGGGGTGATGTTGAATGTTGTTAGTGGTTATGCCCCACAGGTAGGTTGTGAGTTAGAGGAGAAAGAGAGATTCTGGAGTGAATTAGATGAGGTGATGGAGAGTATTCCCACGGGTGAGAGAGTGGTGATAGGAGCGGATTTTAATGGACATGTTGGTGAGGGGAACAGAGGTGATGAGGAGGTGATGGGCAAGTTTGGAGTTAAGGAAAGGAATCTAGAAGGACAGATGGTAGTGGACTTTGCTAAGAGGATGGACATGGCTGTGGTTAACACTTATTTTCAGAAGAGGGAGGAGCATAGAGTGACTTACAAGAGTGGAGGTAGGAGAACACAGGTAGACTACATCCTATGTAGAAGAGGCAATCTGAAAGAGATTAGTGACTGTAAAGTGGTAGTGGGAGAGAGTGTAGACAGACAGCATAGGATGGTGGTGTGTAGGATGACTTTGATGGTCTGTAAGAAGAAGAGGTCAAAGATAAAGAAAACCAAATGGTGGAAGCTGAAAAAGGAGGAATGTTGTGAGGAATTTAGACAGAAGTTGAGGCAGGCTCTGGGTGATCAGGTAGTGCTGCCAGATGACTGGGAAACTACAGCAGAAGTGATCAGAGAGACAGGGAGAAAGGTGCTGGGTGTGTCATCTGGAAGGAGGAAAGAAGATAAGGAGACTTGGTGGTGGAATGAGGAAGTTCAGGATAGTGTCCAGAGGAAGAGGTTAGCCAAGAAGAAGTGGGACATGGACAGGACTGAAGAGAACAGACAGGAATACAAGAAGTTACAGCGCACAGTGAAGAGGGAGGTGTCTAAGGTCAAGCAGAAGGCATATGACGAGTTGTACACTAGGTTAGACACTAGAGAAGGAGAGAAGGACTTGTACAGGTTAGCTAGGCAGAGGGATCGAGATGGGAAGGATGTCCAGCAAGTTAGAGTTATTAAGGATAGAGATGGAAGAGTGCTCACAAGTGAGGAGAGTGTACAGAGGAGTTGGAAGGAATACTTTGAGGAGCTGATGAATGAGGAAAATGAGAGGGAAAAAAGAGTAGAAGGGGTGAACTCTGTGGAACAGAAAGTAGATAAGATTAGAAAGGATGAAGTCAGGAAGGCTTTGAAGAGGATGAAAAGTGGGAAGGCAGTTGGTCCTGATGACATCCCGGTGGAGGTCTGGAAGTGTCTAGGAGAGGCAGCAGTGGAATTTTTAACTAGTTTGTTCAACAGGGTTTTAGAGCGTGAGAGGATGCCTGAGGAATGGAGAAGAAGTGTGTTAGTGCAGATCTTTAAGAATAAGGGTGACGTGCAAAGTTGCAGCAACTATAGGGGGATAAAGTTGATGAGCCATACAATGAAGCTATGGGAAAGAGTAGTGGAAGCTAGGTTAAGGAAGGTAGTGGAAATTTGTGAGCAGCAATATGGTTTCATGCCCAGAAAGAGCACAACAGATGCAATTTTTGCTCTGAGAATTTTGATGGAGAAGTATAGGGATGGTCAGAGAGAGTTGCACTGTGTGTTTGTAGACTTGGAGAAAGCGTATGAGAGGGTGCCAAGAGAAGAGCTGTGGTACTGTATGAGGAAGTCAGGAGTAGCAGAGAAGTATGTCAGAGTGGTGCAGGACATGTATGAGAGGAGCAGGACAGTGGTGAGGTGTGCTGTAGGTCAGACAGAGGAGTTCAAAGTGGAGGTGGGACTGCATCAGGGATCGGCTCTGAGCCCCTTCCTGTTTGCTATAGTGATGGACCAGTTGTCAGAGGAGGTCAGACAGGAGTCTCCTTGGACAATGATTTTTGCAGATGACATTGTGATCTGTAGTGAGAGCGGGGAGCAGGTGGAGGAAAACCTGGAGAGGTGGAGGTTTGCGCTGGAGAGAAGAGGAATGAAAGTCAGTCGTAGTAAGACTGAGTACATGCGCGTGAATGAAAGGGAGGGAAGTGGAACAGTAAGGTTACAGGGTGAAGAGGTGAAGAAGGTACAGGAGTTTAAGTACTTGGGGTCAACAGTCCAGAGTAATGGAGAGTGTGGGAAAGAGGTAAAGAAGCGAGTGCAGGCAGGTTGGAATGGGTGGAGAAAGGTGTCGGGAGTTCTGTGTGATAGGAAAATATCAGCGAGAATCAAGGGGAAGATGTACAGGACAGTGGTGAGACCGGCCATGCTGTATGGTTTAGAGACAGTGTCACTGAGGAAGAGACAGGAGTCAGAACTAGAGGTAGCAGAGCTGAAGATGTTGAGGTTCTCTTTGGGAGTGACAAGATTGGACAGGATTAGGAACGAGTACATCAGAGGGACAGCTCATGTTGGACATATGGGGGACAAAGTTAGGGAGACCAGATTAAGATGGTTTGGACATGTTCAGAGGAGGGAGAGTGAGTATATTGGTAGGAGAATGTTGGACATGGAGCTGCCAGGCAGGAGGCAAAGAGGAAGGCCAAAAAAGAGGTATATGGATGGAATTAATGAGGATATGAAGCTAGTGGGTGCAAGTGTTGAGGATGCAGAAGATAGGGATAGGTGGAGAGACATGATTTGCTGTGGCGACCCCTGAAGGGAAAAGCCGAAAGAAGAAGAAGAGAATGCAGTGACACCATATTATTCACCTGTCTGAGATTTTGCAGTTTGCTTTTAGTGTTACAAAACCAATGTTACATAATGACCCAAAGGCCCTTACAGGTGTCCACATTGAAAGCCTGTCATCTGTTATGTCATTCATACATTCTAACCTGTCTGACAAACGCATGAAAAAAACCACAGAAGTGCAACTATAAGAATTTATTCATTAAAAAATAAAGTGGACGTTGCACTAGGCAATGTATTTGTATGTGTGTAATAAGGTAATAAGTGTAATAGGGAAATTGAAATAAGTTTGAAAACCTGAAATGAACCAAACCTCTCCTCAAGTCCAAAGAGTCTCACTAACCTTAATCCTTGATCCTGGTTTTACAGTTATGCAAGAGGGAGGAACAAGGAACAAAAACAAATCCAACAGAGAAGCAAAATGAAATGGGAAGAAAACAAAAAGAAGAACTCAGAAAGCATCAATGAGCTGTGTGAGAGTCTGACAGTTCATAGAGCATATAGAACATATAGAACGGAAATGAGCAGAGCTTTTTGTCTAGTGTACAATAAAGCATTTCTATTCCATTTGGAGCACTGAACAGCCTGAGGCAGTGGTCCTCTTAATTGTTAGAGCAGATTGCACAACTTTCATTCTGATGAAGATCAGAATGCTAAGAATTTCCTGCTGAGAGATCTTTCCCTTCCTCATCTCCATATTTGATTGCGGTAACTGTGGTGGTATTCTCACTTACTCTTGCATCACATTAATTTTTAGGTTACTTGCAGGATGATTATGTGGTGAGAGATCCATTCAAAAACTAAAGAGGACTTGCTGCCATTTATAAAATGTATATGTTTTTAATACCTCGTGGTACATATGATCCATATTTCAGATAGATCATGGAGTTACATAAAAAACCTTTGTGACTAACTACGTATATATTTTGCAAAAGTAGAAACATAGCTATTTAAGTTACTGACACATGGGCAAGTATGCACTTGTGGGATGAGCCACAAACTTCGTAGATCATTTCTAATCAGAGAGGGACAATTGGGGTACGTGTATAGTAGCCATTGAAAAATTTCACCTAGTGAATGTTTGACATTTTCTGTTACATGATGTTTTGATGTTTTTTGCTCGTTTTTCTATGTATCTTTAACCACAAGTAAAGTTATAGCATTTTTAATGTCTGGTTACCCCCAAAAGTGAAAAGGGGGACTCCGCTATGGTGCAGGTGCATCCAAGACATTTAGGCAGCTGGTGTCTGATTACAAACTGAAATGATTAGGCTCATATCTGATTCACTACATAACTATACGACACGACGATCAAAGTGTGACATTTATTCACTGGGTGAGGAAATCTTTCCTTGCAGAAAGCCTAGACATGATAAAAGTAAGACAATTCAACATAGTTTTGCTGAAATATACTTTAGGTTTTCATAAAGTTGAGGTTTTATGTATTATCTTTTGGCTTTTTGTCAACTTTTGTTTCTTCTGGCCACCACAACATCCAGTGAGCAAGGTACAAAATGTGCACAAATGTGGGATAAACATTATAGGTTTGAAATTAGATTCAGCCGGTGATTATAGTTAGAGAAATTTTCATTTGAAATTGAATTTTGATCATTTTTTTTATAGATTCTTAAGACAGGAGATCAGAATATGTCTCTAGCACTTGTATATTACACAGACTGTTCAGGCTACTATAATGCAATTGCTGAGGATGTGTACACTGCTATACATGGATTGCAGAAATGCATTTTATGTAAATCCGCATGTGTATCAAGTTCATCTTTGCTCAAGTGTACCCTCTCAGTAAAAGGTCATTCTCACTCATGTGCAATCACATTTGTGCAAACTGATGTTTTTTCCGTTAAGATTTTCTGTTTGTTTGTGACTGCACATATATACTAACAACACAGGAGCTGTCCACTTATTTAAAAAGTATGTTTGAATATTTTTTTATTGAAGTTTTACATCAAGTTAAGTGGACAGTGCTTGGGTAGTTAGCATGTAAGTGCTGTCATAGTGCAGACAATCTATCATCAGATTTTTAGAAGTTAGTGTGTTACAGTGCAAAAAAAAGTGTACTTGTGATCTTGTACAGTATCAGTGTTTTGGCTGATCTACAGAGCCAAGTGGGGTTTTTTTTACCTTTTCATACATAATGCTATTAAAATAAAAGTGTTTTTCCTGTATCTGAATTCCTGGATTTGTGCACATTTTTCACACTACATTTAGTCCAATGAAAGGATGGGGGCAATCACCTTTACACACTGGGGCTTGGGTGTTGAAATGAAAACATTTTCTTAATAAATATACAAAATTTCTATCACATTGTTCTGTATTTGTTCCCTTTTATGCATTATTAGGTTTTGGTTTAAGCTGTCATCTGGTGTTTAAAATGTACACAAGTGAAATATGCTCTGCTGAAAGGGTTATTTATAGTTTGCCACTGTGTTAACCAACTCAAGCTACCACTGTGTGTAAGGCATGGGGTAAGTGGCAAATGTTTTGGGCAACCTAATTTTTTTTAAATACAAATTTTGTCTTTTAAAAAATAGATTTCAAACATTTCTTTTCCAACAAAAATGTTACGTTATGTTATGTTATAAGTTTTTCCTTATAAAACTGCACAAATGACTGATGCATTTTTAAACAGCAAGAGGAAGAAGGGAAAGACCAGAGGAATACCCCTCTTGGATGGGATGCCATGGCAGATCAGCCCACACACACACACTTTCTTTTACACACACATTTTCACCCATGGGCAATTTAGCATAGCTAGTACACCTACTAGCATGTTTTGGAATAAGGAGGAGACCAAAGAACAAGGAGAAAACCCCACATGAGCTTAGGGGGAATATGTGAATCTCCATACAGATGAAAAACCAAGCTCAGGATCAAACCAGGGATCCATCCAATTAATTACATATAATCACAATTAAGACAATTTAAGTTCCAGGTTGTAAAACTATAAAATATGGAAACATTCAAGGGGTTAAATTCTTATGCAAGTTATAAGCCATTAAGGACTAAATCAAAGTTAAATCTGTCATCATGAAAAGTTATGTATGTAACATATAATTAGAGCATGAAACACACCTTAATATTGTTATTAATATTGCCATATGAAGGCAAACATATTAATAATACGTTTATTTAGTGCTAATTATGTAGTGATTTAAATGAATATTAAACACTAAAATCTACATATCTACTGAGAAAAGAGACAAATTACATGAGAGAGTTTGGGTTGTGTATGTGTATAAGTTTTACCGTTAATACCACAAATGGAAAAAAAATGGCACAGTGGATCTTCGCTTCAGTGTAGCCACAGAAGCCCTGATGGAGAGCCAACCTGACCAGAGCCCACCTCATCTCTCCCAAAACATAAACACACACATGCAGAAAGAGAGTGAGAGAGAAAGTGCTTACGGTGTGTGTCCTACATAGAGAAAGAGACGAGGGGCCCACTGGAGAGCATGAGGACACTCTCAACCACACACTAACACTCATACACGCACATTTACACAAACCAGAGGGGGATGGAAAGCTGAACATGATTCAACTGTACAAAGCAGGCTTGATGTGATGGCAAAATTCTGATTGTTGCAGGTTATGCAGTCATGAACTCTCTTTTTGGATAACACTCTTCTTCTGTGTGAATTTGTGATTTATATACTATACAACGTAAGGAAATGTCTGACTTTGGGTCTTTCGTAGATAATATAGATTGCTTAGACAGGTAATATATAAAGATGATTTTTTTTAAGTAAATTTTTAAAGAAAGAGAAATTTTAGACATAATAGAAGTAGTATCTCTGCATTGTAATGTTTCATTTTACTGAATGGTTTGTATTAAATGACTGTTGTCATTCATGTGCTGAGACCACAGTTCCTCTCTCCATATGAATGTACCTTCTTTAGATGTGGACAGCATGTCACTCATTACCGTAATGATGTTGTCATATTATTCAGGTCTTTTTACTGGAATAATAAAGTGGGGGGGGGGGGGGGGGTTAAGGAAGTTAAGATGCATAGTTAAAAACTAAGTGTACAGTAAGTAATACAACAAAACTATTTTTGTGTATGGTTTTAGTTTCAGATCAGATTTCTGAACAGCTGGAAACATCTAAAAGATAAACCTTATCTGTATTCAAGCTGTCAAGCAAACAAGCACATCACTTCTTACAAAGATGAATCTTAAACCCTTTTTGGTTCTTTCTAGACCTACATTATACTGTAGTAGTATTTGCTCTAGCATCCAAAAACTTTCTTTTACACTGTTTTGGACAAAATTACTATTTAGAAGATGCTTTACTCTCAACTCAAAATTAGTTTCCCGAGGTTGACCAGATGTTTAAACTGGATGTATTTTTTCAAATAACAGCCTATATAAAGCTATATGACAACACATTATGTGCACCAGGTTATTATATGCATCAGATACACAACATTTTTGCTCCTTGAACATTTGAATAATATAGACAAGCACCTCAGAAATGTTTTGATTCAATTGTAAATAAAAGAGTAAATTGTAAATATATAATATATATATATATATATATATATATATATATATATATATATATATATATATATATATATATATATACATACATACATACATACATACAGGTACATCTCAATAAATTAGAATGTCGTGGAAAAGTTCATTTATTTCAGTAATTCAACTCAAATTGTGAAACTCGTGTATTAAATAAATTCAATGCACACAGACTGAAGTAGTTTAAGTCTTTGGTTCTTTTAATTGTGATGATTTTGGCTCACATTTAACAAAAACCCACCAATTCACTATCTCAACAAATTAGAATATGGTGACATGCCAATCAGCTAATCAACTCAAAATACCTGCAAAGGTTTCCTCAGCCTTCAAAATGGTCTCTCAGTTTGGTTCACTAGGCTACACAATCATGGGGAAGACTGCTGTGCTGACAGTTGTCCAGAAGACAATCATTGACACCCTTCACAAGGACGGTAAGCCACAAACATTCATTGCCAAAGAAGCTGGCTGTTCACAGAGTGCTGTATCCAAGCATGCTAACAGAAAGTTGAGTGGAAGGAAAAAGTGTGGAAGAAAAAGATGCACAACCAACCGAGAGAACCGCAGCCTTATGAGGATTGTCAAGCAAAATCCATTCAAGAATGAGTGAACTTCACAAGGAATGGACTGAGGCTGGGGTCAAGGCATCAAGAGCCACCACACACAGACGTGTCAAGGAATTTGGATACAGTTGTCGTATTCCTCTTGTTAATCCACTCCTGAACCATAGACAACGTCAGAGGCATCTTACCTGGGCTAAGGAGAAGAAGAACTGGACTGTTGCCCAGTGGTCCAAAGTCCTCTTTTCAGATGAGAGCAAGTTTTGTATTTCATTTGGAAACCAAGGTCCTACAGTCTGGAGGAAGGGTGGAGAAGCTCATAGCCCAAGTTGCTTGAAGTCCAGTGTTAAGTTTCCACAGTCTGTGATGATTTGGGGTGCAATGTCATCTGCTGGTGTTGGTCCATTGTGTTTTTTGAAAACCAAAGTCACTGCACCCGTTTACCAAGAAATTTTGGAGCACTTCATGCTTCCTTCTGCTGACCAGCTTTTTGAAGATGCTGGTTTCATTTTCCAGCAGGATTTGGCACCTGCCCACACTGCCAAAAGCACCAAAAGTTGGTTAAATGACCATGGTGTTGGTGTGCTTGACTGGCCAGCAAACTCACCAGACCTGAACCCCACAGAGAATCTATGGGGTATTGTCAAGAGGAAAATGAGAAACAAGAGACCAAAAAATGCAGATGAGCTGAAGGCCACTGTCAGAGAAACCTGGGCTTCCATACCACCTCAGCAGTGCCACAAACTGATCACCTCCATGCCACGCCGAATTGAGGCAGTAATTAAAGCAAAAGGAGCCCCTACCAAGTATTGAGTACATGTACAGTAAATGAACATACTTTCCAGAAGGCCAACAATTCACTAAAAATGTTTTTTTATTGGTCTTATGAAGTATTCTAATTTGTTGAGAGAGTGAATTGGTGGGTTTTTGTTAAATGTGAGCCAAAATCACCACAATAAAAAGAACCAAAGACTTAAACTACTTCAGTCTGTGTGCGTTGAATTTATTTAATACACGAATTTCACAGTTTCAGTTGAATTACTGAAATAAATGAACTTTTCCAAGACATTCTAATTTATTGAGATGCACCTGTATATATATATATATATATATATATATATTTTATATATATATATAAAATATTTTAAATATACAATATTATTTTTTTAATAATGCAAGGTATTTTCACAAATAGTCATTAGTGTGCATTTTATAGTAATACATCAAGTAAGTAAGTTTTAATAATACATATTGCATGTACAAAAACCAATTCAAAGAGGTATGACTAACAAAATAATGTCTTAAATGTGAATAATACTCTTGTCAATAAATAAAACAGTTATACTTAGAATAATACTTATACAGAATACTTAGAGACACACACACACACACACACCAGTTTGTAAGCTGCTTGAAGGATTACATTCCGAACAAATGGCCCACATTCACTGATATGAACAGCGCTGTGAAGAGAGACAGAGACAGACAGTTACTTTATCATTGAAAAGAATTCTGAACATCAATGAATTCATTAATTTCATGTAACGTGCACCCTCTGTGATTCTGTGAAGTAAGTCTTCTATGCACAATAGATGCATAGATGTTCCCGCACTCTGGCTTAATGGTGTTGTCAGCAAAAATGTTTCCTGGAACCTATAGTGGTTTTCTCTACGTTGTCTTGTTCCAAATTCTGTGCTGTAATGTTTGTTAAATAAAGACTGACTGCATTACTGTATTACAGGATAAAACATGTTGCAAAGGATAACACTAGCACCAACAAGTAAACACCAACGACAAGGTCGCCTCTGACAAGTATAGTCTTTCTTATTACTAATTTATATTTTACACAACATTTACATTTCTGGCATTTGGTAGACGCTTTTATCCAGAGCGACGTACAAGAGTGCTTTGAAGTTTCTGTCAATGAATACATTAGCACTGGTTCAATAGGTCACAGATATAGGATATTTTAGAATTACCCTTAAAGTTTACTTCAGATAGATTGCAGAATCTAATCAGTTCATCTGCTGGTTACAATCATAATTCCATATATAAATACTACAAATATTCAACCACTCTTTCTTGAGATGTGGAAGCACTGAAAATCATTAAATAATCTAAATGTTATTGGTTATAAAAGATTTGTTACATTTTTACGGCATTTAGCAGATGCCCTTAACCAGAGAATACCTTCCAATCAGTAGTCCAACTCCTTAACCATGGCGCTACCACATTCCTACATTGTACTGAATTGCTGATGCTAGACAGGCTGGTTTGAGTATTACTGCTGAATGGAAAAATTAAAAATGTAAAAGGCTACAGTAACTCAGATAATCACACCATAGAATTGTGGTGAGCAGAAAAGCCTCTCAGAATGCACAACACATCAAACCTTGAGGTGGATGAGCTACAACAGCAGAAGACGACATCAGCCTCCACAATTTGTGTGATGCAATCATGTCAACATGGACCAGAAAACTCAAAGGATCGTTTCCAACATCTTGTGGAAGCCATGACAAAAGGAATTGAGGCTGTTTTAAGAGCAAAGGGAGGCCCTTAGCAGTATTAATATAGTGTTCCTAATAAAGTGCTTGGGGAGTGTATGTTATTCTGTCAGGTGAGTTCTTTCAGTCCAAGTAGCACATTGTTTATCATTTCAAAATTGCAGCATTATAACATTTGTATGAGCTAATCTGTATGGCATATAGTTGATCGTTAACAGAAACAATGCACAAATTAGAATGGAATATTATATTTGATAATGTATAACATTCATATTTAAACATATGAAATGACCCTATAAATTGTCTTGTGTGTTCATGTGTTTATGTGAGCGTTTGTGGGAGTCTACCTGTAGCCTCTGTGTGTAATTTGGATTCATCAGTACTGGTCACTCTGCAGTTTACAAAGATTTTTTTGGCCTCAATCCGATCCAGAGCACTGTGAATCACAACTACACCACCCAGTGGTATTGGACTGTGTACAGACAAAAGACAAGAAAGGGGATGTTGGTTAGTAAGATTGTGACTGGAATTGGTGCAGGAGCAAAGAAATCTTGTAATAATACAAAAGAATAACTCTATAAAAGGAGTTGTATCGTAGTCAGTAACACAAAGAATAACACATTATGGATAAAATTACTATTCTAAATAGACATTAATAGTTTGATTTTCTCATGCAACATATAACGTGTTATGGTTATGATATGTAAATATAAGGCTAAACACTCATGCAGGAATTCCATGAATCCACAATTCCAGCATATTTATTTAGAAAAAAACATTCTGAAAAAAGTGGAAGGCAGTAAAACACCTACTAAACTCAAGGAAACAAGGTATTTCCTGTGTAATGTACTGATTTTGCACTTGTGAACCTTTGAGGTAGGAGAGTGTGAGTACCTGCGATAGTTGATATTGAGGTTGGCAGTCATAACAGGCCCAACAAGGTAACCAGCGAGAGTGCCTGTCACCGTATCGATCATGGTGGCAATTGCTCCACCGTGTACATGTCTGCGGCACAGGAAAACATTTTTACACCACTTCCTTTGTTGTTATGGGTTTTCCCCTTTTCTCACTAAAAAGAGTACAGGTTATTTTTCCATTCAGTGTCCTATTTTGATTATTATAGGTTTAGACATCACTCACTGGTTTAGTGTTAAAAGATTCACATAACCTCGTCTTTGATAAATCACATTTTTAAAATTTGATACAAAGATAGTGCTTGCTCACCCAGGAGGTCCCTCCAGTAGATGCCCAGCCTGAAACGCACACACACATCTGTTCTCCTGCTTGTTTATAAAAATCACATACTCGAACGCTGCCCCATACTCTTTTTTGTTCCTTGTGAAGAGTCTAGCTTTAGACTGGATTAATTTACTCAGGTGCACTCCTCCTACCACACACAAAAAAGGGTACTATTTTTCATCATATTATGCATTTTAAGGCATTACACAACACTCTGAAGGGCTGTGATAACAGAACGATTTAAACACCAAATTACATAAACTTGATATGGCATAGAGTGCTTGTGAAGGTAAAGTTATTTAAGTAGGACCACAGATAGGCTGGACAGACAACGTGGTTTTTTACTGTGTTCTCAAATGGCAAAATTTACATTCAGTGTAATACACTCAATAAATTGGTTAGGGAGCACAGATTGATTTTCTAATAGTATTTATACAATAGTAAGGGAGGCATTGGTGGCTCAGTGGTAGGATTCTCGCCTATCACACGGAAGGCCCGGGTTCGATTCCCATCCTCAACCCCAGCCACTGGATGCAGTGCTGGTCCCAAGCCCGGAAAAATGAGGAGGGTTGCGTCAGGAAGGGCATCCGGCGTAAAACATTTGCCAAGTTGTTGTGCGGACCAGTTGGTCCGCTGTGGAGACCCCGAACAGGGAGCAGCCGAAAGCATAATAGTATATAATACTATATCATTCTAATTAACTGGTTCACCACTGTTCCTTCCTTAGACCACTTTTGATAGATACTGACCACTGCAGACCGGGAACACCCCACAAGAGCTGCAGTTTTGGAACATTTTTCCTGTTTCTAACACATCAACTTTGAGGACAAATGTTCACTTGCTGCCTAATATATCCCACCCACTAACAGGTGCCATGATGAGGAGATAATTTTTCCTGTTTCTAACACATCAACTTTGAGGACAAAATGTTCACTTGCTGCCTAATATATCCCACCCACTAACAGGTGCCATGATGAGGAGATAATCAGTGTTATTCACGCCACCTGTCACTGTTCATAATGTTATGCCTGACTGCTGACCGGTATACACACACACACACACACACATTATATATATATATATATATATATATATATATATATATATATATATATATATATATATATATATATATATATATATATATATATATATACACACTTAGACATAAGAGACGTAGCATGGCATGGAAGTGCTTGTAATTTTTATCTACAATAAAACAGAATAAGCACAATTGAGTAAGTCTTTAAGCTCTACTCTAAAGAGAAACTAGTCCCCTGTCACACACCTGCAGCATGTTTGAGAGTGCGGTTGTAACTTGGAAGCTTGCGCCAAGGCCCGTTCTCCTCACTGCCTTCTGTGTTAACCTCACACAGTGCAGTGTAATGATCATACACCTGCCGCATCTCCGCATTCCAGGATGCGTTGGGGAGGCTAAAGTCCCGCGGACTAGCACTGAAGGGCCATAGCGCCATCTTCTGGGCAAAGAGAAGAAGCTGTTATATGTTCTGTTATATGATGCTGAATATTGTCATTCAATGTATTTGTACTGCTCGAATAGAAAAAAAGCGCAAATAAATTATTTACAACATAAAAAATATCAGTATTGTGTTTAAACATGTCAAATAAGTTTAATGCACAAATTTCCACGTCAGAAAAAAATCTAAACTACTGGCAAGATTTTTATTTATTAGCTTATTTTTCTTTTTTTCTAATGCCTATTATAAGTCTACATCTAAAAACATCTACATTTCACAGGCTCCCTATATTTATTGCTCATCTACGCCAATATGAAAATCTGTCATGTTAAATTGCTTGTAAATGATATCTCACATGATCAGTAAAAGCTCTGTAGCATCTAACTACAACTTCGTGTGACTGAACCCGACACGGGATAAACTTACCGACAGCTCCCGCGCGCTCCGGTGTGCTGAGTACCAGAGCCCCGTGCTTGTAATCAGACCGCGCTGAGACACAGCATCCTGGCTTAATGCAACAGGGCAATGGGAGATAAACGTCCTTGCGGCTTGTAAACAGCTTCGTATCATAATGAAGATATATCAGTTTTAATACTTTGAAGATGCCATGTGCTTATTCAAACCATGACGCAACACTGAATGGCTAGCGGAATACTAGCTTACATGAAAGAGTCTATGGCTGTTAGAGTACGCCTAGTGACATGTTTTATCAGGAATCGGTAACTTGACTCTACAGTTTCTGTTCGTTTACATACAAAATAATTTCATTTAAGGAAATGGCCACCAGCTGAAACTAGAAAATAACACTGTGCCGGTGACTTTCAGTGCCTCTAATGACATGAAGTCAGACTCTCGCTACTGTACTTCCTGGATACGACGGGGTGAGTTTCAATTCAGAAATAAAACCCTACACCACTACATCAAGGGAAAAACGCTGCGGGTTTCATCGGTGTTTCAACTAAACAAATTTCATCCAGTGACGTCACATGTAATTGAATATTTACTAACTGTAATCATAGAACACGGTTTTATAATCCTGAGCAATTAATTTATGGGTGTTGGGTTCAGAGTGAAACTAGGGAAAGTATCTAGTGTTTACGTGTAGGTTAGATTAGACTTTCCCATCGGATTTATTGGAGGGAAACATAGCGACGCATAGTATTATTCTTTAAATGTCTTTAAAACCCATGCAGTAAAATGGTGCGAAAATACTAAAACGAAAATAAGCAAACATTCCCTACTGATTTAAATTTAAAGTGATGTGCCGTTTGCGAATGAGTCGATTCTTTGATCCGTTTTAAGGTGAAAGTTGTGAGTATATTCTTGTGTATTTTATATTTATTAACTCTGCTGGCTTATTTGTTCAGTGCAGTCGTGACCGTGGATCTTACTAATATCTGAGCGATCTGATGATTTGCGAACATCGTCGACTTTGTATTTGATGGTTAGAAAAAACAAACAATGCAACCACAAGCAAAAGCTGTCAAGGATAAGTTTCGGAGCCAAATGAATCGGCTCTTATTAGTAAGCTGAAACGAATCAGTACTATGCACGTGCTAGTGAAATCACGTGACCGGAACATTACTTAAACCCGTTGCCTTAACAACCGGATTGATGGCTTCTATAGCTACCCTTTAATGACAGTAATGGCTTGATGTTCTGCTGAAAAATAAATCAGCTGATCGTATTTGTATTGTAGGAACATAAATAGTGTTGAAATGTCAAGTCAAAGCGAACAGCGTTTTAGGAACACACTTGTGCAAAGAGAAAGGGACAAAACAGAGGTAATCGTTAACACACCTTATTCTTGCATGTGAATATTTGGATGTAAGAGAACGGTTTTTTACTCGTCATTCTGTCATTCCTTTGTTTTTTAGAGAGTTGAGAAAAGGACAGTCAAGCTTTCTCAACTGGAAAGGTTTGTTTTTCTTCACTGGGGTCCATCTTTGGATAAGATTTTAAAGAAATCCTTTGGTTGTGTGTGTGTGTGTGTGTGTGTGTGTGTGTGTGTGTGTTTTTTTGGGGTGTGTACTGAATCTTGAATAATTGTAATGACTGTAGCTTATGGTGCATAAATGAAAAACTCATTAACAAACCAAATACAATAGAAGTTGCTTTCGGCTGCTCCCTGTTCGGGGTCGCCACAGTGGACCAACTGGTCCGCACATCAACTTGGAAAAGTGTTTTACCCCCGGATGCCCTTCCTGACGCAACCCTCCCATTTTTCCGGGCTTCCCAGACCGGTACTGCATCCAGTGGCTGGGGTTGGGGCATTGGCTGGGAATCGAACCCGGGCCTTTCCGCATGATAGGCGAGAAACCTACCACTGAGCCACCAACCCCAACAAAATCAAAAAGCAACACATTCATAAACACTGGTAATGAGTGACATACAATAATGGTCTCACATTTACATGTTGAATTTATTTATCTATCTATTTATTTATTTATT
This sequence comes from Hemibagrus guttatus, assembly GCA_033459395.1. Classification (NCBI taxonomy): domain Eukaryota; kingdom Metazoa; phylum Chordata; class Actinopteri; order Siluriformes; family Bagridae; genus Hemibagrus; species Hemibagrus guttatus. Next base: position 19,631,981 of record JAUCMX010000003.1, read on the forward strand.
GTTTAGTTGTCATATTTCCAAATTAGCTGTTGCGTTTTTTATTTTGATTTTTACATTTTCTGATTTACTGTTTTGGTTTGTTAATGACTATTTTACTTGTGCCACACATGCTATCAAGTCATTACCATGTCACTGCTGTGGTGGGAAATGTTCAACCCCTGTATCATATCCAGTTATCACTGGTCCTATGACGGTTTTTCCTGTGTCAGAGAGAATGCCTAGCAGCACTTGAGCACTATTTTTGTCCTAATTATATGGTGGATCTACCTGCTAAAATAGTAAAATATTTGATTTCTGCTCACAACACCTGTTTAAATGTTCTACTAAGTCTTCTCCAATTTACATAAGCAGAGAAAATCTAAAACCGATTAAACCTTTGTTAAACAAATTTTCACAATGTTGTATTGTTACCACCTGCCACTGATTCTGACATAACTGGTTTATTTGTGTTTATGATCAGAAAGGTTACCTACAGATCAGGATTTGAAGAAGCTTCCCAAACTGGTTTTGCGAAGGCCTTTCTGCGTCAGGAGCTCGTCCGACAGGGAGAGGCTAAGTTGGCTCATGTTGCTCTCTTACTGGTAGGTAGAGGGTGTCAAAGGGAAGAATTTGGTCATTCGCCCTATATCTCCTCCCACTGTATAGTCAATGCTGTTAATGCTAAAAACAAATAAGAACTCTCTTCCTTCTGTCAGTGTTTCTATTTAGATAATTAGATATATTCCACATGTACTATTTAATTATATGTTGAATTGTTTTATGTTACTCTGCCTTGTTTTTTATTTTTTAAAAGGTACGTAGAGAGGCACTGCGCAGAGTTCTAGAGGAAGAGAGACAACTTTATGACAAAGAACTGAGCCAGAAGGGCCTGGCTATTTTTCAGCAAAGGATCTAACCTGTTACACTACTTTACACTCAACAAACATACCATTTCCTTCTCACATACTAACATACCTGTCACTTAATTGTTTTGCATTTTTGGGGATTATCTCTTGTCCAAAAAAAAAAAATGTGTGACAGGTGAATCAAACATAATGTGTTAATAAGCACAAACAAGCATGTCATTTTGAGAAAGCACAGCCTAATTTAAAATGCAAAACACAGTCAAATATAAACCATTACAGGTATAAAGGTGCCTTACAAAGGTACTGGAATGGCGAGGACTTTAAGACATTTAATGATTCCCATGTAATTGGGTGTGTCAGGTGTTTTATTGTATTTAATCACTAACAACAACAAAACAAGAGATTTGTTGGCTATTTCTATTTTTGTTAGCCGTTGGTCACAGAGAAGCTGTGTCTCACAGCAATGTATGTTGACTGTGGCAGTGCACACAGTGAGTATGCAGATGAATTTCTCAGTTTTGCGATTTTAAAAATAAAAGTAGAAGATTCTTGAAAACTGCAAATTTTCACATTGTTTAAGGTATCAAAATACAGGACAGACACAATTTATTATGGACTGTGTGGTGTTATATCTGTTATGCACTGTCATTTAAAACGGGGGTCACATCAGCTGCATAACATAAGTTATTAAAGTATATAAACACTTTAAAAGTATTCATTTTTCTCTTTATACCCATTTAAATTTTTGACAATATACATTGACATATTGACAAATCACTATACTTGGTTGTGGCTATAAGTATAGCTATAAATAAATTATTATTATTATTATTATTATTATTATTATTATTAATTAACTGAGATGTTCACTGTGCACCAGGCCTCCTCACCTTACATCCTTACGTCAATGCCTGACCTCACTAATTCTCTTGTGGGTGAATGGGCAAATCCTGACAGTTATGTTCCAAAATGCAATGTCAAGCCTTCTCAGAACAATGGTGGTTATATAACAGCAAAGGTTGAACTACATAATATCATATAGCTCATAGATATAAGAAACAAAGGTAGCTTTGTTAGCCTGCAAGAAACATCAACAGTGGGACTAGAAATCTATGTTTCTATTCAAGTTAACTCACACATCCTCAACTGACCAACGGGTAAAAAGGGAACCGGGGAAACTCAAAGCTCTAGGGTGGCATTGGGCCTAAAGGTACTGTAACTTTTTGCTGTGGGGAAATCCCCAGCACATATTTAATGTGAGCTGCAACCTGCAAAGTATCTCTCTTATGTGATAAAACTATTGTGTTGTTCACAAGACAAGTCATTTCATTTAAAGCTTTTCTTTGATGGTTCATTGTGGTGTGTACCAGAGGCAGGCAGTTATCTGTCATTGCTAGTCCATTGTTTTGTGTTGTTGTTCTGTTTGGACAAGGGCATTAGTAAAGGTCAACTGTTTTTTTGTTTTGTTTTCAATGAAACTAGATTCCTGGAAAATGGTAGAAAGGTAGAGATCACTCACTGCTAAGATTGGGCAACACCAATTCCTTCACTGTCAGTCTAGCATAAAATGATTATTTATATGCACAAAAGGCTCTGACAATGTAGGAAAACAATTAATGTTGACAGTACTGGCCCATTTGCCAGTATTAATCTTCAAAGGCTTTTGGTCTGTTTTATCCGATTGTTGCCTTTTGAATTTTCCCTCTGTACCAATGCAAAGTGACTGTACCAATGCAAACATTTTTCCCTTCTTCACCACCCTCCTTACTGTGTGGAAGTGTACAGTCCCTGTTTTAGACATTTTAAACTTTTTGTTATGGCAATAATTGTTTCTACTGTATTTTATCTATGTCAGCAATCATCTGTCTGTTGTTTGTTGAAAGTTCTTTGGGGTTTTATTTATTTGCCTAAGGATGAAAATGGGATTTTACATGTGTGTAACCTAATATGTATGACCTCCTGAAAATAGGACATTGGTAAAAGCAGAGTTCCCGGGGACTGAAAACAAAAAAACATACAAAAAAGATGTAATTAGTTAAATATAACAAATTCTACAAAGGCTATGTCTGAAATTCCGAGGATATCAGCAGTTGAAATACTTATCTGGCACCAACATCCATGCCACAGTTAAATAGATCACACTTTCCCCCTTCCCTATGTTCGATGTGAACATTTACTGAAGCTCTTGACCTGTATCTACATAATTTGCTGCTGCCACATAATTGGCCGATTGGACAATTGCATAAATGAGCAGATGTATAGGTACATTAAAGTGGTCACTGAGTGTATATAGAATAGTTACATATAATATAAGTATTACAACATAAAAACAGGGCAAAGAATCCCAGCCATTTTAGTGTATACTATAAACAAATATCAGTGCATGCTCATTTCATTTTAGACTCCTCTATTGTCATCAGTCCTGCTGTTTACCTGTATAAACTTTAAATAACCATTCAAAGCCCAGAATGTCCATACAGGTTGAAGAATACTGTGACTACTAACAAAGCATTTCTTTTGAAACCTGTTTTACAGGACAAGTGATCATTCAGGCTTTAACTAAATTAGAGTTGTAGATGTGTTCAGGAGGAAGCGTATAATTGAGGTGCACCATTCATTCATTCATTGTCTACCGCTTATCCGATCTACTCTCGGGTCACAGGGAGCCTATGCCTATCTCAGGCGTTATCAGGCATCAAGGCAGGATACACCCTGGACTGAGTGTCAACCCATCACAGGGTACACACACACACACACACACACTCTCATTCACTCACGCAATCACACACTATGGACAATTTAGTGATGCCAATCAACCTACAGTGCATGTCTTTGGACCGGGGGAGGAAACCAGAGCACCCAGAAGAAACCCCCGAGGCACGGGGAGAACATGCAAACTCCATACACACATGGCAGAGGCAGGAATTGAACCCCCAACCCTGGAGGTGTGAGGCAAATGTGCTAACCAGCCACCAAGCCACCGTGCCCCCCTGCGGTGCACCATTTTAGTGTAATTTAATTTAAAAATTAACCTAGTTACAAACACTCATCTTAACATTTTCCCTGTTCTTTGACTAGCAAACACTTACCGTGTTACACTTACACTTTCCATTGCTGCACGTTTTACCAAATCAGAAGAAAAAAAATATTTGTTTTGTGTTTTCATACTGATAACAGAAAATAGCTTCAGTTCTGTGGTTTACATATATATATATATATATATATATATATATATATAATATATATGTATAAAAAATTTGAATGTGTGTGTGTGTGTGTGTGTGTGTGTGTGAGTGTGCGCATGCTGGCACCCCATACAAGTTGTATTCCTGCCTCATTCTTAGTGTTTCATGGAACTGGCTCTGGAATCACAAGTGTTTACTGAAGATGAATGAATGTTAATGATCATCATGAAATGTTTTGCCAAAATGTGTCCTGTTCGATAATTGGCTAGCCATTTTTAAATTTTCCAATTAAAACAAACAAAAATAAAGTTTATCCAAGGCACTTTATAGATGATTGATGTTTGTTACATGCCAGTAGATGTTCATGGATAATTGTGGGTGTGTCTTTTGTGACAGGCATATTTAAACTGGAATTTTAGAAACTGAAATTACTTGGTCTTTATTAATCTTATTCACACTTGGTGGTATAAGCTGCTAATGTTTGCTGAGTCCTTGTTTAACTGGGTGTACAACACTTAAATGTAACAATGCATAAATCTCAGCATTTTATCTCTAATTGTGTTTAGCTTAACTACAATCCAGACTAAAACATACAGGAGCAGTCCACAGAGTAGTCCAAGTGCAAAATATGAACAGTTTTTATTATTGTACTAGTTATGGACCAAACATGTACTGTATGTGCCCGGCTTTCCTTTTTATCCTTGTTATGCGTTACTGGCGGGTGCTTTGTCTTTACACAATGCCCTGTACAGATAAAGCAAAAGATTAAACTCACCACATATTCATTTATTAATATGATCAATATGATTTAATAATCTTACTGTATATCTGTAGTATATCTAAAGACTGCATCATGATTACCATACAATTACATTCCGAACAAACTGGGTATTTTTTCATTTAAGTTTAGGACTATTTTAAAAATAATTCAGAACATATAACGTAAAAAAGTAAAAGTAATATAATGTAATAGGTTCCATGTTACACATTCATTTCAATGTAAGAGATAATTTTATTAAATGTGTTTCCTGAAAGATAGTAGCACACAACTGAGATAACAGCGACACATATCTTACCTTCCCTGTTCCCGGTCTTTATCCACATACAAACAGATCTTTGTATCTCTCTCCAGAATCTGTTTCTGCAAGCTCTGAACCTCCTCCTGCACTTTCTGTATCTGAGCATTCAGATTTGCTACATGAATAGAGAGAGCATTTTTTTTTTCAAACATGTAATAATATCCTCATATACAATTGTCTAAGAAATAAACTTTAACTTACTTCTTAGGGCATCGAATTCTGAAGATTTTACTGATTTCTTCTGCTCAGACTCTATCTACAGAGACAAGAGAGATGAATGGGAAATGAGGAAATTAGTCTTAAAATAATGGCCTTCTAAGTTACTCACAGTCTATGGTTTATTCAAACTACTGTTTCGGCATTCATTCAGATAATAATGTGAAACTTCCAGCATTCTGTTTTGAAATAAATAATCCCAAATAGCTGTTACATATAAGCACTTTTCTCATGACAAAGTAGCTGTCCATATAGTCCCCTCCAAAAGTAGTGGAACAAATCAGTGGATACAGGGAATTGTGTTTGTTTGTGTTATGCAGTGTGGATATTTGAGTTTGAGATTAAAAGTGTTCAACAACTTAGAACGTTGCACCTTTAGTGACTGACCAATTTTTAAGTATAGAAACAGATAGACTATATATCTGCATATCACTTTCTTGCAATAATTGCAATATGCTGGTGACCAACTGACATCAACTGTTGCATTGTTTTTTGCTTTTGTGAGGCTTTTTCAGGCTGGACTAGGTGTGAAAATTAATATTGCTTCATGCATCTTTTGAGTAAACCTATTTTATGCACTACATTGCAGTGACTGCACCTAATATTCATCACTTCAACTTTGCACTAGCTCTTAATCAGATACAAAGGAATCTGTTATGTGTTTAAAACATTCTGTGGTGTTTTCTTTTAGCCACAGTAGTTATTTCACATGGTACAATGCTATCTGTGTGTACATTGTGAGTGTGAATGTTTGGAATGTTTTGCAATGTTAGCATACATGCAAATGTACTTCCCTTTATGCACATTACATGAGCCAACAATAGGAAAGAATGTATCTCTACACTTGTCAGTTAAAGCTGTCAGGTCAAAGTCATAATAAAGGTGGCAATAAAAGTTAAAAAGTGACTGGCACCTTTAAAATATTCTTCACTGCTATATGATACAAAAACAGTCGTTAGTACAGATAATAACATTTAGTCTCTTAGTTTCTTTACATAACCAAGAGAAGTTTTCAAGCAAATCATCTAGAAGTAAAAAAAGAAAACCCAACTCAGTGTTAGGCTAATGGTATCCCAAGTTGTGTCTTATTGAACCAGTGTTAATGTATTCAGTGAGTGAGAACTAAAGCACTTTTGTACGTCGCTCTGGATAAGAGCGTCTGCCAAATGCCAGAAATGTAAATGAAATGTAGAAGTAAAAATATACTGAATTATTAAACACACTGAAATTCAGTATAAGTTTGATTTACTGTAATTATTTCTTACTCTGCTTGTTTATTCTATTTTTTTAATAACCACTATATCCTGGCTAGGTATTCAGAGCCCATCCCTAGGGATATACCTCTTCACACCCCCCGGAACACAAATACACACACACCCTCCACACACACACACTCATACCCACCCACCACCATACACACAACTGCACATTCACTAACACCTAGGGGCAGTTTAGACATACAGTCAGTAAAGCATTGTAGCATACAATCAGCATGTGTAAAACAATGCAATGCATGTTACACTATAACACATTGCTGAAGGCTCTTAAGTAAGTCATTTAATTAAATGCACTTTTCCAGTAAGTGATTTAGGCCTAGAATATTTTTTTCATTCAATACTGTCAGTCAAAAATGGCTTTGAATTTAGATTGTACTTTCTGGATCCATTTTAGCAAAATACCAATTTCATTCATTCATTCATTCATTCATTCCCACTTATCCAATCTATTCACTGGGAGCCTGTGCCTATCTCAGGCGTCATACGGCATCAATGGACAAATTACAGATGCCAGTCAGCCTACAATGCATGTCTTTGGACTGGGGGAGGAAACCGGAGAATCTGGAGGAAACCCCCGAGGCACAGGGAGAACATGCAAACTCCACACACACGCACACGCGCACACATGACAGAGGCGGGAGTCAAACCACCAACCCTGGAGGTGTGAGGCAAACGTGCTAACCACCAAGCCACTGTGCCCCCCCCCCATACCGATTTATGATTAAGAAAACAAAACAATTGCATCTGTTATATATCACAGAAACTTGTAGACTGAAACCTGAAGCACTGATATATGCTATATTACCAGACATAATCTTGAAAAAAATATAGATTTACAAAATTCACCAGAATAAACAACCTGAACTAAACAACTCTGATCAGCTAGAACTAAATAGATTACCTATAACTTACAACATAAGTAGTTACTTCCTGTTGTTTTCTTTACCTTCTGTGTTTGACAGGTGTCCAGGTTTTGAACAGACATTTCTTTCTCTCTCACCAGCTCTTCCATCTTCTTTGTCAGTTGAATTTTCTGTCTGTCCAATGGAATCAGCTGACTGCTCAGTTTCTGCATTGTCACTTTGGATTTCATGATTTCATCCTCCATTGTCTTCACTTCTTGAGTGTTTAAAAGAATTTGTTTTCCCATTCTGCGAATGTTAATCTCCTGCTGTATAGCCTGAAAGGACACAACCACCACTGCACACACTGCCAGGAAAACCAATACCCAGACAGATTTCATCCTGAATGTGAGATTTAGAGAAACTGAGTTGGAGATGAGGAAATTCACTGCAGTTCACTGGATACTCTTTCTCTCAGTTTCTCCTTTATCTGTATATTCCACAGTGTAGACTTACTGTGTTCTCAGTAGAGCAGTACTGTCCGTGGCCACCTCTGACAGCATTTCACTCCCTCACTCCACCCTCTATCCGGGTATACCTGTCCAACCAGATACTTAGGTGCAATAATGATGACAGTACAGTGCTGAAAAAGACCATAAATATACAAGACGTTAACCTGAGGTAGACTTCATAGCTTCTAGTGCAAGTGGAACAAAGCTGCTGTCAATGTTACTGGTAAAATGAGTAGGCATTTTACTGTGTGTGTGATCTGTTTTTGAAAAACTGGATTCTGGCCTCAATTAAACTCCCACATCTACCTACTGGTTGCTCAAACGGAATTAAAATTAGGGTTGTTTTTTCCAATGCTGGGGAACCTTCCTAAGATGTTGTTTTAAATATGCCCTGATGTTTTAAATATGCCCTGATTTGTTATAAACACTTGTATAGACTGTTAGAAAAATGCTTATAAATAATGGATTACACTATTCAGATACTTCGGACAGTTTTTGAATAGTTTATTAATGCCTTTTGTCATCAATAAAACAAATAACTACATTTTTAAAATTAATATATAATGTTTTAAAAAAAAAAAAAATCAGTATTCAGTAAAAATCACAGTAAAGCAACACCATTAGAGTTTCTAATTTATTTCTTGCTGTAGCAGCCTTTCACATCAACATATTCATCATATGAATGCAGTAAATAACTTTTTATTCAATTCATATTGTGCATATGCATATTGTGCTAGAGTAGTGCATGTTATGTTGGTGCAACATAAACATAATATCTTTTATTACTGTCCCAAGTTAATTAATGTTCCAACATATCTGAAGTCAGCCTACTGCTGTAGTAATGAGAGTGTCAAAATAATACACCAGCACAGCAGGAGTTCTAACCTGTTCATCAAGTTTTTATATTACACAAGTTGCTGTTTTCTGCCAGAAACAAAAATATGTTTGATTGTATTGTATTATAATGATGGAAGCTTAATGATTTGTTGACTATTTGAATAGGACATTTTCTGTAGTGTAGTTGATAGATATAGATAGGTGTAGGAGGAAATAGACCCAGTCTTTTTCTTTCTTTTTTTTTTACCTGCGTTAGCAAGAGGTGGAGTCTGTAGCAGGTGCGGTGTTTGTCTGTCCTGTTTCTCGCTCTTGTGTAGCTTTTACGCGTCTGTTGCTCGGATGCAAATGGGTTTTTGAGTATTAATTTACTGAGGTGTTTAATAAAGACAAGCCCACTGACACACAAGAATCTGGGTTTTAAACCACGCCTTTTCTTTCCAGTTTAAAGCAATATTAAAGAGAAGAAACTAAACGAACCTGAGGTGCAGCAGTTCCTGTTTCTGTCGGTAAGGTTGTACAGCCGGTTTCACCACCGATCAGTCGCTGTTGCAGACGGATTTGCCTTTTTTCTTCTTGCAGTTTTCCTCTTGAAGTTCATCATGAAGTACCTGATCGTGCTGCTGGGATTGATAGTGGCTCTCACCCTGGGCCTACTGGCCATCATTCACTCAAGGAGGACCCTGGAGATCCAACTGAACAAGACCAGCTATTTTGAGAATGTAAAGAACAAAGTGACCAATGACATGCTGAAGGAGTCAAAGAACAATATTGCTGAGGCCAACATTAGGCTGGCGCAAACCCAGAAAAGGATTGAGGGGCTTACAAAAGAAGTCAAAACAGCTCAGGAGGCTTCAGATGGGAAAAAAACAGAGCTGAACACATGCAATAATGATCTGGTGAGGAAGGGGATGGATCAGGGTTTGGGGAAGTCACTGACAGACCAGCAAAACTAACAGGCAAAACTTTAATATACTTCATTTTCTTGTAGCTATGAGTTACTGCTGCAACCTGGTCTATCTTCAGCAATGCTTGAGTTTCATCTCTTACTGAATGTGCTGGGGCTTTCTATTAAACAGAAAAGCAATCAAGTTTTCATATATTGTCATTGAAGTGGTACCCTTAGGCACACATCTTTTGTATATTTAGTTATGTATGTATCTTTTACCTAGAGAAGTGCATATAGTGTACAGGTAGGAAAGTTAAGAGTACCGCTCCAACAACAAGGAAAGGTACAGATTAGTATCTTTTTAGATTAGAGTGTGCGGAGTATACTGGGGAAGGCAGAGACATACATGTGTAGTCTGGATTTATGTCACCGTCACCGTTTTCCAAACTCTGTTTTACTTCTTATTCCAGAATCAGATCAAGACTCAAATTGGTTCTCTGGAAACACAGAGAAACAAAAGTGAAAGTGAGTATCAAATGTACTGAGTTCATTTAGAAGTACTTTTGTTAGAACAGTTTTTTTTAAATCCAGTCTTCAACAAGGTTATGAAAAAGAACATAGAAATGCATTTACACTTGAAACCTGTTTAGTCAAACTTCTCACCGTCAGAATAGAGCTAAACTAAAAATCTTTAACAAGTTACTGATTATCCTGGATTAACCTGGTACTCATAATAATCAAAGTAATTATGAATAGTTGAACACTGAATCCGTGTGGCCATGTTGGGTTAAAGCACCTCAGAGTTTCAGTGTCAGATATGACACACTGCATCAGTGGTTTTTATTGGGTTACTGCTGTGTGAATTCTAGATTATTTGGTGAAATATTTTAAACCATTGTCTCTTCATTGATTTCTATCATCAGCTGAGTTTCAGGAGAAGATGGCCAGTATGAAGGAGCAGATAAACAAACTCAAGACAGAACTTGATAAACGCAGCAAAGTGTGTGACTACATTAACAAGCGCTCCGTAGAGGGGATGTGAGTATATGCTTGAGTGGCTGTTTTCATTTATTTATTTTTTATTCTGTGTTTGAAAAGTGGATCAGAGTCAGCTTTATTGACAAGTACTATTGTTGGTGCACAACAATAAAAATATTATTATATAAGAATTTTAAGCAAGATTAAATGTGTAGAAAAAATAGAGAAAAATATTAACCATGTAATAGTGCAGTACAATATTCTATAAAAAGTGAACCAGTGCAAACAATTAAATTACCAATGTTACAGTCAGTGCAGATGAAAACATTAACTGTACATTAATTGTACATTAGTGACCAGTGCAAAACTTTTGAGGTAGGAAGGTATATCTTGAGGTAGGATCTGTGCTATTGTTGAGATTTACTGGTTCTGTTTATGGTTTGTTTGGTTAAGGGAACATGATGGTACAGTTGCCCATAAATGTGTCATAAATTTGTACACTCATTGTCTTATTTGGAGCTTAGGCTTTTCTGATCATTGCATTAAATTCAATTTATATATAATCTGTGAAAAGAATCTGAGAGGGCTTAGTGGTTAGCACGTTTGCCTCACACCTCCAGGGTTGGGGGTTCGATTCCCACCTCCGCCGTGTGTGTGTGGAGTTTGCATGTTCTCCCCGTGCCTCTGGGGTTTCCTCCGGGTACTCTGGTTTCCTCCCCCGGTCCAAAGACATGCATTGTAGGTTGATTGGTATTTCTAAATTGTCCGTAGTGTGTGATTGTGTGAGTGAATGAGTGTGTGTGTGTGTGCGCTCTGCGATGGGTTGGCACTCCGTCCAGGGTGTATCCTGCCTTGATGCCCAATGACGCCTGAAATAGGCACAGGCTCCCCATGACCCGAGAATAGATCGGATAAGCGTTAGACTATGAATGAATGAATGAATGAATCTGTGAAAACACATGCTAATGCAAGGTATAATGGAATGAACTTGGAACAGTGAATTCCAAAGAATTACATTTCTTCTCATACTATAAGTAATTTAGTAACATTTTCACTATTTCTGTTTACTGTTTCTTAACACACATTTCATCTGTCTTCTTATAATTCTAGTTAAAAGTCCAGGCAGCATGATAAGATTATCTATGGTGATTATGTACTTGCTATTAGTTAAGGTCTTTGAGTGATTGGCTTGCATAGTGTCTATATTTTTGGCTTATTTTGCACAATGCAAATAACCACCTGAGGAACTAACAGGTGTAAATGCAAATGAGGCCTGAGAGATTGAGGCTTGCACAGTTTTCCATTTGGCTCCATAAATTTGCATCTGGCATTTATATGCATTCTTATAGTCTGCAGTCTAGTTTCATTTTATTACATACTGGGCTAAACTAAGTAGATGCCAGATGGTTGTCAAAAGGTTGAGCAGATAAGCCAGGAGTACCATATGTTCTTTTTTGAACTTCATTTTCCTGTATTACTTTTATTGCTGCACTTCCATCTACAGGCAGCACTGCACATTTCATCTCTTAGGTGTTGTGCATCAGTGCTTAAAGTCTATAAGTATTCTCTAATAGCTTCATGAATGTGGTAGGATATTTAAAATAAACTTGGAAAAAAATTTTAAATTCTAATTTTTTTTGTTTGTGTTTTGCTAACAGGAAACTCTGTGGTATTGTACCTGTTCTACAAGCGATGCAAGCTCCTGAAGCTGCTAAAGTATCCTAATAACAGGCAAAGGCAGGAGCTCCAAAGATACATGTCAACAGAATGAAGCTTTAAGGGCAGAGAAGATAAATATGAACTAAATCATTAAGCAAAACAGTGAAAACTCAAGGCTTCTTCATTTATATCAAAAGGAAAACATGCACACATACACAGGCAGACCTACAGTATGTGCATACCCAAATTCAAGTTGTATAGATTTCTTTTTATTTTCTTGGCTAATCATTAAATGTATTGACATATCGTCTGCTTTTTTTGTGTGTTTTGTCGAGGGTATGTATCTGAGATGCGAGCTTCTTTTTTGTCATTTCAGAATGTATATTTTTGTGTTTGGTGAACTTTCATTTGCTGCATTTGCATTTTATAAGTTATATGTTATGGTAAGAAAATTAATACTCACCTTTAACAATTTTCTGTGAGGTCCTGTATATGAGGATGAAAGAAAATTCATGGTTGAATCTGGAAGTGGCGACTCTTATCTACATTACATAGTGGATGATTTGACTTTATAGAAAAGATGAACACCTATGTGGCTGCTCCAACAGAATTGGCACTGACCTGGTTTTGGCTGATATACAGGATCCAATACTTTTAAAAATCACACACAGCTAACACTTTCTCAGCTACTAGAACAACCATTTTAATTTTCATATTTAGGTTTTTCAATATACATTCTAGAATGTTTTATCCCATGATACATCTGATGATTTCTAAACTCATGAGTTCTCATTAATATCTTTAAGAAAGCATTACGGCTGTCAAAATATGCTTACAAAAGAGTTCTAGGCACATAGAACAAGTTTCAACTTTCTGCATCCCATGACAGATGCAAGTGTGGAAGAAATCTGCTCTGTTTTAGGTCATGCTTTCTGTCACCTAAAGTGCAGATCAATAAATATTTTAAGAAAAAGAACTATAAAGCTAAACAGAAAATTCAACGTAAAAACATTCAGTCTAAGGATGATTCTGTGGTACATTTGGTAACATACAAACACAAAAGCTCGGCAAAGAAACACAAAGAAACCAGAATTTAAATGAGGAGTAACATGAAGCTGTAAGTGATCAATAGGACATGTGACATGCTGGGGCTGATGGGTAATATAGTTCAGTGCTGATTTCAGAATGACCGTGAATTCAGAATTTAAACTTTCTTTGTCTGAACTCTTAATTAAAAAAAATAGTTTTCACTCTTAAATGAAAAAGTTAGTCTTCTCATTCTGTGAATATAAGTCTCTTCCAGTATAGCCTGAAAGGCTATAACCACCACTGCACACACTGCCAAGAAAACCAATGCCAGACAGATTCGCTGCAGTTTACTGGTGCTCTTTCCCCACTCTCTCTCTCACTCTCTCTTGGTTTCTCCTTTATCTGTAGATTCCACAGTGTAGACTTACTGTGTTCTCAGTAGAGCATTACTGTCAGTGGCCACCTCTGACAGTATTTCACTCCCTCACTCCACCCTCTATCTGGGATTTGGGTTTACCTGTTCAACCAGATACTAAGGTGTGACAACAGTGACTGAGCAATACAAAAAGACAGGTACTTTACTAATGGACAGTTTCTTGCTCTTTTAAATTTTACCTGAAAGAACGCTAAAAAGGCCATGAAAATACCACGAGAAGAAAGGCTGAGTTAGGCTATTGTTAGTTAAAATGCGTAGACAAACCATGTGTTATTTGCATTAAAAACAAAGTCTGTTTTGAAAGAACAGGCCTTTGCCTCAATAAACCACCCATGCATCCACCTACTGATTGCTCAAATTGAAATAAAAATAAGGTTTACTTTTTCACTGCTAGAATCTCAAATGTTTTGACTCAAAACAAAACCATAGAATATATCACTTTAAAAATGTTTATGCCCCCCTAATCCTGAATTGTTATAATCACATGTGAAGAGAGATACAAAAAATACTTATAGATACTGCATTAGACTGTACAGGGTGAATTCAAATTTGTTGGGACAATTTTTTAATTGTCTTTTAACGCCTTTTGCCATCATAACGCAAATGCCCAGATGATACATTTCTAAAATCCTTAAGACACTGCCTAACATTCATTCATTCATTCATTCATTGTCTACCGCTTATCCGATCTATTCTCGGGTCACGGGGAGCCTGTGCCTATCTCAGGCGTCATTGGGCATCAAGGCAGGACACACCCTGGACAGAGTGCCAACGCATCGCAGGGCACACACACACTCACTCACGCGATCACACACTACAGACAATTTAGAGATGCCAATCAATGCATGTCTTTGGACCGAGGAGGAAACCGGAGTACCCAGAGGAAAACCCCCAAGGCACGGGGGGGACATGCAAACTCCACACACACGGCGGAGGCAGGAATTGAACACCCAACCCTGAAGGTGTGAGGCAAAAGTACCACCAAGCCACCGTGCCCCCCCTGCCTAACATGCAAAGGGGAAAAAAAAAAAAGTAGAATAAACATGGGTTACCCTTTCGTCAAATCCATTTTAATGACATGGTACATATTTTACTGATAAAGGCACACTTTTAACATGTTATTTAATTCTAGCATACGTATTCATGGCATCCATGAAATTCAATAACAGAACTACTAAAAATCTAAAATAAAATTCAGGACTATCAGCTTCAGAAAGAAAAACACAGTACAGCAGCACAACTAAAAAGTTTTTAAATGTATTTCTTACTGTAGCAGCATAACACATGATTTAAACATAATAAAGATCATCAAGATCAATGTAAAATTATATGAATGTAGTGCCCTACGTAAAAATCTTTTTTAAAAAGTAACCTCCTCTATATAACCTTATCTCTGACCACACCCTCTTATTTGATGTCACATTAATGTTGTAACTTTACTTCTATCAGGCTGTTTCACTGCAAGGGCTTGGTGACACAAATGTTGACTTGTCACACCAGAAAATAAATGCTGATCAGTTTCTTGTCCCAATTAACCTGATGTTCCAATATATCTGAAGTCAGCCTACTGCTGTAGGAAACAATGTGTTGCACTTTTCCATTATACAACATTCTATATTCATATTCATCATTCCATTCATACCATATCACTGTACCACATACAGATCTAATTATTTTAATCATTGTATTCAGATACTATACTTTCTATTTATTATATCTATTTATTCTCTTATTGCAATTTTCCACCATAGTTTTTCTATATGCTATATACACCGATCAGGCATAACATTATGAGCACTGAGAGGTGAAGTGAATAACACTGATTATTTCCTCATCATGGCACCTGTTAGTGGGTGGGATATATTAGGCAGCAAGTGAACATTTTGTCCTCAAAGTTGATGTGTTAGAAGCAGGAAAAATGGGCAAGCGTAAGGATTTGAGCGAGTTTAATAAGGGCCAAATTGTGATGGCTAGACAAGTGGATTAGAGCATCTCCAAAACTACAGCTCTTGTGGAGTGTTCCCGGTCTGCAGTGGTCAGTATCTATCAAAAGTGGTCCATTGAAAGAACAATGGTGAACCGGCGACAGGGTCATGGGCGGGCAAGGCTCACTGATTCACGTGGGGAACGAAGGCTGGTCTATGTGGTCTGATCCAACAGACAAGCTACTGTTGCTCAAATTGCTGAAGAAGTTCATGTATGGGGCTGTATAGCCACAGACCAGTCAGGGTGCCCATGCTGACCCCTGAGCACTGCCGAAAGCACCAACAATGGGCACATAAGCATCAGAACTGGACCACGGAGCAATGGAAGAAGGTGGCCTGGTCTGAGGAATCATGCTTTCCTTTACATCTCATGGATGGCCAGGTGCGTCTTAGTTGCTTACCAGGGGAACACATGGCACCAGGATGCACTATGGGAAGAAGGCAAGCTTGCTTGTCATGCTTTGGGCAAAGTTCTGCTGGGAAACCTTGGGTCCTGCCATCCATGTGGATGTTACTTTGACACGCAACACCTACCTAAGCATTGTTGCAGACCATGTACACCCTTTCATGGAAACAGTATTCCCTGATGGCTGTGGCCTCTTTCAGCAGGATAATGCGCCGTGCCACAAAGCAAAAATGATTCAGGAATGGTTTGATGAGAACAACAAAGAGTCTGGGGTGTTGACTTAGCCTCTAAATTCCCCAGATCTCAATCCAATATCTTATTTGTATTTTATTTTTGTTTGTACCTTATTCTTATATCTATTACACTTTTGTTAATTGGAGCTATGTTTTTATCTCAAGGACAGCATTATTTTACATAAAAATCTAAATTTGAAACTGATATACTGCAACAATGCAGACCTGTTAATCGAGTCACACAGGTTTTGGCTGTGGAATAGGACTCATTTTAATTAAATAATACAATTTCATTATCATTCGCCAAATAATATTGATCTGATAATATTCCAGGATTAATGAGTGGAGATTGTGGACTATTTGGACAGGACACTTTGTGTTGTTGTAGATTATTCCCTTTAGGAAATAGACACAGTCTATGTACCTGCGCAAGAAAAAGGCGGAGCCTGCAAACGGTGCGGAGCTTTCCTCTTCTGCGTCTCGCTCTTCTGTGACTTTTACTCTTCTCATGAATTAGTTGATTCAGTCATTTAATAGCAACATGCCCACTGACGCACAGTGTTTTAAAGCCACACCTTTGGTTTCTTAACTAACCTTTCTTAAACAGAAGAAACTCAAGGAGCCGGAGTGCTGCAGTTCCTGTTTGTAGGAGAGGTTTAGCTGTATAGCCGGTG
The DNA here is from genome assembly GCA_033459395.1 of Hemibagrus guttatus. Taxonomy (NCBI): domain Eukaryota; kingdom Metazoa; phylum Chordata; class Actinopteri; order Siluriformes; family Bagridae; genus Hemibagrus; species Hemibagrus guttatus. Next base: position 19,649,060 of record JAUCMX010000003.1, read on the forward strand.
GCACCACCGCGATCGCTCGCTATTACAGAAGTATATTCATTCGCCTCTCTTCTTCTTGCCTTTTCTTCGTGAACTTCATTATGAAGTACTTTGCAGTGGTGCTGGGCTTGGCGGTGGCATTCACCCTGGGCCTATTGGGCATCATGCATTCGAGGAAAAACTTGGTGATCCAACTGATCAAGACCAAGCATTTTGAAAATGTGAAGAACAAAGTGACCAGTGACGTGCTGAAGGAGTTCCAGTCCAATATTGCTGAGGCCAACATTCGGCTGGAGCAAACCGAGAAAGAATGCCAGAAACTTACAGCCGAATTGAAAGGAGCTCAGGAGGCTGCAAGTGGGAAAAAAGCTGAGCTGAAGACATGCAACAGTGATCTGGTGAGGAAGGACATTGATCGGGGGTTGAAGAGTTTCATTACATACTTGATGTGCAGTCATTAGAGAGCCAAGCAGTTTGATATTTCCAAGTGGAAAAATACTTACTACAGGTAGAACAGATGAGTTTTTTCCCCTCAGAGTAGTCTACTGAGGAAGGAGACATACATGTGAAGTATGGATTCATGTCACCATTTTCCAAAATCTGTTTTACTTTTTATTCCAGAGTCATATCAAGGATGAAATTGGTTCTCTAGAAGCAGAGAGTAGCAAATCTAACAGTGAGTATGATATTTACTGAGTTAATTTAGACATACATATTTCTTTTTAATCCAGTGTTAGGTATTGAAGAAATGTTCAGAAAAGAAAAAGAGCATAGAAATGCATTCACAGTTGAAACCTGTTTAGTCAAACTTTAGTCATACAGGATAGAGCTCAATTAAAATGTTTAACAAATTACTGATAATCCTGGATCCACCTGACACCTGTAACAATCCAGACTTTATGGATAGTTGAATACTGACTCCGTGTGGCCATGTTGGGTTAAAGCACCCCAAAGGTTAATTGTCAGATGGCGTTGTGTCTATGGAAAATGCAGTGTTTTTATGGGATTACTGCTGAGTGAATTATAGATTATTTGGTGAGATCTTTTAAACTGTTGTCTCTTTATTGACTTCCATCATCAGCTGAGTTTCAAAACACGAAGTCTAGTTTGAACAAGCAGATAAACAACCTCAAGAAAGAACTTGAGAAACGCAGCACAGTGTGTGACTACATCATCAAGAATTCTGTAGAGGGGATGTAAGTATATTTTCTTCTGTTTATGGTTTGTTTGGTTAAGAGAACAGGCTGGTACAGTTGCCCAAAAATGTCCTTTTCTACTAACATTCATTGTCTTATTTGGAGCTTAGGGTTTCTGTTTCTTAAAACACATTTCAAAAGTCTCCTAATAAGTTTAATTAAAAGTACAGGCTGCATGATAAACTCATCTGTAGTGATTATAGTAGTGATTGGCTTGCATAGTCACTATTTTTTTATTTACATTATTCGTCAAGGTCTGGACTCTGTGGTGGCTAATGCACGTGTGAAAATAATGTCTCATGCTTCCTGAACCACTCTTTTACAATTTAAACTTGATGAATCCTGTCATCTTGGAATATGCCCATGCCATCAAGGGTGGAAAAATATCCATTGGTGGACAAACTTGGTCTTTCAGAATGTTCATTAAGTAAGGAGTACTTCCTGGATCAAGCAGGAGTAACACCTGATTCCACCTGTTTAATCAACTGATCTTGGCTTTCAATAGACTCAGGTGTGGCTTCTGCTTGGTTGGAATGAAAATCTGTACCCACACTGGCCTTTTGAGGATAGGATTGGACACCCCTGGTTTCAGTAATGATCGTTCTAGATTTTTTTCCGAGCATATTTCTTCCTCAAAGATGATGGTTCACCACTATCCTTCCTTTCTTCACTTAATTTTAGTTCTTTCAGCAATCTGCTTAGTTGTTTTCTTTGCATGATGCAGGCAGATATTTTGACCCTTCTGAAAGAAATTAACATCTTTTCCATGACCACAGGATATGTCTTCTGACATTAGTTGTTTAAGAAATGAGAATCTACCTACTGCATCAGTTAAGGTTAAATAACTTTTTGCCAACTTAAGCATATTAATTACTGCAGTAATTATCCAACGAAAGGCTCCTATCTGTTTGTCTACTTTGTGTAATCAAGGTGGTGGCAGTGTATAAAAATGTGTATATAAATGCAGGTCGGTGGTAGAACAGTATGAATATTGTGAATACAGGCAAATGTGATGATGTGTGCAACTGTAGTGCAATATTTGTAGTGCAAATATTTGCTATCTCAAAAATGTCTGGCAGAGGTGGTGTGTGTTGTGTAGGTGAGGCTAGAGAATGTCCAGGTTCTAGGTATTGTCTTGTTGAAGCATGTGAGGAACATTGACTGTTCCAGAGAAAGGTTGGAACACTGGCTCTAATGACCTGACCTGAGATTTAATCAGTGATTGATTGGTATTAACAAGCCTAAAGTGTGCCAAGAAAATGTTCCCCACACCACTATATCATCTCTATCAATCAGACACCATGCAAGTTTGGTCCATGGATTCATGCTTTTTGTGTCAAATCCAGACCCTATCATCTTTGTAACTCAGCAAAAATTGAGATTAATCAGACCAGGCTAAATTTTTCCAGTCTTCACCTGTCCAGGTTTGTTGAGCCTGTGCCCACTGCAGCCTCAGCTCCATTTTGAGTAAATTCTAGAGACTGTTGAGAGAGACATTTCCGAGAGATCAGCAGTTACAATAATACTCAAACCAGCTTGTCATGCCACAGCAAAAAAAAAGCTGAGATCACTTTTTTTCTCATTATAATGGTTGATGTGAACATTACCTGAAGCTGCTGGCCTCTATGACTTTATGCATTGCACTGCTGCCACATGATTTCCTAATTAGTTTATTGCATGAATGAGTAGGTGTTCCTAATAAAGTGCTATGTGTGTGTATATGCATTCATGTAGACTGCAGTCTAGTCCCATTTTTTCACATGCTGGGTAAACTAGGTAGACATGAAACGGCTGTCAAAAGTGGATCAGAAAAGCCAGGAGACAAATTCAAATTGTATTTGTCAAATACACAATCATACACATGTAGTGAAATGCTTTATACAACCATGTACAGCCGGCTATGTCCGTGTATAAAACATCAAGATAAAGTCAAGATTAAAAAAGTATCAAAATAGAATTTAAAAGTATAATAAAATTAGCTAAAAATAGAATAATAAAGAAATAAAATGCAATATGCTGTATAGACTTTATTGCACTTCATCTTTCTGTATTACTTGTGCTGCTGCACTTCCATCTGCAGGCAGCCCTTAGCATTTCTTCTATTTAAAATGAGTTTCACTTAGAGCTTGTGCATCACTCTTAATGTCTATATGCGTATATCTTAATGCCTATAAGTGTTTTCTAATAGCTTCAGGAATGTAGTATGACATTTAAAATAAACTTGTCTGGGAAAAGCTGCTTAAGTTGTATTTTTTTTTCTCCAACAGGAAACTCTGTGGTATTGTACCTGTTCTACAAGCGGAGCAAAAACCCGAAGCTGCTAAAGCAGCCTAATAAGAGGCAAAGGCAGGAGCTCCAAGGTTGAAGCTTTGAGGGCCGAGAAGATAACATGAACTAAATCATCAAAAAGTGAAAACTCAAGGCTTCATTATTTATATCAAAAGGAAAACATGCACACATACAGGGGCAGACCTATATGTACACACACAAATACAAGTTACACCTTATAGGTTTCTTTCTATTCTTTTAGGTCAAAATCAATGTCGATATGTATTCTTTGTTTCTTGTCTTTTTTCTCATTTCAGAATCCAGATTTTTGTGTCCGGTGAATATTCATTTGCTGCATTTGCATTTTGTGTTTCAAGTTATATGTCACAGTAAGAAAATGAATATTTGACAATTATCTGTGAGGTCCTGTATGTGAGTGGTGAAGAAATTTGTCATGTTAGAATCTTGAATTGGCCACTATTATCTACATCACACTGGATGTTTTTTTCATATACATGCTGGAATGTACATATTTGGTCCAACTATCTCTCAGGGTATGAGGAAGGCATGCATCAAGACTCATCAAGACTCTCCTAGGTGGTGGAATGAATTTTTCCTAAATCTCTGAACAGCTAAGTTACTGCCAGCCTTCAAACAGCCTTATTCCCAACAGAGTTTTAGACTGATGGTATTCTTAGTCTGTGTCCTGTGGCCATAAATGTAAATGTACATTTTTATAAATCTTTAGGAATGCATTGTGGCTGTCAAAATGTGGTTGAGGATTTTCTAAAAGAGTTTTAGGCATGTAACACATATGCCAGTTTCCCAACAAGTCTGTGGCTTATTCCTTTTTGTAAATCGTTCCCTTTCATGAAATAAATCAAGTATATTTAGAAGAATATCAGTAAATGAAATGAAATTGTTACAAGGAACTAAATTTAATGAGCAAAACAAACTGTACCTTCTTATTCTTATTCTTAAGTCCATGTGGTACTTGTTTTCACATGGTTTCTAAAAAAAAATGAAAGCAACGTGCATAACAAATTAGTTTTCAGGCCTTTTAGCCTCCATTAAAAACACAAAATCAACAAATCTTTAAGGAAAGATAACAAATGGTTTAAGTTAGCATGCACTAATTGTGTATTATCTGTTTTCAGTCCTGGTACTGAATGTAAATCAATTTATTTAAGCAAACATATAAGAGGAAGTGAACAAAAAGGAGTAGAGTAAGACATGTACTTGCCTGTTTGCTTCTGTGTCATTCTAACTATAGAACAACGGCGTTTTAGTGTTTTCCTTTATGGATTTGTGTGTGTTGATAACACTATGAAGCTAGAATATGAATACCTGTTTTCAATTGCTAATACATTCTGTAAATTTGGTAGGTTTTCATATTAACTTATCTACACATATCCTTTTGTTTCTTTGTGCTATCATGATCTTCTGATCTTAGTTGCCTTGCTTCACTATACAGTATGTGTGTCTGTGTTGTGTTTTGGCTCTGCTTCAGGCTCCAGGATACACTCTCATACATTTGTACTAGTTTATATCGACCAAACAAAATGCTCTGACCTTCTCACTGTCACTCCTCATCATCCTCAGCCGATTACCTCAGTGTGTTCCTAGCCATAGTGACATAAACCGATCAGAAACCCCACTGAATCTCAGCACTGTAACCATACCAATTTCCAACAGTGTGGTTAATAAACGACACATCCTTTCTTAGATTTGTTAAATTGTAATAAAACAATACAGATATTAAATATTTGAATCTTGGAAAAGGTGTCTGGTGAGTACATGGATCTGTACCTCCATCTCTTCAAGCAAATGTTACTTGTGGAGTTTATTCCTGTCTCAAATTTATCCTGTCATAAAGTACAAACAATGAAAATGTACAATGGAAAATACAACAAGGTTCTTAAGGTCCAATTATATTTAATTTTACTAGAACCTATAAATAGGAGCACCATCCCTGTGACATACATTTCAATGCACAGTTTGTTAAAAAAAAAAAATCTAATCAAATCTCATATTTCTTTTAAAATGATCAGTATTAATTGTGTTCCACATCCATGCATGCCTTTATTGTAAACACGGAATCAGTTAAATAGCTAAATAACATTGTTTTATTTACAATTAGTGGTCAGTAAGTGAATCAAATTAAGAACACTTTCTCACATATGGGTCATATTAATAAAGAACCACAATAATCTTTTCATTTCCAGACCATTTTTGTTTTCTTCTATACTTTTAACAATCTCTGGAGTCTGTTGATTTTATTACATCTGAAGCATCACAGTCTGTGTGGATGTTTACTGTGTCATTCTTGCTGGAGGTCTAATGACAGAAAGCTCAAATGAAAGTTGATTTTGTCTGAATCCTTCTGCTGAACATGTGAACTTTATTGAGTGAGCATGTGTTTGCACTCCTCGCTATATTCCTGTCCCACTCCACCAATGACAATGCCGCCCCCAGGCTCACAATTAAGCCGTGCAATTAGTGGCATCCTCTTCCGCCTCAGCTCACTCAGAAGGTCACTCTGTTCAGCAGACTCTGGACAATAACCACAGCAGAGGGAGGAGGAAGAAACCAATAGAACTCCAACTTACACCTGCAATTTTCTGCAAAGTGAGATTCACTTTGACATTTGACCTTGCAGCACATACAGCTCATTAACTCTGATGGTATTTATAGTGCAATAATTAGCACATTTATTTAGCAGACACGTAATACCTAACATTTTATATATTTCTGCCTAGTAAACAGAACCTGAAATAAAATATGAATTACAGAGAATTATGGGTTTTTTTTATATTATTCACTAACTAATGTATTTTACTGTAATGAATTTTAATTGTATTGTAATGCAAGTACAGAGCACAAAATTGTTTCTTGTTCATCTTTTATGTGGCTAAGGGAACAAGTTTGGTGGGACAGGAAGCTATCCTACAAAATAAGGCATTTCTTTTGCAGCAGGCCTGCTGCCAATAAACCTGTCCTAGACCTTCATTCTTTCATGACTTTTTGGTCGCGTTATAAGCGAAACAAAAATAATAGGAAATAAAATAAGGAAGATGAATAATGAAATAATTAACATAAAAAGATTTGTATAAATAAAAGGAACAATAATAATAGGGAAAGTCATTAAAATGGAAATAGCCGTGTTCATTTCTCCATAAAGACAAGAGAGGAAGCTCACAGAGAGAAAGAGAGAATTATGTGCCCTGTCTTATTGGACAAAAATAACGTATTTTTAAAGTATAAAACTATATATTAACAAACGCTTAACACTGCACCGTTAATTAATAGCCAATACACACACACGCACACACACACACACATGTGTGTAATTACTAGTTAATGGGGTTGTATATTATCATGCAACTAAGATCTTCTGACCAAAACCGTGTTGAATTAAAGACTTTCACATTTTTGCCTCATATAGCTTTATTTGATCTTTTATTCTTTCATATTCAGAACATAACAATGCACAATGTATACACAAGAAATTGTTCAGTAAAATAATTATTTTTTTAAAAAAAATTCATTTTTAATTAAGTACTTTTTTAAAATATTAAATATTACACCATTAATTAGTAGCCATCACACACACACACACACACACACACACACACACACACACACCCCGTGTAATTACTAATTAGTGGTGCAATGTTTAAGCATTTGTTAATTCTTGGGAAGAATATCCAAAAAATGGCAAAAATAATATTATATACATATCACTCTTTGAAAAGGGTATAGTAAATAGTAAAAGTATACATAGTAAAAGTGACCAAAAATAAGAATTTTATGAGAATTTTAAATTAGGTGAATTCAGCAGAAATCACAAACACAGTAAAGAAGCAAGTAAACAAACCTTTTTTCTTTTCAATTTCTGCTAAATCTATTGATTCTATTCTGTTGAAAATTAAATTAAAAGCCCCAAAAAACATAATGATGTTGTCTAGTGGTCCAGTGATATGTGCTAATAACAACTGGTTGAAAATTTCATCAAGAGTCAGTCTGGCATTTGTAATGGATGTAATGTTTACTGGGACAGCGGAGTGGAATGGATCTGATCATTGTGATATTGATAAGGGAATTTTGTGCCTGGAGTGACTGGCACGACTGTTCGTCCTCTTCCTGTGCATGTGTGTGAAATCACATTTATTGATCAGCCTAATGCAGGAGGAAGAGCCGCAGGCACGCTGATCAATATGCTACTAATTAACCCATGTGTATGAGGTCTGCCGAACCTCCACCAGGGACACACACACACATATATATATATATGCCCATCAGAGTGATACTATTCACACACTCACATAGATTTTCTGATGCTCTACACACCACATTATATGGATTAGTTGTTTCATTTATGTATGTTTGTGGTATGCAGCTGCTTTAGTGCTAATAAGGATGTAGACAAGGCTTCTTCACCACATGGTAAGTTTTGTAACTGTGTGATTAATGATTGTGTTTACTGATACTGGAATGCATACATGATGATTTGTGTAAGGGTTTGACTTCTGCTGTTGTTGCTGGCATTTTGCTGTAATTGGTATGATGTATAATGGGCTTTAACAGTGGTTTTATTGTTATATTGTGTACGTAATGTACATAAGAGATTATTCTCACTCTTTGTGCATTTTTCTTATCTGCTTTTACCCCTCCTCTAGTCTTTTTTTTTTGTTTGTTTGTTTATCCCCTTATTTATCTCCCTATATTCTCAGTAAACAGTGATTCCATCACATCCTTTTGAAGCGCCTTGTTTTGTTTGCAGGTACCTGGCTCATCAGCAGCAGGCCTGGGGCTATGTGATATGTTTGATATTCGGTTGTTTTCCTCATATCACATCAACTAAATATCAGACATATTCCTATAGAACCTGGCACAACTCTGCTCATCTTCACATTATGTCAGCTTCAGCTTTGTTTACCCAAAAGTTCTGTACCATAACAAATATTAGATTAGTGCTAGCAAGTTTTTACCTCTGATTAGGCCAGGATGTGCTGATGTACTGTCACATTACTAAATGTTCTAAAGTCAATTATATACATATACTCTTTCTGATAGTTCTTCCATCTGTATCTTTTCATCTTTAAACTACTTTATGAAAAGGTTTTAAATTGAATAAATGATAAATAAATGGAAACGTTTTACTAATATGCAGACCTTTATGTGACTTTAATTATTTTTATTTTTTTTAAGTACTTCAGTAAAACTTGTATTTAAAACGATAATTATTTTACTGAACATTTTCTTGTGTATACATTGTGCACTGTTATGTTCTGAACATGAAAAAATAAAAGATCAAATAAAGCTATATGAGACAAAAAGGTAAAAGGCTTTAATCCAACATGGTTTTGGTGAGAAGATCTTGGCTGCATTGTAATATACAACCCAAAAAAACCCAATAAAAGTAGATTTTCTAGAAAAAAATAATAGATGATGTAAAATATGGTCACCAATGGGGAAAAACATCAGGTTTTATTCACGAGTACAGTGAATTTACACCAAAACTCTCAGCTGATGAACTTTAGACAGGATTTGGTTTGGTTCATTTTTATATGTTCCTATGTCTATTTACATAAATAAAATAAAATAAAAAAAATAATAATAATAATAATAATAGATAGATAGATAGATAAGATAGATAGATAGATAGATAGATAGATAGATAGATAGATAGATAGATAGATAGATAGATAGATAGATAGATAGATAGATAGAAAAAACTGAGAACACTTATGAGCTTGTTTAAAGGGAAGGTGCACATTCCATATAAACTTCACAAATCTTTCCTTGCATTAGGTTACAACAAAATGGTGCAAACACATAATCTGTAAACAGTATTCAAAATGTTCACAGAGCTATATATTTGATGTCTTCTGTTATTTTTTATTACAATGTACATGTACTGAAAGGATGGAGATTAACACAGTGTATGACTCAGTAAGCAAACTCCTGTCCCATAGCCACACTAACCTTGGAATTCCAGCATGCCTTTGCTTATAAAGAATAACTTTTCCTTCAGATCTCCAGCACAGTTAATACACTAGTTGTCATTTATCATCCATATTTTAACATTTTCCTCCAGCCTATGAATATAATAAATGTGATATAGAGAGATAATGCAATTAATTACAAAAGCAAATCCACATTTGCTTTGGATTAAGGCAGAAGAAATTATTTTTGGTTCAGCTTAGACCTGATGAAATGAAAATAAGTGACATTTCCAGTTCTTTTCATTAAAGGGATCTTGTGAAAGAATTGCTGGAGGGGGGGGCTACATTTTAAAATCTCAAACCCCCACACACACACACACACACACACACACACATGCACACACATGCACACACATGCACACAGTCATTCAATGGATTGGGGGCATTTCAAAGAAAAGAAGGGTACACAAACTGAAGGCAGTCAGATAAGCTTGGTAAACATATTATCTCAACCCTGCTGCTTTCTGGGTTTTACCTAAAGAGCTGAAATATCTATTAGACTTACTTGTGCAATAGTCACTATGGTAACATGGACAATTCTACTATTGTTGAATAATGATCCAGATAATGTAGAATTACACAGCAAATATGATTAATCCATACATTATTATTATTATTATTATTATTATTATTATTATTATTATTGTTGTTGTTGTTGTTGTTGTTTTAGTATTATTATTAAATATAGAATAGTAGTATTACTATTCACTGTACATTATTTATATATAAACTACACAACACGTCAACTTTAATAGGTGTTCACTTACTGCCTAATACATCCTACCCATCAACAGGTCCCACTCTAACATGATAATCAATGTTATTCACCTGTTAGTCTTTTTAATGTTATGGCTAATAGGTGTATTATATATACTGTATACACGTACTCTCGCTGTGTCACGGTTTATGAGACACACCTGTACACTTGCTCATGCACCAAATTGTTGAAAAAAAAAAGTGGTCTATGTAAGTGCGGCATGGGTGTGGGCTGTATTTAGTTTTTCCGAAACTGCTGATCTCCTGGGACTTTCACACACAACAGTCTCTAGATATTACGCAGAATGGTACAAAAAAAACATACTGTGTGCAGAGGATCTGCAGGAAGTCTATAATAACACAATAACAGGAAGCCTATAATAACACAAATAAGCACTCTACAATCATGGTGTACAGAAAAGCATCTTAGCATGCACAACACATCAAACCTTGAAGTGGATAGATTACAACAGCAAAAGACATCATAAGGTTCCACTCCTTTCAGCCAAGAACAAAACTGTGAGCCACAGGTTTAATAAAATAATTGAAGACCTTTTCTAATCATCAGCTGCACATTTCTGCACTGCTCTGCTTCCCCGTGTTTGGAGACACACACAATCACTACAGGCAAGAAGGAATAAACATGGTGTTATTGTACTAACATTACGAAATGATTTAAGGTTAATGTCTTTGCCTTTTGTGTATGTATGAAAGGAAAAGCTTTTTGTGTGTGAACATAAAGAAGGAGGGTCACACATGAATGTATAAATACTAGAGGTCACAGCTCAGACCCATCATAGCTCCATCAGATGCACCAGGACAGAAGTGATAGAAGAAAAACAGACAGAGCAAGGCACAGAGAGACCTTAAAAACAGTGCAAAAGGATAGACTGCTAAAGAGAAGCAAAATACTTTCAACAAAAAACGTTCACCTTAAGGTTCGTATCATTTTTCTTATTCTAGGAATCAGTCCTTAATTGTATTCCTGAGATTTTAAAATGGTTAATATGATAATGCTAAGTAAGGCATATATGACTAAATGAAAATGATGGTTAATTTATGTGCAAAGCCAGATAATATAGGCCACTGTTTTGCAGATGGGTGCCATTGATGTTGGTGCATGTGTACTGTTGGTGGCTGTGTGTCTTCTGAGTAAAGCTGCTCCATCTTTAGCAGTCTACAGCAATGGAGAATGTACTTTCAACACTAAAGGTATGTTTCTGTATGAATGTAATATGTAGGCTATTGTGTTGTCCAAAAAGTACTATTTTATGTAGTACATTTACTATCACAAATATCACAAACAAACTATATTTTACATGATCAACTAGATCATGTATTTTTGTGAAATTATTTATTTAATTAAATTTGTGCTTGATGTGCTTGTACAATCCTTTTTTTTAATTTGATTGATTTATATTGTGGGGGGCACGGTGGCTTGGTGGTTAGCACATTTGCCTCACACCTCCAGGGTTTGGGGGTTCGATTCCTGCCTCCGCCATGTGTGTGGAGTTTGCATGTTCTCCCCATGCCTCGGGGGTTTCCGCCCCTGGTCCAAAGACATGCATTGTAGGTTGATTGGCATCTCTAAATTGTGTGTGTCCTGTGATGGGTTGGCACTCCATCCAGGGTGTATCCTGCCTTGATGCCTGAGATAGGCACAGGCTCCCTGTGACCCAAGAATAGATCGGATAAGCGATAGACAATGAATGAATGATTTATATTGTGCATGTGTCGCTTGCTTTAAAAACCTAACATCAATATTTATCAAGGAATGACCACTATGTATTACTACATAGGGAGCTGTGAATATCAAGGTCAGGTCTTTGGTATTGGCGACAGCTGGATTACAAATGACTGCTACCAATGTGTGTGCATGGAACCCTTTGGAGTAGGTTGCTGTGATCAGTAAGTGTTTCAAATCTCATTTCCATCAAAATGGCCTATAATATGCTAAATGCATCAAATCTCAGTTAGTATAACTGATAAGCTGGTAAGCTAGATAAACAGACTATAACTACTAATATTAGTCCAATGCAAGACTATCAAGAATTCATCAAAAAAATATAGCACATGTATGATAATAAATATGCGGCATTATATTTATTTAGATTTTTAATATTCATTCAATGTGTGTAAACTTTTATACATGTAAAAAACAATCAATTGTTTTTATGCTGCATAATTTTGCAGTTTCTTATGTGCGGCATTTACTTGAGTGCAACACTCACCATCCACTTTATTAGGTCAAACATGTGGCAGCAGCACAATGCATAAAATCATGTCGCTACAGATAAAGAGTTCCACATAATATTCTATGTACAAAACTGAGAATTTTGTGTGCGGTGTTTAAAAACAGACTTTATAAATATGGAGATTCAGTATCTTTTTGTAATCAGATAATAAAGATTTATCATTGCATTACTTCTTCCCTAAACAGCAATCTGCAGCCAGTGGATTATCCAGACTGGTGTGAGGTCATCAAGAAGCCTGATTCATGTCTCAGCGTAGTAGTGATGAAGGCTAATCATAAGCTTCCCTGCCTCTATGGGAAACGGGGGAAACGTCCAGACACTTGGAAATCTGACAACGACCCAATATTTTAGTTAATTATCTTTAATATCTTTATAGTTAATTAACCTATGTATTTTTTGTGCAGTTCGTTCAAATGCAGGAATCTGATAGCATGAGTAGAGTGTGTAAAATTCCTATGACATATGTACATATCTGGGGCAAAAATCTGATTAACTGATTTTTACTAAATATTCCATCAATTAATACTAATGCTGAATAATTAGCACTCTTAATTTATTTTTTGTTATTTATACCCAGATTAAGATTTTTTTTTTATTTGTTCTTATTCCATGTCCTGTCTATATTCAGTTAATAAATGTCATCAATACAAATATGTTGTCTTTGTGTGATTACTGCTTTAAAAAAAATGTTTATATTACATTTAATATATATATATATAAAAAAAAAAAAAAAAAAACACAGGACAAAGACTTCAATTTGGTACAGTATATAGTTTCACTGCACTTAAATTATTTGAAATGGATTAATTTGGGACTTGGGCATGAACACTGCTCCTTGCTGAAAAATCCAGATTAATTTGACCAGCTACTGAAACCCAGGGCAGGCTGGACACACTGGTAGGCCATATTTCCCAGCTTGTAAATCCTAAAAAGGAAGGAAACAGTTCTAGAAATTCCTCTGAAAATGCTATAATGTAGACTTGTGTTTAAGAAGAAATGATAGTAAGGATGATCTACCATTTTGAGAAGCTCAGCCTGTGTTTTGGGAGCTGTTAACTCATCAGACTAAGCTGAATTTTCTAATAGGTTCACAATGTGTACTGTATTATTTCAGCTTGGAAGCCGTAAAAGTAGGTCAGGCACTATGTTTAGAAACGTTAGTAATCATTTCACCTGCTAACTGTTGACCTATTCTGAAGTCACATCAGTGTTCATGGTTATAGAGTTTGCCTTGTCTTGGTGTGACCTGGGTGTTTGCTGATGCTGTAACTGCAAGGCATTACAGTTATTAATACAGCTTCTGTTACACTCTAACACTTGGTTAGTTCGCACTTTGTATCACCTAAGCAGGTTTTTCCCGTAATCGACAACTATTAAGAGATGGACGTTAATGACTTGGGTAGATTTGGTTAGTCTGTGGACTCAAAATAGTCCATGTAGTCTCCGACCTGATGAAACCTGATACTAGTGAAAGACACTGTAGCTGTAGCTCGCTGCCAAACACATTTTAAAGGTCAATTCAGTATACGACAACATGTTTAGAAAGTAACGTTCAATGCCTGACCTTTGAACGTTGATTTAATGTCGCTAGATAATGTCTGGAATGCAAAATACTTTACGGGGTTTTAACTGTTCGTGGCCCAACGTCACATGACAGCTTCTCATCACGTGTATATTCAAGTTTCGGAAAAGTTTTTTTCCCCTTTTTTTTCTCCCACAAGTCGCTCCTCTTCCCGCCCTCTCTATTCTCTGATTGGTTCCACTGCGAGGTTTCTTTTAATCTGATTGGTTACAACCTGATGAATGCCACGCTTATTACTTTCGTTTCCACGCCTCTTCTCTAACCTGCTTGAGAGTAATTGATATCGATATCAAGCTAACCACTGGAAATCTACCAAGACCAAGAGGTAGCTGGCAAAACCCGAGTTTTAGTATTAGTTACAGGTGAGCTGGTCTTTCTTTTTATTTGAACTTGTATGTTTATCTCTAGTTAACGGCTGGCTGAATAAAAGCGAGGAAAACAGGCGGTGAGTTTTCAAGGTGTCTTGTGTCAGTATACTCCTGTTTGGGAAATGTATATACTTAGGCCCTGTCTTGTCTCAACATGATGTACTCTATATAATTTATTATATATTAATGTGCCGACGGTCATCTGTGAGGTCTTTAATCCACCCGCCGTTTATATCGTAACAGCCACTCGTTGATGTGGCAGTTACCTGAGAAAAGGTAAAATCACAAGGCTTGTCAACAGTGTTCGGTGTGTTTGTTCATACAGTAGTAGCAGTTAAGCTTCTTAATGTTGTCTACACCTTTTCTCGGGTATCCTAAACCCAATCTGGCAATATTGTTTATTTTTCTGTTTGTTTGTTTGTTTGTTTGTTTGTTTTTAATTAATTCACTTAAACAGAGAATCAGTTAGAACACGAGTTCACAAACTTGCAGCTATAAACCCCTTTACCTATAAAATATATACAACTCATTCCCTCAGCAAAAATGTCTGAAAATACAATGAGTATGGATATACACCGATCAGGCATAACATTGTCTAATATTGTGTCGGTCCCCCTTTTGCTGCCAAAACAGCCCTGACCCATCATGCACTGTGTATTCTGACACCTTTCTGTCAGGTCCTGCTTTAACTTCTTCAGCAATTTGAGCAACAGTAGCTCGTCTGTTGGATTGGATCACACAGGACCACTTTTGATAGATACTGACCACTGCAGACCGGGAACACCCCACAAGAGCTGCAGTTTTGGAGATGCTCTGATCCAGTCGTCTAGCCATCACAATTTGGCCCTTGTCAAACTCGCTCAAATCCTTACGCTTGGCCATTTTTCCTGCTTCTAACACATCAACTTTGAGGACAAAATGTTCACTTGCTGCCTAATATATCCCACCCACTAACAGGTGCCATGATGAGGAGATAATCAGTGTTATTCACGACACCTCTTAGTGCTCATAATGTTATGCCTGATTGGTGTATGTACTGAATATGTGTATAGTTGGATTATAGTGTATAATATTTTGGCTTTTTACTTGAACCACATAGATTGTTATTATTAATACTACTGTATTTTCAAGTTTTCATTATTTATAGTCTTGCTTGTATAATGAGGTGTGAGTTAAATCCATTCAGTTTAAGTAAGCAATCAAACCAGCTTACTTCACTTAATAAATATGATGATAATGGTGCATTGTGATTACCACCACTGTAGCAAAAATAAATAAATAAATCTGGCATCTGTGTTTCCCCTCATCTGTGACAGGCACTGATTTAGAGTCTATGAAGCTATTAAACTGTGAATGCTCACTTTGTCAAAGCTACATAAAACAGATTGTACTCATCCATACCTACATATAAAGCCCTCTGTTTACAAACTGTGCTATGCATGTTAAACAATATTGTGCAGTCAGCAAATTATAATGTTGATATGATAACTAAAGGAAATAATCTTCTTCCTCTTTTCTAGAATGGATACCAAAACCCCACCTGACATTAGTTAAGCCTGTCTCAGTGTAATAGTATAATGTTGTGAAACCCTGTATGTGTTTATCATAGATAAGATGAGGTAGAAACATGTGAAAGCATAATTTCCTAGTCATGTTAGTTGGGTATTTATTTCAGCTAAAGAGTTAGGAATACAAATATGTATTTGTGGACATACTGTCTTCTGCTTACATGCCACAGTTAAAGGTTGAGGTGATTGAAATGGAGGCAGAGACAATCTAAGTTACGGAGAGAAGGGAATTATTGAAAAATAAGCAATTGTGCAGGGAGGTAAAGTGAAATACAGGATTCAGATATTGACTGAGACAAAAGTACCAAAGAAATGGATTGTGGAGAAACTGCTCTGAGTGGGGTAGGAGACCTGGAGCTGGACCCAGACATTGTAAGCGAGGAGGCAGGAAAATTGTACTCTGAACTCCAGGTAACCAATCAAAATGCAGACTTTGTTCATTTTACACATTCATGTCACATACCAGAAAGGGCTGAGATGTCTAACAACCAAATCTTGTAAATTCGAAAGCATTTCATAGATGAATGCTTTGCTAAAGGATAAAGGAAGTGAGATGTAGCTTTGTGCCATTAAAAAGTCCCCGATGTAGTGAACTGCTCTTCCTGTCCTAGTGGCTGTGCATGAAGATAAGTGTCTCACACTAGACAAAAAATATATATAGTCATCATATGCTGTAAATAAAGGCTATGTCCTCTGCACACTGTTTTTCCTCAGTATTTGTACTATGGTTTTTTTCTCCTTATCACATTGTGTTTGATGGTGGATTATAAGCTATTTTTTCTCTACTTCTTATTACTGTGTAGTCAGTTGTGGAGATTCATGGAGCAGATGTGGTTGAATCACTGCTGCCCATCCTGGTGTGGGTCCTTGAAGGCCTTGCCAGCTGTCGGGCTCAGCTGAGAGAGAGCGAGGAGGCTGTAGAGAGGGAGAAAGGAGAGAGAGCAGGGTTACTGGAGAGATATGAGAGAGAGAGAACCTTGCGTAGGGAGAGCCAGGAGGTAAGTTCAGTATTTGTCCTGGATGAGGTAAATCTTTTTGCCATTTAATTTGCTTTCTATCTACATTGTGCACTGTACATTTTATAGTCTACATTTTTAAATTAATGCATTTGTGTGTCACTTTACTCTCATCTCTGCAGCGCTATTTGGAGCTAGATGATCAGTTTGAGCAGGAGAGGAGGGCAATGCGTGGAAGAGACAAGGAGCGGGAGAAGAGAGAAAGAGATTTGGAAAAGAAGGCCAGAGAGCAAGCTGATCAGGGTAAGTCCAAGATTCCCATGTGTCTGTTCTTTGGTGCTAGAGGGCCCACAGTTGTGACTTGTTTTTATCCCCTCCCAATTTGCAGATTTGCTAATTACTATCCACTAACTAGTTTTCCCCTATCACACAACAGCTACCAACAAGAGAGGGTGAAGGCTAGCACAAGCTTCTTTGATATAAATGAAGCCAGCCATAGCATCTTTTCAAACTGCTGCTTGCAATGTCACAGGGAAGCTGAAAAACACTCAGAGGAAAGCAATAACTGCCCTCTTCAGCATACAAGCTCATAGATGCCCCCGGTTGGCTAGAGTGTCTCTGATTTACAACGGAAAGTTGTAACGTTCTATGTATTGCTCTTAATAGCAGCTAAATCCTTTAGTGGAATTGCTGTATTTCAAGCTAGAATGATCAAGCTTTTCCTTTTTCTCAGTACGCTATTGGCATTTCTAAATGCAAACATCATCGCAATTGGTCACATTTTACATAACAAATTTACATCCTAATTTTCCTTGTAGTTTCTTTAAATATCAGGTGGTTCTGTTTTCTTCAGTTGTGGCTTTGGAGGAGCAGAGAGCTAGTCTGGCTAGAGAGTTAAACACCTTGAAACACACACATAGCAAGGTCAGTATCTTACTTCTTCACTAACATTTATCAAAGAGTACATGGTAGCACACCATCTCTCTCTTCCCCTCTCTCTCTCTCTCGCTCTCTCTCTCACTATACAGTTAGCCCTGACATATCGGGATCTCCTGGAAAAGAAAAAGGAATTGGAGAGGGAAGGATCTCCTTTAAGGTATTTTATAATTCCTTACTTTGTCTATTTAGCACTACTGACTATCTTTTTCCTCCTAAGAATGTTTTGCTCTTGTCTCATCTATGTCTTCATTTTGTATGTGATTTACTAATTTACTAAACAGTTTGCCAAAATCACACATTGCTGTATGACATGTTATAACATTTCAACCATTGTGGAATAGTAAAGAATTTCCTATTAAGTTTCTTCAGATGTATGTTGTGCCCCATACAATTAGCATTAACATTTCACATTGTGTATATTATGAGTGTTACATGTTGTTGTAGAAATCACATTCGCTCCAAATGTACAGAGCCACCTGAAGAAAATGCAATCATACAGGTAATGTTACACATTGAGTAATAACTTAAAGCAACATAACCTTTTACACTATAGTTTTTCACACATCTTTTGTTTTCCCCTCTCTATATAGCGTGATGTGGCACCTGAAGACTCCAACCCTAAAGTATCAGAAACTTTAGCTTCCACAGACATTAAAGTGATCAAAACAGAAACTATCGATAATTCATTCTTTATCAGTGACATCATAAGCTCTACTCCAGAGCTGGCCCAACTGCAGGGCCTTGTTGAAGCAAGGTACAATGTGCAATTAGCTATGGCTTCATTTTGGTAGTTATTTACATTGTTCTTTCTCTTTCTCTAGTTTAATACTTATGTCCCACTTTCTGTTCTTCGTTTCTGCTTGATTGAATTCTGGTTCCCTTAATAATTTTTACTGGAGTAGAGACCCTTCCTTCTATGAACTGCAGACTCAGTCTAGTTACTTATTAAGCAGAAGCAACAGCTTATCATGTCTAATCTTGATTACATTGATTCTTCAAAGAATTCCTCTTTCTTACTGAGGAAGAAGAAATAGAGCAGTATATTCTGTTGAATGTAATGTAGTGTAATGTAATTTTAGATTTAATTTGGTGAGTCAGATATAATTTTTAATTTAGGACCTTCACTAAAATGTAGAATCACTCACGACAAGCACATCTAAGTCTATTCTGTCAATACAACAGTTGGGATATAAAAAATTGTGCCGTGACCAAGGTGTCATTATCTTGTTTGTTTGTGTGTATAGCACCCCCCTTCGAGCAGAAGGTGGAGAACCAAACTGCAGCCATGAGGAAGAGATTACAGAGGAGAGAGGTGAGGATGAAGATGAAGGTAATCAAGAAGATGAAAAGGGGGACAAGGAAAAGGACCTGGACAGCTTGGAGTGGGAGATGAGAAACACAGATTCTGTGTTTTCCGAGCTCTCAGAACTCAGTCAGGAATATGTGGAGAGTGTGGACCATGGAGTCAGCGTGAGAGGCAGGCTTAAATCATACATATTTGGTTTAGGAATTTCTTAGAGCTGGATATGTATAAAAATTTCATTTACATTTGCCCAAGTCAGGACATGTGAGGATGGTTTTCTCTGAATGGTTTTCATGCAGGCAGCACAGTCCAGTTTGAAGAGATTCTGTCACAGTATGAGGAACTGAAACACACCCAGTAAGAGCTTGTTTGCTTGTTTTAAGTAGGCATTTTGCAGAATTTAGATGTAAAGATTATCTGAAAGATAACGTAAGAAATCTACAGTAAATAATTGCTTTTTTAAATATCCCCATTAGTATTTAACACATGCACCATTAGAGTAACTGACAATGAGAATCATATAATAAAATAATGCATGCATAGTATGCAAATATAAAAGTGATGCACTTCTGGGCTTTAAGGACAGTTCTGTTTCAAAGAGTTTTTATGTTTTTAAATCACACATTATAGCTCTTTTTCTCTCCATTTTTAGTGAGATGGTAGATGCTGCTCGTAAGGCTCTTATTGCTCGAGTAGAGGAACTGACAAATGAGAGGTCTGCCCTGAACTTGGAGCTCACTTCCTGTCAGGAAACCATCAACCGACTGGAGAACAAAACCAAGGAAATGGAAGAAGAAATCAAAAGGTAATGTGTATGATTTTTCTGCTGTTCTCAGGTTTATTTACATCATTTCCTCTTTCTGTGACATTTTCTGAAATGCAGCACCATTTCCTATGTAACAGTGCGACTTTATATTAAAAAGCTAAATGTCAGAATACAAATACAATAGCATAACTATTTTGGGGGCGATAATCCTAGTATTGTAATAGTGTGTATTATTAGGGCCCTGTAGGTGCTTTTTATAGTACTAGCTTATTGCAATGCACTCTACTTGCAGCATATGAAAGTACAGATGCATAGATTACACGATTCAACATGCCTTTTCTGACAGGCAAGCTAATGCTACATGTACTATATTAAAGAATTGTTGGCATATTGTTGTGGCACTCAAACAAATGTATTTTAAAAAGAAGAAATGAAAACCCTGGGTAGACTTAGTGCAGTTGTTCACAATTCCTTATTGAGCTATATATGTCTCATGCTGTAGAAAAGGTCTGCTTATAAAGGGAAACACCTTTTCTTAAAAATCTTACTTCTCAAAAATCGATATTTTCAAGTTGAGAGAAAACCTTGGTTGTTCGAAATAAGGACGAATTAGGGAATATGTGCATGTTTCTCTTTTTATATATATATATATACACACAACTGCTCAAAAGTTTGGGATGACTTGTTGGAAGACTCCATCAATCCAATCCATCTTGTGGGAGATGCTCCAGGAAGCATGGGGTGAAATTTCATCAGATTATCTTGAAAAATTGACTGCTAGAATGCCCAGGCTGTAATTGCTGCAAAAGGTGGTTTTTTTAATGAAGGCAAAGTTGGAAGAAAACATTCATCATTTCCATCAAAATCATTATTTCTAACTTTGACATGTCAGCATGCCCTGTTCTTTTGCTATATTTTCTATTCAGACTAATTTTGTGTGCGTTTCTTTGGAAAATTTTTGAGTGATCCCAAGCTTTTGAGTGGTAGTGTATGTATGCGTGTGCGTGTGTGTGCGTGTAATGTTTGTTTATATATATATATATATATATATATATATATATATATATATATATATATATATATATATATATATATATATATATATATATATATATACATACATACATACATACATACATACATACATACATACATACATACAGTCAAGCCTGAAATTATTCATACCCCTGGCAAATTCTGACTTAAAGTTACTTTTATTCAACCAGCAAGTTTTTTCTTGATTAGAAATGACACAGGCGTCTCCCAGAAGATAGTAAGACGATGTACAAGAGGCATCATTGTGGAAAAAATTATTACTCATCTTTTATTTACATTTGAACAAAAAGTGGCATGTCCAAAATTATTCATACCCTTCTCAATAACCAATAAAAAAGCCTTTATTGGCTATTACAGCAATCAAACACTTCCTATAATTGCTGACCAGCTTTTTGCATGTCTCCACTGGTATTTTTGCCCATTCATCTTTAGCGATGAGCTCCAACTCTTTCAGGTTGGAGGGTCTCCTTGCCATCACCCTGATCTTTAGCTCCCTCCACAGATTCTCAATTAGATTTAAGTCAGGACTCTGGCTGGTCCACTGCAAAACGTTAATGTTTTTGTCTGCTAACCATTTCTTCACCACTTTTGCTGTGTGTTTTGGGTTGTTGTCGTGCTGAAATGTCCAATGGTGCGCAAGGACAAGTTTCTTTGCAGACTGCCTGATGTTGTTGTTGTTGTTGTTGTTGTTGTTGAGAATTGTGATGTATTGCTCCTTTTTCATGGTGCCGTTTACTGTGATTAGGTTCCCTGGTCCACCAGTTGAAAAACACTCCCAAAATATTAGGTTCCCACCACCATGTTTGACAGTGGGGATGGTGTTCTTAGGGTTGAAGGCTTCTCCTTTTTTATGCCAAATGAAGGCTACATCATTGTGGCCAAACAATTCAATTTTTGTTTCATCTGACCATAAAACAGAAGACCAGAAGTCTTCTTCTTTGTCCAGATGAGCATTTGCAAAGGCCAAGCGGGCTTTTGTGTGCCTTATCTGGAGAAGTGGTGTCCTCCTTGGTCTGCGTCCGTGGAACCCAGCGGTGTGCAGTGTCCGTGGACTGTCTGCCTTGAGATGTTGCCACCAGCAGAGCCCAGATTCATCAGGATGGCCTTGGTGGTGATCCTTGGACTCTTTTTTACCTCTCTCACTATCCTCCTGGCCAGCCCAGGTGTCACTTTTGGCTTCTGACCACATCCTCTGAGATTTTTCACAGTGCGGAACGTCTTGTATTTTTTAATAATACTTTGCACTGTAGCCACTGGAACTTCAAAACATTTAGATATGGCCTTATAGCCTTTTCCTGACTTGTGAGCAGCCACAATGCGCAGCCGCAGGTCCTCAGTGAGCTCCTTTGTCTTAGCCATGACTGTCCACAAACCAACAGCAGAGAGCTTCTGTTTTTCACCTGTTGAGTTGATTAAAACAGCTGTTCCCAACGAATCAGGGTAATTAGGATGCTTTAGAACAGCTTGGACTATTTGGAGTGGTATAGAACTTTGGATTTTCCCATAGACTGTGACAGTGTGCAAAGGGTATGAATAATTTTGGACATGCCACTTTTTGTTAAAATGTAAATAAAAGCTGAGAAATATTTTTTTCCACAATGATGCCTCTTGTACATCATCTTATTATCTTTTGGGAGAAGCCCGTGTCATTTCCGATCAAAAAAAACTTGCTGGTTGAATAAAAGTAACTTTAAGTCAGAATTTGCCAGGGGTATGAATAATTTCAGGCTTGACTGTATATACATACTGTATATAAGCTATACAGTAGAATAAGAGCTTGAACTCATAAAATCCAAGTTATTGGCCAAAAAAAATCAGCTGGGTCCAATAAAACCCTGCATGACTTATTTTTTTTCCCTTCCCCCATGTTTTGCATTCCTGTCTTTCTCTATCATGTCAGGCTCCACAAAGACCTAAAAGCATCACAGGCTGAGGACTCTGATGTAAGTTTGTATTCGTTTTGATGTTGATTTGTGGTTGTCAAGACATTTCTGATAAATTCTTTATCCCCATATCATTACCAAACATGTATCATTATGAAACATGAGGCCAAACAAGAAGAATTGAGTTTTGTAACCCCTGATCACCTGGCTCAGGTATAATTAGAGCTGAAATAGGATGAAAGGCTCTTTGAAACTTTAGAGGGATTACTATGAGCCATACTGTGCTATTACAAATGTATTTTGTGCCAAGTACAAACTGAATGCAAGATACCAGCTACTATTTTTCTTCTCCCCACCAGGGTTCTTTGTCTACCTCTCACCGTCGGTTCTCACGTTCAGAGATGGCTCGTGTGGTCATGGAGAAGAACCAATATAAAGAGCGGTTGATTGAACTACAGGATGCTCTGCGTCGGGTTCAGGCTCATGGGTCTGTTCAGCTACCTCTCCCATGATAATGTATTCATCTTCTGTGCTAATTCAGACAGTTGAATATATTGCACTAGGTGTAAATTTAAATGTTAGTCTTGAGTTCATGCTTTAAATATCTCAGAATAAGTGCTCATCTGCATATTGTAATATATAGCAATTAGACCAACTGATTTATTTTTGACATGAACTGACTTGCTGTTCTCGTCTTAGAGTTAACAAGAATGAAAAGATCCCAGAGGACAGGAAGAGCAGTGTATGGAAGAGGTTTGGAACATTTTATTTTCCTACTCTTTTAGTCAGCTCTGCAGTTTCCAATGTTTAATGGAAAAAGAATATGAACAGAAGAAATATTATTGACAATCCTAAAAACATATTTCAAATAGATGCCAAATAATGAATACATAAAATAGAAACGCACAATCAGGGCCATATCAGTTTTTTCAGAATGAAGAGTAGAAAGTCTTGGATTCTTATTGTATATGACTTTTGCATAGACTATGCTTAAGGAAAATTTCACATAATTCAGTTCCTGAGCTAGTGTTATTAAAACATCAGTTAAAACCATAGGTTGTGGTCATATGAGAAGGTAATAATAATTTGTAGAACGTCTTTGTTGCTTTTAATGAGTATTTGGTGCTTGTCTTTCACAGGTTTAACCGTTTTCTTGGTTTGTCAAAGGACCAGCTGGCTCCAGCTGCTTTGGCTCCAGCTGCTTTGGCCCTTACTATACCCCCTGTCCCCCCTCCCACTTCCTCACCAGTGGGATCACCTCATAAGCTATCTGTCAGTGTGACCCAGACAGAGTATGTAGCCTTTTTGTTCGTTTATCATGTTTATGGATGCAGTTGTTTAGTTTTACTAATTCGTTTGGATTATATATATATATATATATATATATATATATATATATATATATATATATATATATATATATATATATATATATATATATATATATATATAAATATATAAAACTGCTTCTTTATTCTGCAAAACTCCAAGCAACAGAGTTTTTTTAAATTACAAATTCAAGTGACTGGTGCTCTCCTTGTCTCCTAAGGGATTCTGTATCTCCCAGGCTGAGGAGGAGAGAGCTGTACCGGGAGATCCGCTCTCATGTGTGGGGAAATCTGGGGAAAAGACAGGTGCATGGCTGGAGCGTGCCGCTTTCTCACACTGGCGCACAGGTATGCACACATTTGCCTGCGCTTCTAATCAGCACATGTATAGTGAAGCTCAGATACTTCACCATTTTCCTGTCATTGTCATTTCTTTAAAATACTTAAATCAGTTTGATTTTGTCAAAATTCTGTTTTTGTATTTGTGTGAACCAGAACACTGAGCCAATTTTGGAGCCTAAAGATGTGCCTGTCCTCACACAGTTGCGATTGCTTGACCAAAGAGATGCTTCTGCTAAGGTCAGATTCACAGCTAGTTACATTTCACTGCATCTCTTTAATTATACAATACATCTATCACTTTTATAAACTGTTCTTGAAGTGGTGTTGGTGGGAATTCATGTAATTCGTAGTTTAGATCATTTGAAAATACTTTAGCTTAGGTATTCACAATGCTTAGGGTGAAAGTAGTCATTCGATGCATAAAGATTTTACAGGAATACCAGATGCTAGTGAAATCTTTTGGCAAGCTTTTGGACTATTCATATAATTAGAAGTGAAAATTTAAAAAATGTGTCGCCATTAAATAATTAGCATTTGATAACTGTGCTTATCTATGGATATGAGTTTCTGTGATATTAATCAGGGCTCAATGATGTATTAGTTGGTCGAATATAAGCTTTCATAGACTTCTTTGCATTACTTAGTATCACACTGGTAAAGCAAACTGCAGACTTTTTTTTTCTTTAAACAAAACCTTCATTTGTTATTTAAAAGGGTGAAAAGTTTACCATGTGGTTACTGAGTTACAGGATAGGGTTGGTTTGAGAATTTTTTTTTTATTTAGAATTTTTATGCTTTAACTGTATGCATATTTTTATTAGTATTTATTTTATTTATGGATGTTTGTTCACTTTGTGAGATTTTGTTTTTTAATTTTTAATCAACAGTCATTTAAATAAAGCCCTGTGTACCTTAACTAATGCTTAATTTTAAACTGTATACAGTTTTTGACAGTTAATTTGACATTTGTTAATAGTTGACAGTGTCCATAATTAGTTGGCCTCTTGCTTATCAACCAAATATCAGTTTGGTAGTTTGGAAAGGTTATTGGACAGAACTTGTTAATGCTCAGTAGTAAATAGCTTGACCATTGCCTGGATGCATGTGTTGTAAAAGTCCTGTTTTTCTTTATTGTAGCTGACCTGTGCTGTAGCAGTCCTGCCAGAGGTATCAGGGGAGCAGAACGTACGTTAAAATCTTGATGTGTTAAAACTGGTTTAAGATCAGCTCACTGTGTGTTGGATAATTATAGAGGAAACACAGAAATGGATAATTGCATACCTGCTCCTACATGAACAAGGCCTCAAATTATGCAGAAGCAAAACAAATCTAGACTCACCTCTTTTATATTCAGTTTGATTCATATTTCTGAGGCACTTTTTTAATCTATGCCTTAATATCACATTTAACTGAACACCCATTTTCCACATGCCATGACATGTCATGTCATTGATTCTCATAAACATTCCATGCCTCTCCCAATCTCAGTGTTCTGTCTGGGCAATCTCTGGACCCGCCTCTAGTAGTGATGTCACGGTTATTGACCCAGCACGGTCCAATACCATCCTGGATCAGTTCAGCCTTCCACCCACATCTCCAGCTCTGTGCATTTGTGCTGTGCCCCCTACTGGTCAGTTCAGCCACTGAGCATGCTTAAAATAGTTCCTGCTTAGTTTAAGAACTGCTTATGCCTGTGTCCTCTGTGCTGGCTGTTATTGTTTGTTGTCCACCTCTTACTCATACTCTTACTCTTGCTTTAGGAGAAACATCTGGTACTGTGTGGATTGGAACACAGGATGGAGGGTATGTAACTAGGGATCTAATGTTTTTTGTATTCATTTTTAAATGATTCAAATTCTGTACTACTTTTTAATCCACTTTTTGTCAATCAGTGTGCTCGTTCATCCAGCCTCTGGCTCTAGGAGGCGCTGTATGCAGTCAGTCAGTCTCTCAGAGGGGGTGCATTCTCTTACGTGAGTTTTCACTCTTCTGATTTTGTATTTTATGTGACAGTCAATTATTTAAAACCACTTTTTTCGTTCTAGATTCTCATCAGATCAGGTGATTGCTGGGTTAGGAAATGGAATGCTCGCCTTTTTCAGCTACAGTGCTGGTGTGTCTCCTATCTTGTTCAGTGTTAATGCATTTAAACTTTTGGCTTGGTTTGGAACCAAGGATGATGTAAAACATGGGTCTGAAGTTTTTGCTTTTCTAAGGAGGATGGAATCTTCACTCTCATGAAGTATTATCACTGGGCGTAACTCCGCTGCAGCCTATTCGCTGTTGCTTAGCAAAGAGCGGCAGTCTCTGGGTGGGATACTGGAACAAAGTATTGATGATTGATGTTCAAAACAGGAAAGTGATGGTATGTACAGACTGGAAGCTTTGTCATGCAACTAAATCTCAGCATGAACTTGACATTTACAAATGTTTTCCTTCTCTTTCTGACCTTGCAGAAATCATTCACAGTGTCACATCGAAGCGAACAGCAGGTTCGCTTCCTGTGCTCAGCAGGAAGCGGAGTTTGGGCTTCCTGCCGGCTGGATCCCACCCTTAGGCTCTTTGATTGGACAACTGGACGACCACTACAGGAGGTTGATGTTTCATCAATGATAAACAAAGCTTTAGGCAAGTTCTGCAATTTTTTGTGAATTCATAATAAATATCATTTAAAGATTTCATTCTGACCACTGAAAGACCAGTTGTCTAAAAGCAACAGCTATGGTTCAGTTATTGATTTGATTTACAGTTTTCAATTTAAATATGTAATAACTAAAATAGCTTCAGAAATAACAATATGACCTGTTAAATGGAAAAGGTGCAATCACTTTGCACATTATACATAACAGTAGTCTTATCAGTGGAGTTAAATGTCAGTCACAGCATTTGACAAACAGGTGAATTGTTGCTCTTGAGTCAGCTGTGCAATATTTCCTCTCGCATAAAGTTCCCTTTTTTCCCTGTCATCTTTACAGTGTAATAGATGGTGTATGTTCATCACCGATATTTGACACCTCATTTTCATGAAGTTTACGAAGTAAATGCTTTAGGTCTATGACTCTCTCATTATGACACATATATATCCAAAAACTTGATGAAAGGCCAAAATTCTGTCCTGTTACTTCTGACTGGTGTACCTAAACTGGAACCATGTATTTGGAAAAAACATTTTTTTGCAGATGATTATGAAAAAGATATTGGTTTTGCTCCCTCCAGGCAATGCATTCCTGTCCCTTTCACCTCTTCAGATCTCTGCTCTCTCTGTGGTCAGTGGGAGGCTATGGGTGGGCACAGGAAGTGGTGCAGTTTTCTCCATCCCATTGTCACTCAGTGAGTTCTTTCATATTTCATAGCTGTTTAAGAATACGTTTTAAAAACGTTCAATTTGCTTAATGTTGTCTTTTTGCATTATTTTGCAGGTTCTGACTCCTCTATCCCATATTGCACTTTGGCTTTAGCTCAGCTGTGCTTTCATGGCCACCGTCAAGCAGTTAAATTCATCATCTCAGCTCCAGGTGACACCTGCTCAAAAATCAGTATTGTTTCCATAAATATTAAATGCCATATTATATATTTTATGTTGTAAAACTTGTGCAAACTTCTCAGCCTGACCTCTTTTTCTTTATGTGCTCTTGACGTATTTCCAGGCTGCCGTGGTTCTTCTGATTCTGCCTCTACCTCTCATCTCATCCTCAGTGGTGGTGAAGGCTACATCAATTTCCGTATTGGTGAGTCACAAACAATTGTTTCTCAAGTGTTCCTACAGTGCCTTGCAAACGTATTCATCCTCCTTAAGTCATTCATTTGGATTACAAAGGAGTTACACCGATTGTTCTAGCCAGTAACTGAATTGCAATTTAATATATTCTTAAAGTAAATTTTCATAGTTAAAATTCATTATTTGTTTTTAGCAGACTGAAGCAGGGTCTCTTGTGATATTTGCCTGTATTTTGCTCCATCTATTTTCGCTACAAATTTGAAGTAATTGAGAAAGGAAAGGGGGCATGGTGGCTTGGTGGTTAGCACGTTTGCCTCACACCTCCAGGGTTGGGGGTTCAATTCCCGCCTGGAGTTTGCATGTTCTCCCTGTGCCTCGGGGGTTTCCTTCGGGTACTCCGGTTTCCTCCCCCGGTCCAAAGACATGCATTGTAGGTTGATTGGCATCTCTAAATAGTAGTGTCCGTAGTGTGTGATTGTGTGAGTGAATGAGAGTGTGTGTGTGCCCTGCGGTGGGTTGGCACTCCGTCCAGGGTGTATCCTGCCTTGATGCCTGAAGATGCCTGAGATCCCGGTCCCCCCTGAGGGGACCTGAGGGTCCCCGCGACCCAAGAATAGATCGGATAAGCGGTAGACAATGAATGAATGAATGAGAGAGGAAATTCACTTTGAGTATTCGCAATTTATCAGGCTGTCCCCAAGCTGTAGGTTAATTTGTTACCAATGTCTAGTTACTAATGTCTAGTAACTGATCAACGGAAACTCTGCATATAAAGCAGTAATAAGTTATAAATAATACATATGATCTTTGTTTCCACTTCTACAGGTGATGAAGGTAGTGATGGACTTGGCGAGAATGTCCCACAAAGATCAGAACGAAGTCACGTGATCATCTGGCAGAGCCCGACTCAGTCAGTTCCTAGCTCCTCCCTTTGACAGTAATTTTGTCTGTATGCTTATATGTATTTATCATTTGTTTATTTATGTTTGTTTATTAAGATGCACACTTTAAATGTTTGCCTTGCTGTGCACTTATATGTCTGCCCCTTTTCCAAGTAATTGCCTTTAAAAGAGCAAGGAATGGTATTAAGTAATGACAGACGTGTATTACTTTATATATCACTCAGAATGGATGACCCAGCGAAGAGAGTAAGAGATTAAATTCTGGCATTGTGTGCAGATAAATGTTGCAGTGCAATTTTGATTTTCATTTACAGCTTTGTCACTCAACTTTTAGCCAACAGTTTGATGGTTGCTGTGAATTTTTTTTTTTGCTGATGTTTTGGCCACAAAAATGATTGAGCAGTCAGACAGATCATCTCATAAACTTGTATCCGTACTTGAAAATCACATCATCCTCTGCAAAAGGATGTTTTTAATTAATTTCTTAGCAGGTACATCTACTATGAGAAAACAATGAGTCTAAGCAAACAGGGCCACCATCATTATGCCTTGTTAGCAGAGTTAGAGACTTAATAACTAGTCCATGTTGATATACTGTGTGAACGGTTTTACTGTGAGGTCTGTTAAATGCAGTAAAATTAGGAAATGTTCCCTTAAGTTGATCAAAATATTTTTATACTTGGAACGCTCATATTTGTGTAGAGAGACGTGAAATTTGCCTGAAGATATTTGCATGCAGGTTTCAGTATTCAGAACGTGACATATGTATATGTTACTGGGAGGTTTGTATGTAAATGAACATGTCTACACTTGAACATTAATTATTGAGAACTGGAAATACTCGCTAATTTATGTTTGTGAACACACTTCAACCTGTATTACTAAAGTTTAATTTACTTTTTTAAATACAAATATTATTTATTAAAAATACAAAACACCCTTTGTATTTATATTCCAATATTTTTTTTTTAAATCTACATTTACAATACAGTTAAATCATCATGTAACTCGGACATAAGACATAAAACAAAAAGAGTAAAAAATCCTGAATTTAAAATGCAGTCTAAACGGAACTGCCCTCTATTCATTTCATAAAAATGGAGTCAGAGTGGTGATAATCCTGGCAGTATACACATGAGAAATTCTGTGGCATAATTTACTGAATTATTACTCTGTGTACTAGCAAAATTGTACCATTTACAACACATTTATAACATGCAAAGCCAAAGTGAATGAATTAAACTAGAACTGTTCCCATATTTACTTTTGGTACACTGACTCGTTGTAATACAACAGACGACCATATTGTGTGCTTGTGAAGAAGCCTTTGGTTGCAATTCTTTATTTGTGTTGTGAAATATAAAGTATACAGTATTAGATAAGATCAGATCAAATTCATATTAGAAAAATGTGTATGAGTTCTTAAAAATACACAAAACTGTCAGGTTGTTAGTTCCTAGTTCAGTCAAATAAATATATGAATATTATTCACAAGTTACAGCCAGTAGTCAGTAAACTGTTGTATTTATGATAACTAATAAACCACTCCACTATACCTGTACTATTTTTGGATATTTGAGCATTGAAGGTAATCTGACACTCCAGAAAGTCTCAGCTCTTGAAAGGACATCCTATTTTCTTCGTATGCGGCGACTGAGTGTGCGAGCAAGGCGATCCACAGCATTACGTTTATATCCAAGGTCCTTTGTTAAGCTCAAGCCTTCAATGTTGCCACTGTACCACATAACCCAGCCGACCATGGACATCAGGACCAAAACCACGCCTGAGTAGACCAGTAGATCACCAAAGTCTTGACCTTTAACTTCTAGTGGGACAAAGACCCCCATCAAGACTATAGTAATCCCAAGGAGATCCATAGTGATGGCAAACACCAGGATGAATTTACAATGAGCCAGCCCTTCATTCGTTGACATAATGACCTGATGGAAGGAGATGAATCAGAAAAAAGTTTATAGAACAGGGACAAGATAAAGAGATGAAAGTATTCGTCAACCTGAGGATTTATCACGGACAGACAAATGATAACAGCACTTAGATTTCACACTTGATAACAAATGCAGGAAAAAGACAACAAATCAGTGTTTAAAAAAAAAAAAAGAAAGAAAGAAAGCCATAGAATAAAAAAGATCAACCATAGATTCCAACCAAGATCAGCACATAGCTCTAATGTTACAATTAAACAAAATCTAATTTAATCAGTGTACCTTTCACATAGGTTCCTTCCTTCAGAGGTGGAAATGTGTTTAGAAGCAACTGGTTTTCTTTCCAGTTCCACCTTCACCTACACCCTGGCAAGCTGTTGTGTCACCTGAACAGTCTGCCTTTGTGTAAGTGCTTCTCTCTTCTTAGTCAGAGAACTGGATAAGCAAGTTTTAATGGGAATGTTTCAGTGTCAGAAACAAAGTACTGAAATATGCTTCCGTTTAATCTGTCACAAATGGGTCATGGACATACGATTAAAATGAAAATAATAATAATAATAATAATAATAATAATAATAATAATAATAATAAAGCATCACCACTACCACCATACCTGGCACACGAGCAGCCCTTGAGGAAACTGGCACACACACACACACGGAAGTACGTCATTTTTTGGGGGGCGACGACTGCATGGGGGGAAAGACGTTTAATTGTTATTGTTAGCCGCTCTTTATCAAAATACCCAGACATACAGAAGTGCATTGCAAATTTGTTTTATTTTATTTTTTATATGCACAGGATAAAGGAGTTCACGACCACGGAACGGTTTGTGCACGTGCATCTTTGTCATGACGGAAGAAATTATTCCTTAATAATTGTGAGCAGCGAGATTAACGGCATCTGGCGTTAGTTAGCTGTATGCAGTCACCTCGGGGAAGAGCGTTTAGCGTTAGAGCTGCTCTTGCTTTCTTATTGGGCTACATCACCATAACGTCGTCGTGAAACGCCGTTACAACGCGAAATGGCGTCATGCTTAATGAAATGTTATATTTAGTTACTATATTTCGCTGCACACTTGCTCCTCTCACTGGTGTCAATTTGCTGGCATTTTATCTAGCCAGCTAATATTTGTAGCTAGCTCAGTTAGCCAGCTAAGCTAATATGCCCAGCAGATAAGGCTGACAGCTGAATGCCTCGTTCTGGTTTAGTTACTGTACATTTTGCCCTCATGCTCGTCTGATACGCGTTGGTGTTGCATGTTTATGTTTACAGTTGTGTGCTAGATCCTTGTTCCTCTCGCACGCCAGCTCTCCCTTAAAGACATGTATAACGTTTGTGTTTGTGTGAAATCAGCCTGAAATACACGGGATCAAGCAAACGGAAATATGAATGATGCAGAAACAGCCAGTAGGAAGCATGCAAGTTCCCAAGAGTTGCAAAGTAAGATTTTATTAACAGCTTATTTATCTCCCATGAGATTCTTATATAAAGCAGAGATGCTCACAAACTGGATAGTAATCATATAGAGGCATGCAATTATGCACAAGGTTTACTTTAAGGCAGTACATTACAGACAGAACTAACATTTTGCTTACTTATTAGTTAATTCTTTTAAAACGATGCCCATTGGAAAAAGCGCTATACAAATGAATTGAATTAAATATACACCGATCAGGCATAATATTGTGTCGGTCTCCCTTTTGCTGCCAAAACAGCCCTGACCCCGTCATGCACTGTGTATTCTGACACCTTTCTATAAGAAACAGCATTAACTTCTTCAGCAATCTGAGCAACAGTAGCCCGTCTGTTGGATCGGACCACACGAGTCAGCCTTCACTCCCCATGTGAATCAATGAGCCATGCCCCTGTCACTGGTTCACCACTGTTCCTTCCTTGGACCACTTTTGATAGATACTGACCACTGCAGACCGGGAACACCCCACAAGAGCTGCAGTTTTGGAGATGCTTTGATCCAGTTGTCTAGCCATCACAATTTGGCCCTTGTCAAACTCGCTCAAATCCTTACACTTGCCATTTTTCCTGCTTCTAACACATCAACTTTGAGGACAAAATGTTCATTTGCTGCCTAATATATCCCACCCACTAACAGGTGCCATGATGAGGAGATAATCAGTGTTATTCACGACACCTCTCAGTGCTCATAATGTTATGCCTGATCGGTGTACATACATATATATATATAAAGCCATAATCTCTACACACTCAGCACACTCACATCATGTCATATCTCGCTGAAAATCTGCTTTCCTGATACACTGTATATATAAACGAATCAGTCGTAATAAAATAGAACAAATAAATTTCCAGTATAAATCTTATAAACCAGAAGAAACACATTGTAGATGGCTTACAATCACATTCATTCCAATCCCTGAGTAGAAGATTATTACAGAAGACATTCTGAGATACATTTCTGTAAAATTCTTTCTCTTGAGAGCACAAAAGACTAGAACTAGGGAGCTGTGAGGCAGCAGTGCATTAATTAACATAACATTAACATAATTTATTATAATTATTGCCAACTGTCAAACATAGTGTGATATCTACTGTTTTTATAATGAACCTACTCATCTGCAGTGTCTTGCCTTAATAAACTGCTATTTGCATGTTGTTATAATATAATTTATATTTCTGAATTTCCCTCATGGGATCAATAAAGTCTATCTGTCTGTCTATCTATCTGTCTACAATCGACTGACTCATGTACAATCACTGACTCATGTGACTACTGTGTAACATGTATCTTCATGTAACATGTAATTGTTATCTGTTCTTATTGTGGTTTTCTTTTTCAAAGCCCCCAAAAATGAGGATGCATATGAAATCTCCATCCCATTTGAGGAGAACAACTATGAACAGCAGGGTGGCTTTTACAACCAGAACGATCAAAACTTTGACAGTCAATGTGAGTTCTAGTGCAATGTTCCAAAATTTGACATAATGAAAATAATTATGTTTAAGGACAAAACATTTGACTAAAATGGTGAAAATGCTAATTTAATTTATTTACTGTTGAGTGCAAGAAGTTGCTACGTACTATGTAATAAGACTGTAATAATTTGGGTGTTACAGATGCACTTCATTCTCACAAGGATTCTCGAGGAACAAAAAGTAAAAACAACTATTATATTTATTATTTATATTTATATGTCACATACAAACACAGAGTTTTACATTTCCTGCTGTTTGTTTTGGAGGGTTTTTTCCCGTAAAGTATATTCTGCGCTCTTTTTGCTTGTTTGGGTACGCTTTTAGTACCCTTCTGTAACACAGTGAAAGGTTTTGTGATACCTGTTTTCCTGACCCCATGGACCATAAAGGTCTCTTTTCAAGATTGAGACTTTGGGCTTCTTTTAACATATTCTTTGAAAACACATGACAAATAAGTTGCTTTGACTGTTTTTAAACAACTCACTAAGGCACATTTACATGTAGTACATGAACTAGTAAATTAGGATGCAAACATTTCAGCTTCCTAATAAAATCACTGATGGCTCAGTTGTTTTACCATTTAGGATATAACGTGGTCATTAGAAAACACCATTAAATGAACCTGGAATTCTGTTTGGTTCATAAAATGGAAAACACATAAATAAATAAACAAATAGAAAAGCAAGCAGGGAAAAAAAGAACCCAAAGTGAATCCAAACCTCGGCTATTATCTATCAAACTGCATTTTGTATGCCAACTAATCACTAAACAATCTTTTTTTGGCATGCACATAAGTGTGTGAGGTATCTGTTTTGATTATTTCAGCTATTCTGTGTGTGTGTGTTTGTGTGTGTGGTCTTCATGTCTAAAATAGGTAATGATCCTCCAGCTCCTGCAAGCTCATACTTGCTGATCACAAACCTGCGCACACAGCTGCAGATTTCCCTGGAAAAGAACTCTTGGCTGCAGAAACGCATAGAAGACCTGGAAGAGGAGAGAGACTTTCTGCGCTGTCAACTCGACCGCTTCATATTCTCCACCAAGAGTCAGGAAAGCAACGGTGAGAGAGAGAATGACTGATAGCATGAGAGGAGAACTTGGTGTACTAGGGGAACCATATGCGAAACGTAGAACACATTTTTCTTGATTATTATTGGACACTTCAGGGAAAATCAGCCAAAACAAATAATGTATTCAGTACAGTACACGATAGTTTGATGTAGAGACTTAGGCTTTATTTGTAATACACTCCATTTCTTATTATATAGTGCATTTTTTTCTACAAAACAAATTTTACAGCATATGTACAGATCCTTTACATCTTAATTTGTGCTTGTCTTCCTGAATTCTGCCCTTCTTACTCATTTGTGTTGACATTTGTTCTTCCCGAAACAAATGTGCAACCTCCTATTTATATTTTAAGGAAAAGGAAGGGGTCGAGAGCAACAACATAGCTCTTGGTGAACGAGATCACACTACAAATTCTACATTGTTTGCAACTTGTTTGCATTTATTTAAATATTGTTCAAAGGTGTCAATATGATTTTTAGAGGAACTTTTTTTTTTTTTAATGTAATCACCGTACCTAATGTCAATCAATTACACAGATCAGGCATAACATTATGATCACCTGCCTAATATTGTGTCGGTCCCCCATTTGCTGCCAAAACAGCCCTGACCCATCATGCACTGTGCATTCTGACACTTTTCTATCAGAAACAGCATTAACTTCTTCAGCAATCTGAGCCACAGTAGCTCGTCTGTTGGATCGGATCATACGGTCCAGCCTTCGCTCCCTACGTGCATCAATGAGCCTTGGCCATCCATGACCCTGTCACCAGTTTACCATTGTTCCTTCCTTGGACCACTTTTAATAGATACTGACCACTGCAGACCAGGAACACCCCACAAGAGCTGCAGTTTTGGAGACACTCTGATCCAGTCATCTAGCCATCACAATTTGGCCCTTGTCAAACTCACTGAAATCCTTACACTAGCCAGTTTTTTCCTGTTTCTAACACATCAACTTTGAGGACAAAATGTTCACTTGCTGCCTAATATATCCCACCCACTAACAGGTGCCATGATGAAGTGAATAACACTGATTATCTCCTCACCTCTCACTGCTTATAATGTTTTCATGAAGGGTGGTAATTTCAGGAGCCGACTGAACAGTAAGTCTTAAATTTATTGTTGCTTGAGATTGATTTTTATTTCTATTTTCATTTAGGTAATGATTCTCGCAGTTTTTCGTGGAGGAGACGACGAGAAAATGACCGCGGTAAAGGTTTTTTTCATGTCCCAAGTTTTTACTGTGTTAAAAGTTTAGCTTCAGCTCATTGTTAACGGTGCCATCAGCAATCTGAGCACTCTGATTAGGGTTTTGTTCTACCACAGCCTGGGAACTAGATATCATAGTGATACCTTTACTCCAAGCCCAACTGAGCAAACCGCAACTGAAATTAACAAAAAATATGATGCATTGTTGAATAAATTGAGCACCCGATTAAGCTACTGATGTATACATAATGTCATGTGCTATTATTAAGTTTGTGAAGATTATTTTCATTTACTCGTGTATAAAAGAAATAAAATGTACATCAATAGGTCAAAGTCCATGCTGTGTTATCCTTGTCAATACTGTAGTCATCAGCATTAACTGCTATTTAATCATTAACTTTTTAGATCAGCAAGCAGAGCTTCAGCGTTCAGCCAACCGTCATACATTCTCACAGCGGCCTGCTCAGCAGCCCCCAAGTAACGCCAAGGTCATGAGTACTGGTCCTGGGCCAATTAGTGCCCAGATAAGTTCCGTGTTTGGTCCCTCCCATTCTCAGCCTCTCCTACACAGCCATGGAGGTGGAGGTAGCAGCAGTGGTGGTAGTAGTAACAACAGATCTATGAATGATCTACCAGGTGTGTGTATAATGTATAATTGTCTATTGTACTATTTCCCTCTTTGTTTATATCCAAATTCTAACACCTTCTACACTAATTTATCACTATTAATTTAATAGTACGAGTAGCTTTTGCTAATGTGTATATCGCTATTTTCCTGAAGCCAGTATATTATTGGCCATTGGCAAAATATGTGTAAAAGACAAATGCACATTTAAATAAATATCAGTGGATCAGTGGCTGATGTAAAGTGTTCCCTGACTCCTCAGAGTCACTCTCCCTTTTGGGAGATGATGAAGAATATTTGGAAGACAGCTACCTGGAAGAAGACGAAATGATCTCTGGGGAGGATGTGATGGCAGAAAACATGACTATAAGGAATATGGGTGCTCCTGGGAGGCCTCCTGGGGCCCACCCTGCCCTGAAGAGAAGGAGAGTCTTCAGAATAGCCAGAGGCAGAGAGAGACAGAGAGGTGAGATGTCCAGTTCATACTGAGTTGTTAAAAGTATGCAGACATTTCATGAATTAGTATAATAATGTCTTGTATTGTGTATGTATAGGGATTGAGAAGGGATAGACAATGATTGTTACAGGTGGAGTCAGTGGTTTTAAAGTTTAAACACATTTCCTAATATTTGGTAAAGCTCTCCTTGCCTGCTGGCACCTAGCCATAAAATGAAAAGCTCTCCTGGCATGTCAGGCTGTAAAAGCAAATGATGTAATCTTGTCAGTCGTATTGCTTATAAACTCTTGCCATAGCATTCATATTTTCTAACCTATACAGCATCTGAGAGTATTGTAGAGATTAACCTTTAAAGGGAACATTGTCTATACCACCAACAGTAATGCACACAACAATTCTCAGCATGACTAAAATGCTTTTTTTGTACATTTTCCATTACAGTGAAAGATGCTGCTGGAGTCTTGTTTCGCTATAAGAAGATTCTGGTGACATATCAGCGGCTGAAGAACATGTCGAAAGCCTTCCAAATACACGGTGTGGACCGTAACACAGTTGCCTCCACAACCCCCATTGCAGAGCTGCTGCTTGTGGCTCCAGAGAAGTTGGCTGAGGTGGGCGAGTTCGACCCATCCAAAGAGAAGCTGCTGGACTATGCACGGCGTTGCTACATCGCTCTGGACCCCCAAACTCGCAGCAAAGTTCAGGCACTGAAGAAGAACAATCTGTTACTCCCAATCTCTTATAGGTAAGATTCATGGACACACCTTCACCATAAACACTCATTTTATTATTTAATTCAATACAATTTATTTGTATAGCGCCTTTTACAATGGACATTGTCTCAAAGCATTTACACATATATAAACTGGTGAAACTGCTTCATAAGCTTGCTGTAGTCCCTTTGAATGAAATTCCTCTTTTTTAACATGTATATGTAAATGAATGTATTTTAAACATGTTATTACCTTTTATTTATGTCATCTTCCACCAGGTTGAAAGGAGCCGATGGCCGGTAATTAGATTGGAGCGAGTGATTTCTGACCTGTTGTATCATAGAATCCCTTACTGTATTTTAATGCACCATAGAGCACACCTCCACTCTGTCAGCCTCCATCCTGGTGTTGAGATCAGGCATACTCTGAATCAAACCGTACTGTATTACCTCTGTTCTTTTCCGCAGTGCACACACAGAGCTGAAAAGGGCTGGGCTTCCAGGAAGACTGTTTGGTAGATACTGTCACTTGTATATAGAAGTCTGTATATCGTGAGAACTGTCTGATTTGGGCATGAGCCCTGTACCCTCTATAGTTCTGTGATGTCCTATATACTGAAGTACTGTATTAGAGGGTTCTCAACTACATTCCAGAAGGCCAGTGTGTGTTTCCATCTGTGTGTGTATATGTTTGTGGTACATATCCCTCAGCACTTATCTTTTTCTGAACTGTTCAGTGCAAGTCTGAGGGGTACACACACATGTGCTCTTTGTTTTATACTGTGCTAAACTGCACCAACTCAGACACTTTTTTCTTTGGCCTATATGGCCTCCTCAAGGTGGAACATTTTTGTGTTGGTGCATGTAAATCCCTGACTCGTGACCTCTTTCTCTTTTTAGACATCATTGCCTGGTTGAGCATGAGAAAAATAATAATGAAACCTCAGTTAGTAACTGAGATCACACCTGAGCAACCAGGAATGGTATAATAGTATCACAAAGTTCAGGTGTGTGTGTGTGTGTGTGTGTGTGTGGCTCATGTATGTCTGCTCTGAGTGTGTATCTGAATGATGTGTGTGTGTATGTTTGGTTTTAAAGCTTAATACTCATGACTACTCTGATTTCCCATCATTCAGGGAACAGGCAGTAGATTGCATAAACAGCATTCGTCAACTCTCAACCATTTCCATGATTAAATAGTGTATTCGTACCTCTGATGTTATCTTGATGTTCATTACCATTGATTACGGGTTGGGGCTGCTGCACAATTCAGTTATGCCTCAGGAACCAATCAATTTCTATAGACATTTTAAAATGTAGAAAGATAGTCTAGTTATTCTGTGACGGTTGATGTCTGTAGCGATACACTCAACGGTTTGTTTCTCTTTTTTTGTAAATCTTAATGTTTTATCTCATCTTGAGCCAAGAAACTGTTTATTCAATGCTGTTTTTGTCATGCTGAAACAGAAACAAAAGAAATGTCCTGTTGAATTGTCTGATTATAAATAACACTAAAGTGATTTCCTACTGAATCCTGTTTATCTGATTTCTGCCTTTTTCATTGAGTTAATAAATAGATACATACAGTCAAGCCTGAAATTATTCATACCCCTGGCAAATTCTGACTTAAAGTTACTTTTATTCAACCAGCAAGTTTTTTCTTGATTAGAAATGACGCAGGCGTCTCCCAGAAGACAATAAGACGATGTACAAGAGGCATCATTGTGGAAAAAATTATTAATCATCTTTTATTTACATTTGAACAAAAAGTGGCATGTCCAAAATTATTCATACCTTTCTCAATAACCAATAAAAAAGCCTTTATTGGCTATTACAGCAATCAAACGCTTCCTATAATTGCTGACCAGCTTTTTGCATGTCTCCACTGGTATTTTTGCCCATTCATCTTTAACTCTTTCAGGTTGGAGGGTCTCCTTGCCATCACCCTGATCTTTAGCTCCCTCCACAGATTCTCAATTAGATTTAAGTCAGGACTCTGGCTGGTCCACTGCAAAACGTTAATGTTTTTGTCTGCTAACCATTTCTTCACCACTTTTGCTGTGTGTTTTGGGTTGTTGTTGTGCTGAAATGTCCACTGGTGTGCAAGGCCAAGTTTCTCTGCAGACTGCCTGATGTTGTTGTTGTTGTTGTTGTTGTTGTTGTTGTTGAGAATTTTGATGTATTGCTCCTTTTTCATGGTGCCGTTTACTGTGATTAGGTTCCCTGGTCCACCAGCTGAAAAACACTCCCAAAATATTAGGTTCCCACCACCATGTTTGACAGTGGGGATGGTGTTCTTAGGGTTGAAGGCTTCTCCTTTTTTATGCCAAATGAAGGCTACATCATTGTGGCCAAACAATTCAATTTTTGTTTCATCTGACCATAAAACAGAAGACCAGAAGTCTTCTTCTTTGTCCAGATGAGCATTTGCAAAGGCCAAGCGTGCTTTTGTGTGCCTTATCTGGAGAAGTGGTGTCCTCCTTGGTCTGCGTCCGTGGAACCCAGCGGTGTGCAGTGTCCGTGGACTGTCTGGCTTGAGATGTTGCCACCAGCAGAGCCCAGATTCATCAGGATGGCCTTGGTGGTGATCCTTGGACTCTTTTTTACCTCTCTCACTATCCTCCTGGCCAGCCCAGGTGTCACTTTTGGCTTCTGACCACATCCTCTGAGATTTTTCACAGTGCGGAACGTCTTGTATTTTTTAATAATACTTTGCACTGTAGCCACTGGAATTTCAAAACATTTAGATATGGTCTTATAGCCTTTTCCTGACTTGTGAGCAGCCACAATGCGCAGCCGCAGGTCCTCAGTGAGCTCCTTTGTCTTAGCCATGACTGTCCACAAACCAATAGCAGAGAGCTTCTGTTTTTCACCTGTTGAGTTGATTAAAACAGCTGTTCCCAACGAATCAGGGTAATTAGGATGCTTTAGGACTATTTGGAGTGGTATAGAACTTTGGATTTTCCCATAGACTGTGACAGTTTGCAAAGGGTATGAATAATTTTGGACATGCCACTTTTTGTTCAAATGTAAATAAAAGCTGAGAAATATTTTTTTCCACAATGATGCCTCTTGTACATCGTCTTATTATCTTTTGGGAGAAGCCCGTGTCATTTCCGATCAAAAAAAACTTGCTGGTTGAATAAAAGTAACTTTAAGTCAGAATTTTCCAGGGGTATGAATAATTTCAGGCTTGACTGTATATATATCAATTATATACTTAATTACATCATAAACTATGACACAAGATGGTTTCAATAATAGTGCAAATAATGTTCACATATATAATAGTTATTGGTTATTTATAATATTTGCCACAACCTATTTGTGTTAAAGTGATCATTCCCACTGAGCTAAAAAGTATGTTCCCAATGATGTACATGCATATCATGAAACACACAAAATTGCAGAATCGGCCAAAAAAAACTTGAGCTCTGAAATAAATCCATCTGAGTTACAGCAGTAAGTGAATTTTTATGGCGTATTAATGCTGTGCTGGTCAGTGTAATGAGGATGTTGACATACTTGTTCCTCAAGAATGTGCATCACTCTAAATACAACACTGGTTTATAAACATACTCCATTTTCTGTGCAAGCGAATCATGTACACTGTCCCAAGATCTCTGTGTCAGACACCATTGACAGATTTTATCCCTAGCACTCAAGCACCAGGGGTATAGAAATGTTGCCTATAAAAATCTATACAATCTTGTTGAGGCAACTAATTATTGTAGAGTCCCAAGTTCTGGAAGTAATAGTAAACATTGAAGTTTCCAGTAATACCTTAATGTAGTGTAAAACTTAGAACAAGTTGAAGATCCCTGATATAGTGTCCTGGGAGTTGTTTTCATGGCTCTTGAAGAGTTAGTTTCTCATTAGAGTCTTTGGCTGCTTAAGATTGTTGAGTATAGATACAGAGGCTCCAAATGAGATGCTTGCAAATGCTTTCATGCTGTGGCTGTTGCAGTAGTTATCTTCAGCGTGTCTATCAGGTTGCGCTGACGGGCTTTTTCACTCACAATTGTTTCCAAATGAGACTCAGGAACCCATCCGCGAAGTCTGTCTGATAGACGTGTTCCCTCGACCCAGCCTTTAGAAAAACAAGACAGTCATTATTAAATTCATTTATTCGTATGTTTATTCATACATTCATCTTCAGCAACCACTTTATGGTGGTCAGGGTGGATCATGGGGGATCTGGAGTCTATCCTAGGAGCACTGGTCAAAGATGGGACACCAGTGCATCAAAGTGTATTCATGCACATATTGCAACCTAAGGGCAATTTAGCATGGCAAAGTGAGCACATACACATAGACACCAGCACATTGCCCTAGTAGGCATATGGTGTTCACATGTCACACCATGAAAAAAGCTAAAAAAAATATATATATATATATTTTAAGAAAAGGTATATTCTTATATGTACATTATATGGCCAAAAATTTTGTGGGAATTTGACCATCATGCACACATGTGCTTGTTGAGCATCACATTTTAGATTTATTTCCTCTTTTATTTATACTGACCTACACTATTCTAGTTTGGAGTGTGACTATGGTTGAAGTAATACACTGATGGTGGGTGAGGAGGCCTGGAGAGTTCCAGTTTATCCAAAATGCTGAAACAGGTTTGGACATCTCAGTTTCAGTGAAGAGAAATAGTAATGCTACAGTGTACAAAAGCATCCCAGTAAATAACTGTGAGCTGTTGAAGCAGCATTTTTAGAAAATGCCAACATATGCGTATGCTGTCCACATACTTTTGGTCATGTTTAAAATTTAAATGATCAGAAGTGATCTGCTGGAGTTTTAACATATTGTTATAAGAAGAAAGTAAATCTGTAACATGAAAAAATTAAACATGGCTAGAGATTAATCCAGTGTAATTTGACTAGTCGCCTCCTCCAATATTTTAGTTAATATGACTGATGCCCCACCTACACTTGATTTGTAATGTAAAGACTCACTCACTAAGCCATTGCATTTGATGGCAAATTCCGAAAAAAGCAACACAAAACGAAAAAAGCAA
Organism: Hemibagrus guttatus; assembly: GCA_033459395.1. Lineage (NCBI taxonomy): Eukaryota > Metazoa > Chordata > Actinopteri > Siluriformes > Bagridae > Hemibagrus > Hemibagrus guttatus. Next base: position 19,692,234 of record JAUCMX010000003.1, read on the forward strand.
CGACTGTGCTGGGGACAAGAACAAACAATGTCATTATTGATTCTCTTTAGTATTATCATATCGATTATCGATATGATAATACTAAAGAGTTATAATTGCATGTGTCAGTATACACGCGCACAGATTCTCACCATCATTGCTCTGCTGATGAACCAGCAGGACGTCAGCTTTCTCCAGGCTGAGTTCATCAGGTTGCTGGGCCACAAAAGCTCTGATACACTGCATCTGCGAAATGTCTGTGTAGGAGGAAAGGCAAGATATTTAAACAGATGGGTCTTATATAGTTTTTTTGACGAGACTTCCCTTCTGAACAGAAATGACGCATACCCTGTGCGGCGGTGAAGTCTATTTCAGGATGAGGTCGAGAGAGCGCCGAGATCCAACGCAGTTTATCAGCCCTGCAGGATCAAGGAGATGGTTAGTAGATATAATTAATTATTGCCCCAGATGTTAGTCATATGTAACCTAGGCAAGCATTAGCTATACAGAAATATACCGTATCGCATTATTTAATATATTGTACAATTAGGTTTAAAATAAATCAGCCACTTATTGTACTATACAGTGCTTACAAATATAATGTATCACACATTCTGTTCAATCTATAAAAACAAATAAAAACAACCAATAAGCATTAAAAACATTTCAAAAATGACTTAGAATTAACATAATTTCTTTTGTAATTCATTTCTATTCTTGGTTCATTTATTTTTTCTTTGGTTAGTGATTTATGTTACCCACAATGCCATTTGTCCTGCTGATAGTGGTGCCAGTGAATTTAGTCTTTGCTTCATCTCTACATAAAGAAAGTGATGCAGCACTTTAGTCTGTCCAGATCTCTCACCTTCTCACCTGTATGCTCTGCTTAAACAGATCAGCTTCCTGATCTTCAGCTTTAATACCAATACTGGCATCAGCCATTGTTCTTGTCATCTCTCACATCACTAACTAGGCACTCAACTGTAAATGTACATTCTGAAATTTTGTCTAATACTTGTCTTCTACACTGTCATTTTTCATCAATATGACATTAAATGTTGCTGGAAACTGTGAAGTGAGCAAAGACGCAGTTACTCTTATTTTTTAGACCTAGCAATGAAATCAGCACGGTAGACTACTACTTACTTCTCAAAGAAAAAACAGAAAATACAACACTAACCAAAAAATTAGTATCGGAATTACTAAACATATCCCAAATATCTCAATATAAACATATTTAATCTGCCGCAGGGATTTTTTTTTACACAATGCACACACTCACGTTGTTTCTGTTCGTAGAAGGAGGGATCTCTGTGCTATGTGCAGGAGGAAGAGATTCTTGTGTAGTGAATGAAGCTTGACTCTGCAGTTTTCAGCTCTTAGCTGTGACACAGGAGCGTGATCAATCACTGTAAACCGACCACCTCTACAAAAACAGAAGATATGGTAGTGTGTTCCTTGTAACATGTTAGCAGTTTAGTTAGTTATACATTGTGTTATGCAATGTGTATAAGTTTAAGTATTTTATTTAAATGAAATTTGAAAGAAATATAGATTTAGAAACTTACTCTTTGGGTAAAGAGAGAAGCAAGTAGTCATTGAAGAGGTGTATATAGACACTTCTCTCTTTCTCCTTTAATATGAAGTCCCTCAGCTCTGATACTTGACCCTCCTTCGCCAGCCTTCGTGACTGACTGATCAGTGGCAGAGTCTGAAACACACATATAAATATCAACTATATGGTCAAAAGTATTTGGACACCCGACCATCCCACCCATTTATGGTTCTTCCTCAAACTGTGGCCACATTGTTGGAAGCACACAATCGTCTAGAGGAATGTATTTAATATGCTGTAGCATTACTATTTCCCTTCACTGGAACTAAGAAGTCCAAACATGTTCTAGCATGACAATGCCCCTGAGCTCCACAAAAACACGATGTGCCAAGGTTGGAGGGGAAGAACATGAATGGCCTGCACAGACCCTCCATCCCACTGAATATATTTGGGATAAACTGGAACACAGACAATGCACCAGACTTCCTCAAATTACATCAGTGCCTGACTTCACTAATGCTCTTTGGTTCAGTGGGCAAAATCCTCACAGAGAAATGTTTACCAGCTGATTTTTTACTGTTAGATCATAGTATAAACTTGCTGTTATGTATAAATGCAACATGGTAGGCTAACACTCACCTTGCACTCAAAGTCCACCTTTGCATTGAGGGACACCAGGGATTCGATGTTCTTCATCTGAGATATACTGTCGTTACTGTCCTGAATCATCTGTAAAGGAGATGAAGAACTGATTAGCTGCTTGTGTGTGTGTGTGTGTGTGTGTGTGTGTGTGTGTGTGTGTGTGTGTGTGTGTGTGTGTGTGTGTGTGTGTGTACCTTCTCCAGTAATTTCATGGCTTTAATTGCTTGTTGCTCATCTTTTGCCTTTAAATCTGTTCTCTTTACAATATTCTTCAGGACACAGGGAGTGCAAGAAAGAAAGAGAAATAAAATATTACTTATAATGTGACTTAATATGTCACATAAAAAGTATAGCCTAGATAGAGAGATAAACATTTATATTTGGCAAGCGATATTCGTCACTGTAATTAAATTCAACAAATGAAACACTGAGCCCAAAGTCTTGAAAAAAACTTAAAAGTCTTTTATGTCGATTTTATTATTTATTATTATTTTCCATTCAATGAATTATATATATTTTTAATACTCATTTATAGCACAAATATATATGGCTCATTTCTAATCTTGGTGCAGCTGTCCTTTGTAAGAATACTACGACTATATCAGGCTATTGCAATGAAAAGAAAGACTCTAAGAAAAACAAGATAAGAGAGGCAATGACATAGAGGATCACACTTGCAGTATGTGATTTAAAGAAATAGCATACCTGTACTAGCAGTTTAAGCCGAGTGATTCTCTGGAATGGGAGGATGAGAAAGGAGCGTAAAGGAAGTCTCTGGCACTTGGGGCTTTGTTCCAATTTTTCCACTATCTGGCGAAATCCAGGATTCTCATTCCTATAAAAGTGACCAAGGGAATAGGAGAGTATGAAGGATTTAGAATGAGAGATTATGGGAGAAAGGCAAAGAAGTGAAGATATCATAAAACACATTAATACACACATAATGTGAAAAAAAAAACCCAGGTTACACACGTACAAGGTGCAACAGGTACAACAGTGTTTTGTGGTAGCATGGAAAACACTGCATATGATTCCATTTTGATATTTTGTACTAAATAGTCTATCGAAATTAGAAGCTGTTTCTCTTTTGCATGTATCTCAAATGTGGTTGGGTTTTTTTCCCCCCAAACATGATTTTTCTTTGTTGGCTGTTTTCTTTGTTGGCCAGAATTCAGACACAACAACCTCCAACTGTCTTTCCCAGACATCTGACCAGCTTTCCCAGACAACCACACAATTAAGCTCTAAAGTATCTACAGTGATGAAACTTACATTAATCTTTGATATGTTTTGTCTTGGTATGACTGGTTGGTGAGGTAGGGTACATAGACTGCTCGGAATCGTGGACAGTGTTTGATGATGATGTCACACACGGTAAAGTACATTATGTCACTTTCCACTCTTTCCTCTAGCTGAGAGAAGAAGCTGCACAACACAATAAATGTACATATTAGACCAGAGTAAAGATCATAGCAAAACAAAGAAAAATGAGCACATTCACTGGGAGGAGGTCATTATTACATCAGTATCAGTAAGAATAACACTTCTAACACTCTAAATTTATCCTTTTTTTTTCCAAACCGTTTTGTTTCAGTTTTGGATGCTCAGATCAGTACCAAAGCCTTCGGGAGGGTGGGATTGATGGATATCATTTCAGTGTATTACTGTATTAGTCATGCAAGGTTGGATAAAACTACATAAGAACAGTTTTCTTAACATTCTGTCATGTCTGTTTTAGTGAAATAGGATCTTATAATTCTTGATATACCATTGAATTTTTTTTTTTTAAACATTTTACATTTTAAGTACTGCTAAAACTATAATAAATATAGCTGAAATAAACATAGTAAAGAATAAAATATACCTTATAAATAAAAAGAAAATAATATATGCAGGTATAAATAAATATAGCTAGGGTTAGATTAAAAGTTATATATGCTTAAAGCTTATGAAGGATCAAACCTTGACTCAGTATCCGTATATCACAGAACTGACTAATAAAAGCTCCTATTTCCAACATCTTTTGAAAAAGTATGAAATTCTTGTATACATTTAGACACACATTTATAGAAATATATTTGTTAAATGGTTTAACTAATAGTGCACTAATTCAAGGAATGACATGTGCATGCTGAACCATGAGCACCTTATGCTATAGTAATGTTCATTCTTACCTGTGACTGACAGCTCTGACATCACTGAGTTTGGAAAAAAGCCAGTTTTTGTCTTGAGAAGTCAAAAGCATGTTGAGTTGTTTGCACTTGACAAAATGCTCTACTACGATGTCCAGACTGCTACAGTATGATGACTCAGATGTCACAACTTCAAATCTCACCTACAACAGAGAGTTGATCAAATTTGTGCTTTTAGACCAGGAGACATCTCTAATCCAACCTTGAACTTGGAATAAAGCAGCACAGTACCTCTTGTAGGCGTTTCTCATCCTCACTGAGGAGTTTGAGCTCAGGGTTGTTCCTCACTCCGGGCAGGTCCTGCCACAGCATGGGTGAGGAAGCGAACGACTTGGACAGCCGAGGTGATGTGGGCCTCTGGTTAGTGTCATGAGGTACAGACAACAAACCATTTCCACTGGATACAGAGTTTGCGTGGGATAAGGAATGGGGGTGGAACACAGGAGGAATAGGTGGAAGGGGACGGCGAGCAAGAGTAGGAGAATGAGATGGAGATGCAGAATGAGACTGATGGTGAATGAGCTCCCTGTTCTGGACCACCTCGCTGTATTGCTGATACAACTGGGAATCTGAGAGAAACAGAGCGACATGAATGCTTTGTTTAATACTTAAACTAAGTAAACATGAACCTTAATAAAGTCTTTTGGATTATTTGACTTTGTATAACAAAATGACTGACATTTAAGTCAACATGTTGAGGCAACACTATTGCCTAGAAACAATGACAAGTTCCACACAGACCAGTTAGAATTCAAGTGTAACTCAACAGCTGTTCTGCAGGTTTACATGCACAAACCTGCCCAAACAGAGAGAAGTGAAACATGTACACACTATGTAGACTCTTCTTCTTTTCAACAAATGTGAAAAAAGGGAAAAAGCTCTGTTTTTGGGAAGGCCACTTTTTTATATGCTCTTCATTTATACTCCACCTCAATTATGGAAACACATACCTATCAGCAAACCTGAGGTATATGCACATATTTGCATAATTGTTCTGACTTGCCCCAGGTTATCTGCACAGAATTGTATATATGTGGTGTTTAATGTGCACATCTTCATGAGCCAAATCATGGAAGTTGCTTTTGGCTGCTCCCTGTTCGGGGTCGCCACAGCGGACACAACTTGGCACAGGTTTTACGCCAGATGCCCTTCCTGACGCAACCCTCCCATTTTTTTCCGGGCTTGGGACCAGCAACGCATCCAGTGGCTGGGGTTTGGGCCTTCCGCATGGTAGTTGAGAAACCTACCACTGAGCCACCAATGCCCACCAATGTGTGAGCCAAATTATATTGTACCTTAAAACGTCTTCTCCTAGGTCATAATGTCCCTCTTCAAACAGATTTTCAGGTAGAACTTATAGCACACCTACAATATTAACCTTCTATGTTCCTATGCTTCCGTCTATACATTATGTTGTATTTAAACAACTCAAAACGATTATGCAATAATAATATATTACATGCAATTGTAGAAAGATAAACCAGTTCAGCTCTGTGGGAAAGTGACAGATCAGCACTTTGAGGACCAGATAAACTTGCGTCAGGAGACAACACAAATTGCCCTAGTCACAAAATGGGACATTCCAACTAAAATGATTCTGCACTAAATCTAGCCACATCTTCTCGAAAATTTCAAATGACACTTCCTATTACTTCACACTGTTTTGCAATGACTTACCGCTTTTTGTGAAATCCTCCCTCAAATTAATATGTACATGGTAGAGCACATACACTGGGTAAAACCATGTGCATGTGGCTTAGGATTAGTAGGTGCAAACAGTTTCATCAAAAGTAATCAAACTCACTGTAAAATTTTGAGGTCCTCATTTTTGTCCTGCTAAGTGTTCCTTTCATCATCCTGTAAGAGATAGAGAAAGAGAGATAAATAAGCCATGCATATGAAGGACAAGGCCTACAGTATGTACAGATGTATAATATGTTTGTGTTAGGTTTTAGAATGTGCCATAGTGTCAGTGAATGGAGAGATACTTTTACATTTACTTATAACACAATTACCAATACTTTTTCAGCAAATTTCATTTAGTACTGAAAGAATACTGAAAGGTTTACTTGCCTCAGATCTAATTCATTCCATGAGAAACTCATATCATCATATTCATTATCTGCAAGAGAATAAGTAAGAGAATAATGGCACAATTTAGCTTAAAACATCATACAACAAAGCATAATATAAGTTTAACTGATCAGGGACTGATATCAATAGTATGTAGTAGTAACACAATAAATGGAGCGTTTGACAGACCATTACAACAATTGCATGACTGGTTCAGTAAAAGCAGCTTCAAATGAGATGATTTGTTCAAGATCAGAGTAAGACAGCTGTATTCCAGACAGTGTCTGTCTCTCAAACTGACTGATCCAGATCAGAATCACGTGCCATACCTGACCTATCTTAAAGATCTCAGACCTGAATGCAGTGCACTTGCTTTGTCCCGAGGTTTAGATTGTCTACAGTATGAGTCAGCTAGAGGTCAATGTCAATAAGCAAAACTATCCATTCTGAACTCAATATAAGTAGTCCATTTCACCCAACAGAAGCAAAGCACCTGCAATTTCCTAAGGAAATGTGATACCTAGTGGAGATGTTCTATAAAAATTTTATTTTCTGTGAATATCATCACATCTAATGTGACTTACAGGCTTTTAAGTAAGATACAATTTTTGGAAGGGCAGTTTTTGCCTAAAATATAAAAATCCTAAAATATAAACTTAATTTACAAAATAGGATAATCAGTAGGTTTGAGTTTAGTGGCTACTACCTGTTGGTGTAAGATGGGACAAAATTGGGACAAAATAGGAGAACCGGAAAATGTGAATTAGATTAGTCTTTGGTGTAATGTTTTATTCCCTTGTTTCCCTGAGCTTGACTGACTTAAGTGGATATAAAAGTAACAGCTTTTAAAATAGCAAAAACAAAGGTGTTTTTTTTTTTTTTTTTTTTACAAAAGCCTAAAACAAAAATATGTAATAAAATGTTTATAAGTGTTTGCACTGTTTCAAACCATGTAAGTATCTGAATTTCAAATGTATTCAAATGACATCCTCCCACTTCACATCCAGCGTCCTCTCACCTGTTGTGAAGACTCTGGTTCTTCGGTCTCTTCCAACAACTTCTCCCTCCTCCTCCTCCTCTTCATTATGTTTTTGTAATGTTCTTCGGATCCCAGCCTTCTTTCCCCATACTTCGTTCCCCAGGTCTCGGAAGCTGTTAGTGCCTAGGATTTTCCATACCGCTTTCTTCTTTTTCTTCTCCTTCTTCTCCTTCTTACTGCTTCCCTCCTTATCTGTCTCATTATCGGAAGAAAAACTCAGCAGGTCTGGACTGGTGGAGAGTTGCTCCAGTTCTTCTTCCCCGTCTGATTGCCCCTCTACTTGTATTTCATTTCCTACCACTATGTCTGTCTTTGTATCCTCTGGTGTGAAGTGCATCTCAGGGTCTATGCATTTTCTGGTGTGGTTGTGCTTTCTGGGTTTCTGGACAATGCCATAGAGCGGTGAGTCTCCCTTAATTTCAGCCTCAGCTGGAGCTCCATCACCTGCCTGCTCAATAAGTGTGCTTGGCTCAGGTACCGTAAGGGTCCCAGATTCATCAGCCGAACCCAAGATCTCGCTGAGAACATTCTTAGCCCATTTGACATGTGGAGCAGCAGAGAAGCGCTTTCTGTCCTCTGTTTTCTCTGCTTCACCTAAATGGCAACTACTTTCCATTTCATTTTGTCCTTCCACTTGGTTTTCTCCATCTGTCATTTTCATTTGATCATTCCCATGATCCTCAGTCTGGGTCAGTGTCTCAATAGAGTCTGTTGGGTATGGTTCAATGTCATTTTCTTCATTTACATCAGCACTAATTACTAAGTCCTCTGATGCGGTAACTTCCTTGGTCATTTGGCCAGATTCCGCATTATCACATTTAGTGTTATGGCTGCTTGACATGTCCTCTTCAGACAAACTGAGGCCAGGGTCTGTGCTCATGCTTTCTGCCTCTGTGTCTCTGTTTGGTGCCTCATCCTGATCACCCACTTCACAAGATGAGTCCTGACTGGTCTTGTACTGCTCCATATGATCCAAGAGCGGGTTTTGGTCGGATCTTGACCTGGGAAGAGTTTGACCAACCACACAAAAGACAGTGACTGCGCGGTCACTTCTCTCTTTGGTCATTCTGGCTTCAACCTCTCCCTCTATTTGATGGGTTCTTGTGGGTGACTGTCTAGCTAGACCCTCTCTACCTCCACCATCCCAGAATTCTATACAATCCTCAAACCTGTCCTCCTCTGTCTCATCTTCTTCTGCACTACTGGACACAGTCACAAAACCATCATCTCCTGAAATAACTTTGTCCCTCCAATCTTCCCATGCTCCCTCACTTTCCTCTTCAGCCTCAGAGTTACCATATCTATCACTCCCTTGTTCTTCCTCTCTGTCACTCAGCATGTCATCAGCCACATTTTCTGTCTCTGTCTGCCAGGGCACATCTGACAAAGCCTCACTTTCAAAGACTATCTCATCACTTACTATACCTTCTTCCAAATTCCCAGTATCAATATCATTCACAGACTCTGCAGTACTGTCTAGTTTCCAGGGGCTGTCTTCCAGCAATATATTTTCTCCTCCATTCTTTCTTTCTGTAGGCATTTCATCTTCATCTCTTGATGTCTTGTGCACTTGGAATCTCTGTGCATATCTCTCCCTGGCTTGCTCTCTTTCTTTAAAGTCCTCCTGTAATGACTCTGTCCTCTCTCTTCCTGTTCGAGGCTCCAGCCACATTTTCCTGTGTGGTCTCTTTTTGCTCTCAGATTTTTCTTGTTCTTTTTCTCTCTCCATCTCAGTTCCCTCTTTTTCAGAGCCTTCTCTTACCTCTCTTTTCCTTAGCCCATGTGCTGTATCCTGTCCTTCCTCACTTCTGTTTTTCTCCCCGTCACTCTCAGAAGTGATCTTTCTCCCTTTCTCTTCAAAGCTATTAGTTCTTCTCCTTTGCTTGTCACCCTCTACATCACTTCCTATCATCCACTCTCTGTTGCCTTGTGCTTCCTCTTGAATCTTCCTGTCGGTCCCCCTCTGTGTTTGGCTACTTCTTCCTGTAGTTTCTTCCGCATAACAGTGTTGTCTCTGTCTGTCTGCCCATTCCATATACATGTCTACCTTGCTCTCTGCAGGAGGTATGCGTGCTCTCTCTCTTTCATGCTCTCTCCTCATTCTTTCATTTAATTCTTTCTCTCTTCTTCTATCATCAGTGCCCCTTAATCGATCCCTCTGTCTATCAGGTCCTCGCCCCTCTCTGGCCCAATCTCTCTCTCTCATGTCTCTCTCTCTGTATCTGTACGTCGCCCATTCTTTATTCCCTTCTCTCCTGGTAGATTGTAGAGTTGTTTCTTTCTCCTTTCTTCTGTCTCTTTCCTTCTGCCTTTCAACCTCTCTGCGCCGCTCTCTTTCTCTCAATTTGTCCCTGATTCTTTCTTTCTCTTTGTCACTGACCTCACTCGTACCGTCAAGCAACACATTATCCCCCTCTTTTGTTACCTCTCTCTCTTTTTCCCCATCTGTGTCTCCCTCACTCTTTGTATATCTGTGTCTCTCTTTCAGCACTGCCCTCCTCCTTTCATCTCTTTCCTCTCTATCTGAAAGGATCTCTCCATCTCCCGCTATAATTCTCCTTGTTTGTGGAGAATAATACCGGTCTTCTCTGTCTCTAGGTCTGTCTCGATACCTGTCTCTTTCTCGCCTTCTTAAGAGCTGTTGGTCACTGTCACTGACCTCTGTGTATCTCTCTCCTCTTCTCTCCCTCTTACCAGGATCCTTCCGTATTCTGTCTAAATCCTCCTCCTCCTCCAATCTTCTTCCTGCATTTCTTTTCATCTCTTCTCTTATTCTTCTTCTCTCATTCTCTCTCTGCCTTTCCATTTCTCTGTACCTCTGGGTATCTTTTTCTCTCTTTTTGGCTCGTTCTCTTTCTCTTTCAGTTTCAATCATGTCTACTTCCCTCAACCTCTCAATACCTTTGTCCATTAATTTCTCACTACTCTGATCAACAGAATGTCTTGGCCTCCTTTCTCTTTCATTACTTGGTCTCACAGTCCTGGGGAATGAGTCTCCCTTATCTCTTTCTCTGTACTTTACATGCTGTTGTATAGAACCAGTTTTTCCATTTGTATATCTGCCGTCCGCTCTCCTTCGGTCTCTGACTCTCGGGTCCATCTCATCTGCTCTACCTTTGAATTGAGCATATCTCTCATTTTCTCTCTGGTCTTGCTCCACATCCCTCCTTCCCTCTCTTAGTCTGTCCCTCATTCTGTCCATCTCTCTAGCTCTCCACTCATCCCCTCCCCTCTCTTGATCAACTTGGATTTTTGGACCAGCTTGAGGTCTGGCCTCACGACTTATCCACTCATTTGATTGATTGCCCCTGTCAGGAGTAGCTGGGCTGCGTGGCAGTTGTAAAGAATCCTCAATGGTCCGATTTGTGCGTTTGGTTCCCATGGCAACATAATTTAGACAACCTGTCAGGGATAATTATATTTACTTACATTCACTGTGTACTGTTTATGTTAAACTAAATATTAAATTAATTATTATGAATAAGTTTTAGAAAACCAGGTACCAACAAAAAAAGAAAACAGAATATGAAAAGTTTCATAATCAGTGTTTTCTAGGCCAATATGCAAGGGCATAATTAGTGAATATTTAATTTGATTGGTCCCTTTCTTAACTTGAACTGTATAAGAGTTGCAGAAAGTCTCATAACGAACTTAAGGTTTCCTAGGAAAATGAAGCATTCATGAAAACACTATCACGGCATCCCACTTCAAGAAATGACCACAAAAATCTCTATTATAGCATTGTATAACATTATACCAAACTACTTTCTAAAAAAGTTTAATTAGTAAATGTGTTTACTTTTCACATTGCAATCTATGCAAAGAGCCATCTTATACCTTATATTTTAAAGCAATATACCTTAATCCAACTAATTATTTCACTTTCATTAAACTAACGACTAAGAGTAACTAGTAAGGCTACTGAAAATAATCTGTAACAATGAAAATGTTAACATGGCTGACAATGTTTGAGTAAATCGTAGCTGATATACCAACAGCTCTGCTAACTTCATTTAAAGTGAATCATTTACTTTTGAGTCAATCACAATATGGTCAGTTTTAGAATCCAAAAGGAATAATGTTAAGGACTTTTTGCAAAAATCTCACCTGAGCAATGTCTTTGGAGAAGACAGCTTTCTCCTTCTCCCACTCTCCCTCTCACGCCGAAGAACTAACAGGAATTGCACAACACACAAATGTTCCACATACCTGCGCGTGCTCACTGAGTGGATCAGTGTCGCGAGTGAGATAAATGTTTTACTTATAATCTTGATTGACCTACGTCTTTCTTGGTTTGTTTTCTTCTTCTAAAACGTAACCTCCAAATGTTTACTCCACTGACAGAAGTTTTTCCTCTGCGTTCCTCTCTCTCAGGGTTCCTTCCCCTCCTCCCAGCTCAAATTCCCAAACAAGTCTGAACAGAGAGACATGGATCCTCCCTCCTCTTCCTACTCACTTTCTCTGCCACTAGGACATAAGGAACAGAGGAACACACATCTCTATCCAGGGAAGGTGTTCAGGAACTCCTTTGCACTGTCCAGCAATCCAGTGTAACTAAAACAGCTGCTTTTTTATTCGTCCTATAGTCACCTTTCCTCACAAGGCTCCTATGGGCCCCTTTCTCACAGACAAACAGGAAGTAAATATTCTAAGTGTATCTCTGCTGCACTGTGATTGGTAAGATGAGAAGTGCTGGGTGTGTCCACATGCTGAGGCAGGTACAAACAGGTAAGAGGAGAGGGGGAAGGGAGAAAGGAGAAACTGGACACATTGAAATAACATAAAAAACCTAAAAAAAACCACAGAAGGTTACTGGCAACACTAAAGGTATATACATAAGCACAAGTCTTTATAAAACAATTCTGAAGATTAAACCACAGAACTAAAAATGGGAAAAAGAACATAATGAATGGTGCAAAATTTTTATTGCACTCCTTTTAGGATTTCTAAACTCTGCAAACTGGTTTCAGTCGAAAATCTAGATCAATAATGCATCCAGCTCAAAGCTCAGAAGCTGATAAGTGACTCTGTCTACTGATGAGGCACCTTTGAATCCCTGAACAGAAGTAAAATCAGGCAAACGTAATCAGATAAACATACTTAAATGTGTTCCTATTGTATTCTCAGGCTATAAAGGCAGATCGCAGATGGCAATCAGATGAAATAAATGGGTGTGACCAATTCAAATGAACATTAAAATTCATTTCTTCAGTGGGTGTTGACAGGACATTAATCTTACTGCTGCTAAGATTAACACTGCTAACACGGCTCTGTATTTATTGACAGGTTGTTGGAACCCAGACTGGGTAAAACACAAAAGTAAAGCTAAATAACTAGGTTTCAGAAAAGTGCTCCAGAAGTGCCCCATGTCATTTACCATACTGTTCAACTAAATGGAGGTGCCTGTGGTGAAATTTAAATTCAACAGACTACATTTAGATATGTATGTCATGATTTAGCAGGCTGTCTAGTCATTAATGAAACATTCAGTATAACAGTTTTGCCAGTGGACAGAAGAAATAATTAATAAGTATTGCTGTTTACAAAAAGAAACCTTGCAGAATTTACTATAATATTCATATTACACTGACCAGGCATAGCATTATGACCACCTGTCTAATATTGTGTTGATCCCCCTTTTGCTGCCAAAACAGCCATGACCCGTCATGCACTGTGACACCTTTCTATCAGAAACAGCATTAACTTCTTCAGCAATCTGAGCAACAGTAGCTTGTCTGTTGGATCGGATCACACGGGCCAGCCTTTACTCCCCACATGCATCAGTGAGCCTTGACCATGCATGACCCTGTAGGTGGTTCACCATTGTTCCTTCCACTGCAGACCGGGAACACCCCACAAGAGCTGCAGTTTTGGAGACGCTCTGATCCAGTCGTCTAGCCATCACAATTTGGCCCTTGTCAAACTCACTCAAATCCTTACACTTGCCCATTTTTCCTGTTTCTAACACATCAACTTTGAGGACAAAATGTTCAGTTGCTGCCTAATATATCCCACCCACTAACAGGTGCCATGATGAGGAGATAATCAGTGTTCTTCACTTCACTTCTCATAATGTTATGGCTGATCGGTGTGTGTGTATATATATATACACACACACACATTCACTCCAGCTGTGGTTCATCGTGTGTGTGTGTATATATATATATATATATATATATATATATATATATATATATACACACACGATGAACCACAGCTGGAGTGAATTCACATCTTTATTCATTCATTGTCTACCGCTTATCCGATCTATTTTCGGGTCACGGGGAGCCTGTGCCTATCTCAGGCGTCATTGGGCAGGCAGGATACACCCTGGACTGAGGGCCAACCCATCGCAGGGCACACACACACACACACACACACTCTCGTTCACTCACACACTACGGACAATTTAGAGATGCCAATCAACCTACAATGCGTGTATTTAGACCGGGGGAGGAAACCCCCAAGCCATGCGGAGAACATGCAAACTCCACACACACGTGGCGGAGGCGAGAACCCAACCCTGGAGGTGTGAGGCAAACGTGCTAACCACCAAACCACCGTGCCCCCCTCACATCTTTATATAGTTCTATATATTCAAGTGTTTCATTGAAGTTAAATATAGTTCAATCTATCTATATATCTAGTGTTAAGTGTTGAATTAAATATAAATATTATTGAATGAAACAAAAGTATGATAAGCATATGGGACAAGTAAAGCAATATACAGCATACAGCAGGATCAGTGAAGCAAGTTTAAATCACTTTGACATCTTTACAACACTGCACAAATCTGGCATACTGTGTAGGAATCACAAACATGCAAATTTTTTATAAGCCTTAAATTTACATGACCTAAATTCAATCTGAAATTCAACCTCCCATGGCGCTCTGGTAGCGCCGCGTTTCACCTCATGAGGAGTCACGTGGCTGAGTGGTTCAGTTTCACTTCCGCCTTTAGGATTAATAAACTGAATCATGAGTGTTTTCTTCTGTTATCAGGTTTAAACTCTTGTGTGACAGAGACCGGCTGGACATACATTATATCCTCTTTTGTTGCTTTACCGCTCACGCATGGTTATGTATGCACCTTTTTAGGTGCTGTACGATCTACTTTATCTGTAACTAGCTCGCTAGCCAGGAAAGAGGAACTTGCTAGCAGCCTTAAGTCACCTGGCTAGCTTTAGCTAGTTTACTTTCATGTTTCTCCATCGTGTCTCATACATCAGCTTTAAAAAAAGGTATGTTCTCCCTCCGGATGATTATCGGTAACGCATTTTATTTTATTTTTTTAAAATGAGAGTACATCATTATGACATGCTGCCTAGTCCATGTTTGTCATTTTGGCACTTAGAAAGCTGTAAAATGTCTAATAATGAACTTTTCTTGACTGCGCCCTCCCTGTAACAAGAGGGGTTGTTGGTTCGTCATGCAAAATTAAAATGCATGTTAGATCATTTTATATTTTTGTTGGTTTAAAACTTTTCTCCGTGTGAACTTCCTTGTCCTGTGTGGTTAGATCTCATGACTGGCTCTGCCGTCAGAAGGACGGGGCCATTAACTACATAATGCATATTTCTGCCTATGCTTTCAGTCATGGCCCAGACGACATGGTGGCGATTGCTCGCTTTCTTTGTACTGATGGTCACTAAAGCACAAACAACTGAGAACACGAGCAGGTGCAAGATGTACAACGACTCTGACAGAAAAGTGCTCAGTGTCCTGGAGCCACTCACCAATCAGAAGTAAGTAACTGTTTGCAGCCATACTTGAAATGATCCTTATCCAAGAGATTTGCACAAAAGTGCCTTTTCTCCAATTTCAATAGTTTTACTGTTACAACCAAAAATGGGGAGGAGGAGTACACATACGTGTTCCAAGTGTGTGGTGATGCAGATGGGGTGAAAGATGCAGGAGTGGTGCAAAAGAGCAAAGGCAACACTGTGATTGTCATTGGGAATTACAGTGTTACAGAGGCTTTTAAAGGAAGTGAGTATCAATAAGTTAAACACATGCACACAACACAAATTCGGATAGATTTAGTGCTGTTTAATATCTTATTTGCTACTAGAAATGTGCTTATTGCACTACCAAATATGAAAGCTCAATTAGGCCATGTCTACACTAATACACATGGTTTTCATTTAAACATGCATATTTTTCTATCCGTTTTGGCCTTCCGTCCACACTGAGATGGCGTTTTTAGTCAACGCTTTTTGAAAACACTCTCCAAAGTGGTTGAATTTGAAAACAGCGTTTTTGCGTCGCAGTGTGGACTGTGAAAATGGAGGCTTTCGAAAGCGATGACGCATTTTTAGTCATCAGTCATATGACCAGTTCAGTTAATTCCTCGACATATTGCCACAACGTTTCAAAGTGCCAGAAAGTAAATAAACGACAGGCGGAAATGATGCAGGTTGGAGCGTCTTAGGTTTCACTCATGCACAGTACAGGGACATTTCAGTGTGGATGACCAACTTTTGGCAAAAGCTTGAAAACATGGACGCTGAGCGTTTTTACACGTAAACGCCGTTTTCAAACATATCTGGATTAGTGTAGATGTAGCCTCAGACACATACTGTATTTATGTCAAAAATTCATATTTTAGGAAATGCCTATGTTTATTGAAAACTAACCTTGTCTACTTGATTAGAAGATCAGTGAATATGGATGAAGCTGTTCATTTTTTTTCTTTTCTGCACAGGTGACTGGGTATTGCTGATCTACCAGGGTGGGGAGAAATATCATGAACATTGCTCAAAGGGGTCCAGGAAAGCCATGATTATGATTTCCTGTGACAGAACTAAGGCTGCGGTAACCTCTCATTCTGACTTTTTTCTTTAGTTTTGTAGTTCTGCCTTTTTTGTTTTTCTTCTGCCCTTTCTGAAGATTTGAAGAACACACTTTAAGGGACAGATTGCAAGTGAGCAGTGGGTGACGTGATTAATAGGGAAGGCAAGAGGAAAGGGGTGTTAACATCGCAATCACACGAATGAAGCTTTACACAATGGAGAGCAGCAGCAGAGAATTTTGTGCTTCACTGTGCTACTACTAATGACAGCCAAGTGGTCCAAACTGATTGTAGAGTTCTTACACAACCTCATGCATATCAAATAATCTCTTGCAAGAGGTAAATGAGTTACATGCATTGGCCTTTCAGCTAAATAGTGGATTGTGAAGCATAATGAAGATTTTGCTTCTTTTTTTTTTTTTTTAATTTAAATTCCAGGAACATTTTTCATTTCATAACTGCCATGTTCACTTTCCACTTTTTTCTGTTTGCATATTTTTTTATTGTTACTACATGTAACCGAAAATTGAACATCATATTTAGTTTTTTCCCCCATATTATTCTTCTTATTATTTCTATTTTTTATTTTTATTTAGTTTCTTAAATGTTGTTTATTTTTATGCACTGTCTAAGGAGCAGTAGGCCAGGTGTTCATTTCACTCCAGATTGTATATTGCATATATCCGTGTACATGGCAATTACAGTCTTGAATCTTGAACCATACATCAGTCGAAAGGAAGCAAAATGTCATCCACATTAAGATATACTACATCCTGTTGCGCATATTAAACCACAAGTGTGGTCATCGTAAAACCCCATCTAACAAACAGCAGTACACTATAAAACTAACTGGAATGTTTTTCCTTTTTGATTGTCTCTTGTTAATTATTCATTATTGTTTATTTAATGCCCCTCTTATCTTGCTCATACTGTATCTCTCATTATTCTCTGCTTTAGGGGCCACTGTCAGTGGTTCTAGAGGACAGAGAGCGGAACACTGACTGTTTTTACTTGTTCGAGATGGACAGCAGTGTTGTGTGTCCTCTGATTGAATCCAAACTCAGCACTGGATCCATACTTCTCATTGTGTGAGTATATCAAAACAGTCTACACATGGAAATTATGGCATTATACATTTACATTTGGCAGACGCCTTTATCCAGAGCGACGTACAAAAGTGCTTTGAAGTCTCTATCAATTGATACCAAAAAAAGTACACAAAAGTTAGAATCCTACCTTACCAGATGAGAGTAAGCTCAAGATAAAGAGCTAAAGCACAATGAAGATTGAGCTGTTTACACCTTCAATAAAAGTTAGTAAGCCCTGCCCACAATTCACACCTTAAGGGAGACCGAAACTACTTGATTAATCACCTGAGAGAACTAATAAGCATAGACTAACACTACAGGATCAACAATGCTATACAATATAACACTATGAAAATAACACAACTCTAGAACCAACTAAGTTAAGCAGATGAGAATAAATTCAAGATAAAGAACTAAAGCACACATTGTATATGAAGGCAATTAGAGGAAAATGTAGTATAATGTTCATGTGTAAATTGTTAAATATTCTAAAAATATAAACAATGAGATTTTTATTTATCTTTTTATTTTTTAGTTGCTTCTCATGCTTGGCCGTCTACCTCATCGGTGGATTTCTCTACCAGCGATTGATTGTTGGAGCAAAAGGATTTGAACAGTTTCCAAACTATGGCTTTTGGTCAGAAATAGGCAACTTGTCAGCTGTAAGTCTCTCTTTCGCCCTCTTTTTAATAAATTATTTTTTTTTTTAATTCAAGAATCTGGAATCCCCAAAATGACAGTAAAGTTATTAATCACCAAATGCTTCAAACATATAACTGAAAAGATTATTCAAACACAGTCAACAAATTATGTTAAAACTATATACAAAATTTCATATTTATTTACTATTGTCTCAATGTTTCATTTTTCCTATTTTATTTTAAAGTGCCTTGTATAAGTATGTATAACAACAGGGGTGAATACTTGTCCAAACCTATCTTTTGTGTAGATTCTTGTGTAGTCCATTGCAGTTCCAGGTCATATCACTACAAAATATGGACTTTCTGAATACTTATACTAAGTATAGTAAGTACTGGTGAGGAGGTCTGTGTCAAAACCTGTCCAGGCCTTATTGTCCAGGCTGTCTGAGTCCTACATTAGATCGTCTTTGATTAGTGAACTGCTCCTGAGTATCATGAAATGTAACAGCTTCAATATTATGCTGTGAACATGCATTAATAAAGTTTGCCTCTCTGTTACATTAGCTAGAACACACACACAGATCCCCTAAATGGACAGGATAGGAAATTCAAATATATCCAAAATAGAGCTAAAACTCTGTATGTGGATGAAGTAAAGTGCTTTATAAATGCTGTGGGATTACCAACCACTTGATTAGGAACACACACCAGAGTTCTTTCATGTATTAACCACTTGAATTGAACGGCGCATACGTTCATGCAGGTACAGGTCAAGAGCTTCATTAAATGTTCACATCAAACATCAGAATGTAAGGGGGAAAATGTAATTTCAGTAGTATTAACTGTGGTATTGTTGTTCTTCTGGGGTTTACATGCACAACCGTCTCTAAGAGTTCACACAGAATTCTGTGGAAAAACAAAAAGACTCTAGTAAGCAGCAGTTCTTGGGCCAGAAATGCAGTGATGACAATGACCAGAAGAGAACAGCCAGACTGGTTTGAGCTATAAAGATCTGCAGTAACTTAGATAATCACTCTGTATTGTGGTAGAGTTGGGGCGAATGCATCTGAACCAGAGCAGGTACAGAACATAAATATGTAACAACATACAGTATAATGGTGTTAATACCGCTGTGTCATTATTAACAGGCAAGCGCTTCAGTAATTTTGTTCAGGCTTTAGGTTGGTTAGGTGGTACTATTTTTAGACTGTACCTCTTCTTGTACACTGAGAGACTGCCGGGATAAATAAGACATGCCCTCTACTCATCACATAAACTGGAAATAGGAAATGGGAAGTGGAGTTATTACAAAAACTGCTAGAGCTGTTCAAATAGGTAAAGCGATAAAGAAGAGGAATGTAATGCTATTTTTATTGTGTTAATTTTTTTAGGGGTTTTGAGGTAACAATATTGTTTTTATTTTTTTAACTTACTCTGTTCTCATTCATTGTATTCAGTTATACTGTATTTTAGTTATCATATTGCCTATTAATGCCTTTTTGTGTTTTTTTTCTCTAAAGTAAAGTAAATATGAAATATTTAACATATGAAGTATATCTGTGCTTTCACAGGACGGATGTGACTTTGTGTGCCGCTCCCGTGGCAGCAGAGAAGAGCCACCCACTTATAGGGGCGTTTCTACTGAGCCTTTAGAAGAGCCAGAGGAAAGGGATGACCATTTACTTCCAATGTGATCCTGGCGTGTAATCCTGCGAGCTGAGCACTGGGTTGCCCAGGTGTAGGCCAGGAAGGCTTCTCTGTGTGTCAGTTATTTAATGCACTTATCTTTATGCATTTCCTATATTGCTCTTAGACATTTACAAGAAAATACTCTGCTTCAACAAAATTTTATGTTTTTCCAAATGTGAAAAATATGCAGCAAAACCGGTAACACATTTTGATTTGTGTAGGACACAAATTGTCATAGAATTGTCATTCATACAAAAATTAAATAATTACACTTCTTTAGAGTTTTTGATAGTAGACCTGTGCACACGTTTCTTAATTCAAATTCTATTTATGCCCAAAGAAGCCTACAAGATTGTATCTTTATGAATTTGCTAAGTGGTTTATGATTACTTATTATTTGCAGTCAATATGTCATATTAATTAACTTACAGGTTCATGCTTCTGTTCCACTAGGCTTTCCTAACTGTAAATATGGATTATATTGATTTAGTGGCTATTTCTGCATTCAGGTGTTGTTGCTGTGGGCCACTGATGTGTGAGCCACTGATGTGGCTGTGGGCCACTGATGTGGCTGTGAGTGACTCAATGAAAACACTGGAAAACGCACTGCAGCACTAAAGTATGCTTACAAGGATGAACATAGTCAAGGCAGTGACTTTCAGCGTGTTACACTTTTTTTTTATTGATATAACATATTATTATGAAAGTTTCTGTCAGAGTGGCTGTTAAGCCAATGGAGAAGATGGCTACATTTTACTAAAGTATAGAAAGCAAAATACTTTGGGTACTGTATGTGATGGAAATTCTAAGGAGAAATGTCATGAAATGACAAGGCTTAGTCTTTGACTAATTAAAACTATCAATGGAAATTTGCATTATTAAAGTCTGTCTAGAAAATAATTAATGTTAATTTCAAGTATTTGGGGAATGATCAATTCTGTTTTTCCCCTTTTACTGAGTTTTGTAGGTATTTAAATAAGCACTGGGGATGAGTTTGTGCATTGCAGAGTAGGATTGTACTTTGAATATTGGCACAAAAACAGAATGAGGTTTAAAACTGATCAGACCTTAACACACTTCCAAAGTTGTATAATATTGACATTGTTTGCACTTGAACTTAATGGAACCATGAAGTTCTTTTAAAGGTGGTATAAGGAAATACTCGCTTATGTACATGTAATGTAGTTTAAATAGTAGTTTACAAAATACAGACTTGGCTGGCTTACATCCCCCTCTCACTATAACTAAAGCATCAGTTTAGAAAACTTCCAATTTAAGACCAGACCTCTGTCTTTGTCTAGGAATCTGGTTCTGTATCAGACTTTAAGTGTGTTTCAAATTAGGATATAAACTACTAACATGTGCAGTAGTCAAAATCACAAGGTACAATTCAAAAACAAGTTTTGTAAATTTTGACAAGTTAATGAAAATCTGTTAATCCAAACTAATTATAAACTGACTTTTTTATGGTGGAGTGAAATTAGTTTGAATAAATCTTTTGATGAACGGCCTGTTTGCAATTTGCTATGAACTGCACATCGATATGCTGCAGTTTTATAAAAATGATGCTTTAAAAACTACATTCTTCTGAATCACAACAATGAGTTATACTCACAACAAATACACTCACTGAGCATTTTATTATGAACACCAGTACACCTACTGATTCATACATTTAACTAATCAGCCATTTGGCAGCATTGGAAATGGTGGCACAATTGAGAATTTCTATAACTTGATTGTCTGGAAATCCTTGGAGTCTCAAATGGTCCATAAATATCTCTCATCTGGTGAAGAAAGCACAACAAAGGCTATTCTTCCAACAGAAACTGAAACAGGCCAGACTACCCTGGTGAACTTCTATCACAGCACCATTGAGAGCATAATCACATATGGTATCACAGTGTGGTATGCTAGCTGCACCTGGGAAAACCGCAAGGACTTGTGTTGGGTAGTTAAACAGCACAGCGCATCATAGGCGCTGAGCTCCCAAACTAGCCAACTGCAAACAAACGCAGGCATCATCATCAAAGACTCCACTCACCCAGGACACAGAACGTTTCTTCCCTTACCATCTGGGAAAAGGTACAGAGCCATCAAGTCACACACAAACATACTGAAGAGCAGCTTCTTTTCTTCTTCCAAAAATTGTTTAAGGACTAAGGCTGTAACCTAAGGAATTTATAAATAAACTGATCCCTTGCTAGTACTCTTTCCCTCTACAACTGTTAAGGAATAAAGACCTATCCTTTGCTGCTACTCTCTAAAAATAATTATACCATATACCAATCTTTTGCTGCAACACACTACAGTGCACCTGGTCATTTCATAAAATGTGCAATATATTCATCTCAGGATACACTCCAATTTTTACTATGTGCAATACATACAACTCTTTAACACATTTAAATAATCAAGGCATTATACTTATGTGCTATCTAACTTTTTATTTTAAATTCTTTCATAGGTTTATGTTCAGATGTCGCTGTCTGAGTTGCCAACTAAACTTCATTGTATTGTATACAATGACAATAAAGTACATTACCTTACCTATTTTCACTCAGAAATGTCTCTAGAGATTACTTAAAATGGCACGGTAACAAAAAGTCAATAAATCCAGTTAGCAGCAGTTGTGCAGACAAAACCACCCTGCTGATGAGAGAGGTCAGTGGAGAATGGCCTGACTGGTTCTCACAGATGGGAAAGCTGCAGTACAGCACCTCAGAATGCACAACATGTTGAACCTTGAGCTGGGTTGGCTACAACAACAGAAATCCATATCAGACTCCATTTGTTTCAGCCTATAACAGAAAACCGAGACTGCAATGTGCACAGATTCACCAAGACTGGACAGTTGAAGACTGGAAAAACATAGCCTGGTCTGATGCACACAGATAATAGGGTCAAACAAGAGTAACTGAGATTAAATGAGACTCAAATAATTACTCCTGACTGCCGTGTGAGCAGCAACTGTATGAGCATCTCAGTACCACAGCATAAGATCAAACTGGCTTTCACAGGAATGAGAGGCTACAGTGAGTAGGCACAGGCTCATTAACACTGGACAGCTGAAGATGTTTTTCAACTATAACTACATCAAATGTAACTATATTCAAGATCTGTCGTCATTAATAAACTACATATTGTAATTGTTGGCAAAATGCTGTGGCATTAGAGGAGTCAAACGTTAAATGTCTTCTGCTTGGACCAACCCGTCGTTGATTATTTTCCTCTAATAGCACTCCGTTATTCCCCCCGTCTCCTTCTTTATAACACCAGTATGTGGCAGTAATAACGCGCTGTGTATTTTAACCTGTCGAGAAAGAAGAAGGAGGAGAAAATTCTCATTCGCTGTCTATTGGCGCGGAAGTCGCTCCAGGACAGTCCTTGTACTGTCAATTATTTTTTTAAAACTATTTTCCCCATAACCCAGGATAACTTTTTCGTTGTCAGTTGCTGTGTATTCACGATTAGGTACGGTGAGACTCAGTGTAATGTGATGCACTGTGTTAATGCAGACAGCTGGCGAGTCGTTAGCTCTGCATTGTTTTCTTTCCTTTTTTTTTTGTTTTTGAGCTAGCTTTAACTTTGCCTAGCCTTTAGCTTGTGGTTAGCTAACTGTATACAGTAAACGCTAATTAGCTTAGCGTGCTACAGAAATAAACGATATTGATCATTCTCCCGCGTGTATACTGAATTCTGTCTCCTTATACAAAGCGTTTGATTATTTTATTTTCGGTGAATTTGTTTGTTCTGTAACTAGCTAAGGGAACAGCTTGCTAGCTAACTTGAGGCGTTTAGGTTGCTGCAAAAAAAAAAAAAAAGTTGACATTCCTGTTGGTGAGCTGCACATCTGTTTCAGTGCAACGTTTACCTAAAGGAGGGTTTATTCTCTAATACTAGAAGTGGATCAGTGAACAAAAAAAGCACGGTAAGACATTTTTATTAAGCTAACCTACATTATCATGCTATATATATAATAACAGAATAGCGAGCCATTTAAACCGTGCATTAGAGTAGGCTGGCTTGTGTTCATTGACATTTCTTTCTGAGTGACTAGTTAGTGATTGTATTTATAAAGCTGGGCATGTGAATGTTTTGAAAATTCTGGACAGTTGTTAGCTACAACTTCTGATTATTGTTTAATAAGCCCAGCCTGATTGTTAATGGTTGTGTGGTTCCAATTCACTACCAGCATAGTATCAAGTCTGTCTATCTATCTGTCTGTGTTGTTCAAACATGTACACTCCACTCCACAGCACCATGCTTGGCGGGTGTGGTATGACAAGGATAGACAAGTTGGCCCTGAAGAAAAACTCAGTGGTACTTTGTAAAGAATTGGTGGTGGATGAGATGCTCATTCAGTATCTGCAGGCTGAAGACATTCTAACAGAGAGCATGGCAGAAACCATTCTGGTAAGGCACAACATACTATAACGTACCATTCTGGTAAGGCACAACATACTGTATATATATAAAACGTACTGTTCTATTTTTAGGCATTGAATTATTAACCGGGGGGCACGGTGGCTTAGTGGTTAGAACGTTTGCCTCACACCTGCAGGGTTGGGGGTTCGATTCCCGCCTCCGCCGTGTGTGTGGAGTTTGCATGTTCTCCCCGTGCCTCGGGGGTTTCCTCCCCCAATCCAAAGACATGCATGGTAGGTTGATTGGCATCTCTAAATTGTCCGTAGTGAGTGAATGAGAGTGTGTGTGTGTGCCCTGCGATGGGTTGGCACTCCGTCCAGGGTGTATACTGCCTTGATGCCCAATGACGCCTGAGATAGGCACAGACTCCCCGTGACCCGAGAGTAGTTTGGATAAGCAGTAGACAATGAATGAATTATTAACCTTTCAGCAGCTTGTGCAATTCATTTGCAAAGGTGTTGAACTAAAGTTAAAGGTGGAGACAGATCAGAGTTTCAGAGCGTATTTTGTAATTTATCAGCTGTCAATAAAATATCAGGTCATGGTAAGAGATTTGGTTTCTGCTGCACAGCAGGATCTGTAAGCAGAGAGTGCAAAAAATAATGTGGCCCATCACCATCCAAAGCATCATGACTAAGATGCATCTCTAATTGCCAGTAAATTAAGAATTATTAATTAATCATTTAATTAATTAATTAATCAAATTAAGAGGCTTTTATTGTTTTTTTTTTTTGTTTTTTTCCCCTAATGTCTAATCAGAAAGGATCCCCAGTTTCGGTAGCACTCAAGCATTATGTTCCAAGTCACAGGTTTCCAACCTTGTCCTGCACTTTTTAGTGTTTTCCATGCTCTAAACACCTATATGTCTAATAAGAAAGAGCTGGTAATTGAATGAGGTACACTATATTGCCAAGAGTTTTGGGACACCCCTCCAAATCATTGAATTCGTGTTGTTTTTCAGGGGTTGAGCTTGACCCCTTAGTTCCAGTGAAACAAACACTTAATGCTTCAGCATACCAAGACATTTTGGACAATTTCATGCCTCCAACTTTGTGGGAACAGTTTGGGGATGACCCCTTTCTTTTCCAACATGACTGCACACCAGTGCACAAAGCAAAGTCCATAAGGACATGGATCAGTGAGTTTGGTGTGGAGGAACTTCACAGAGTCCTGACCTCAACCTTACAGAACACCTTTGGGATGAATTAGGGAAGAATTGAAGCTGTTATAGCTGAAAAGGTTGGGCCAACTGTTCTGTTGGGTTGAGGTCAGGACAAACTGTTTCCACAAAGCTGGGAGCATAAAATAGTTCAGAATGTCTTGGTATGCTGAAGCATTAAGAGTTTGTTTCACTGGAACTAAGGTGCCAAGCCCAGCCCCTGAAAAACAGCACCTGAAGTCACTGATTTGTAGGGGTGTCCCAAAACTGTTGGCAATATAGTGTATGTGGAGAGTAGGGAAAAACTAGAGCAGGTTTTGGACACTCCAGGAGCAGGGCTGGGAACCTGTGGCCTAGGCCTATTTCATGTGTTTAATAAACCCATTACTTCAATTAGAGTCTGCCAAAATCATCAATTATATTTGACTATACACTCAGTTCTTGTCTGTGTACAGTCACTGATTTATAAAGGTTGTGTATTCTTAAGTCTCTATGAATGAAAATCAAATCTGAGTCTCTGTAGTAAGAGTGTTTGACCTTGTCATTATCTGAATCTTGCAGGCAGAGACAACATCCCAAAAGAGGAGCTGGCGTTTGCTGACGCTACTCCCAAAACGTGGCCCCCGAGCTTTCAGCACTTTCTGCATGGCTCTTAAAGAGACAGAGCAGGAGCACCTCTCCAGCTTGCTTATTAGATTCAGAGAGGTGAGGAAACAGCACACTCTTATATAACAAGTTTTACACCTGTTCAGAGAGGTAGAAATTCCAGAGGCAAGTGCATGTTTTTAACAAACATGTTGAAAATATGGTTGCAGAACTCACCCACAAAGAGTGAGAGTGAAATCTCTTTCACACAGGACAGCTCACCTGCTATGAAAAGGAAAGACCAGGAGGTGAGATATATGTAAAAGCCATAATCCAATCCAAAAGTAATCAGAGCAAAAGCTAAGCCACTCATAAGAACTGTTGGCTTTTAAAGCTTTATACTAATTTCAGACTCATATAATAGTTAAGGATAGTAATTTAGTAGTAATAAATTAGTAATAGTAAGGATAACAAACAGCCTTAGAGTGGCATTTATTAGTAATTGTAAGGAATCGCCAGAGGCGGAAGATGTAGGATCCATATGCAGTTTAATAAACGAAACCAAAACAACAGGCTGAAATTGTAGTAGCAAATAACAGGCAGAATAGTTCAGCAATCCCAAAGACAATCCGTGGGGCAAACAAATCCCATAATCGAAAGGCAAAGACGTAAATCCAAAGAGCAAACTAGGTCAAACACAATATAGCAATCTGAGCAAAGAGTTAGTAGAAAAGGCTTGGCAATGTCCTGAAAACAACACTTTGCGTTCACAACAGGCTCCTTAAATGTCTATGAGAAATCCCAGAAGTGTTCTTCGTGAGTGTGTCAGAACTTGGGGGAGGGCTCCCTATGGCAGGCAGGTGCTGGCGGTGATGTTACAGAGCCCCCCCAACCTCTTCAAGAGAGAGCTCACCCGGTAGGCAGAGACCCTGTTGATCTCAAGGGGGGTGCGGTTGGGGGATGCGGGCTTCAGCAAGGACACATGGAAGGTGGGGGAGATTCTATAGGAGGCGGGGAGTTGTAGGCGATATGATACTGATCACGGAAGGGACCGATGAAACTCGTGCTCAGCTTTCGGCAGGGTAATCACAGCATCATTTTGCGTGGACAGCCATACTTTCTGTCCCACTTGGAATTGGTGGTCAGGGTGTCGGTGGCGGCCTGCCTGTATTCTCTGACGTCAGATGGCGTGTTGCAGGCGGACATGTGCGCTTTCCCATACCCCCTGGCTGTGACGGGCCTCAGAAAGCCCTCCAGACCATGGGAACAGTGGGGGCTGGTACCCCAGGACGCATTGGAAGGGAGTGAGTCCCGTGGACGAGTGAGTGAGGGAGTTCTGGGCATACTCGGCTCACGGGAGGAACTCACTCCAGTGTTGCTACTCACGGCTGCAGTAGGAGCAGAGGTACCTGCCGATTTCCTTATACAGCCGCTCTGTTTGACTGTTGGACTGAGGGTGGTACCTGGAACTGAGGCTTACATTAAATCTGAGGTGAGTGCAGAAGCCCCACCAAACCCGAGAGGTGAACTGGGTCCCCGGCCAGGCACGATGTCTTCGGGGAGACCATATTTGTGTAAGATGTGGTGGAATAGGGTGGTGACCGTTTCCATAGCAGTGAGTAGAGCCTTGAGAGGAACCAGCCGGCACGCCTTGGAGAACCTGTCAATGGCGACCAAGATCGTGGTGTATCCCGCAGAGTTGGGAATGTCGATAATAAAATCCGGTGCCATATGGGACCAGGGTCGTTTGGGAATGGTTAGAGGCTTCAGCAGGCCCATGGGGAGTTGACGGCTAGTTCGAGATTGAGCACAGGTGTCACATGTCCTCACGTATTCCTCCACATCATGAGCCAGAGTGGGCCACCAGAACCGGTTTCAGGTCAGGGCTGTGGTGCGATGAATACCAGGGTGATTCTCAAGATTTCTCCTCTGTAGATCACAACATACAAAATGGCAAAACAGGAAGTAACATGATACAGTGCCTTGCAAAAGTATTCCTATACCCCTTGAGCCTTTATGAAAGAGTGGCAAGAAGAAAGCCAATGTTGAAAGAAAGCCATAAGAATTCCTGTTTGCAGTTTGCGACAAGCCACGTGGGGGACACAGCAAACATGTGGAAGAAGGTGCTCTGGTCAAATGAGACCAAAATTGAACTTTTTGGCCTAAACCCAAAACATTGTGTGGCGGAAAACCAACACTGCATATCACCCTGAACACACCATCCTCACTGTGAAACATGGTGGAAGCAGCAACATGTTGTGGGGATGCTTTTCTTCAGCAGGGACAGGGAAGCTGGTCAGAGTTGATGGGATAAAGGGCAAAGATTGAAAATACAGGGCAGTCTTAGAAGTTAGAGTCGGCAAAAGAGACTGGGGCAGAGGTTCACCTTCCAGCAGGACAACGACCCTAAACATACAGGCAGAGCTAAAATGGACTGGTT
Organism: Hemibagrus guttatus; assembly: GCA_033459395.1. Taxonomy (NCBI): domain Eukaryota; kingdom Metazoa; phylum Chordata; class Actinopteri; order Siluriformes; family Bagridae; genus Hemibagrus; species Hemibagrus guttatus. The sequence goes on from JAUCMX010000003.1 coordinate 19,720,535, forward strand.
TAGATCAAAGCATATTCATGAGTTAGAATAGTCCAGTCAAAGTCCAGATCTAAAAACAATTGAAAATTGCTGTTTACAGACACTCTCTATCCGATCTGACTGAGCTTGAGCTATTTTGCAAACAAGAATGGGCAAAAATTTCACTCTCTTGATGTGCAAAGCTGGTAGAGACATACCCCAAAAGACTTGCAGCTATAATTGCAGCAAAAGGGGGTTCTACAAAGTATTGACTCAGGGGGGCTGAATACAAATGAATGCCATGCTTTTCAGATATTTATTGAAAACCATTTATCATTTTCCTTCCACTAGACAATTATGTGTCACTTTGTGTTGGTCTATCACATAAAATCCCAATAAAATACATTTACATTTGTGGTTGTAACATAAGTTCGAAGGGTATGAATACTTTTGCAAGGCACTGTAAGTTGACCCAATGACCATTTGATGGCCAGTGGATAACATTATACCTGGAACCTGAAGTGATCTACAGACCACCTTTTTTAAGTGGGGCAGTTGAGATTGAAAACAGCTTTTATACTGAGAGTTACATTGTTGACAGGTGAGTTAGTATTGCTCCTTATACTGTACTACATAGCAAACCGCCTTGTTGGTAGTTTAGCTGAAATGTATGTTTTTAATCAATCAAAGTGAAGTTAAACTGTCACAGCACATTTGCATCAGGCAGTACCTAGAGCAGAAATGGTTCATTACTTTCTGGGTTTTTTTTCACTGCATTGCATACATGAACCATACAACTGAGGTTTTATCGGAAACATACTTGTCTTCTTATCAGCTAGGCTTCTTCATTCTTATATCAATTTAAAAAGCATCAACTTACTACAACTTAATATAAGTTTATAGTGTCATATGCCTAAGTTTAGTTTGTTTCATGATGTTATGTATCACAGAACATGGTGACTGCAATTCCTTGGTTAATCACTGACCAGCACTTCACTCAGATCTGTTTTCACAGAGTGTGTTTACTTTTCTTGTCTTTAATATTCCATTGAAGACAGTTAAATAACAGGGGAGCTAATCCTAATTTAACACCCTTACTCTGAAATCCATGTTAGTTGCATAAATATGTCTAAGTCTGAAGGCAGTTAGAGTTGTTTCTTGAAATAGCGAGATAGGAAACACTTGCTCGACTTGCTCACAGTGCCACACCCAAAGACCCTAGTGATCCTGAATGAGTCACAGAACCAACAGACAAAAGATTTTAAGCAATTATGAGCCTTCAAAACCTTAATCCCTGGTATTCATACATTAGAAATTGCTTTGTGGCAGAGGTAAAAGAATAACTAAATCAGTTTAGAGCTACAGCTAGCTTAATCGTTTTAATCTCAGACCTGCTTTTGTGTTCTTTTGTATACAGAGGTTTGTAGACCCTAAACTTCCACTTCCAACTGAGGAGTGTGCAGTGCCTGCTAAAAGAGCTCGCACTCAGGGTGAGTGTGTGCATGTTTGTGTTGTAATGAGAGAGATATAAAGGAGATCAATTCAGTAGCCATGTAAATATTCAAAGCATTGGCAAGAGTCACCTCTACTGTTTGTTCTAAAACACACACACTTCCATTCAGACAGATGCATACTTTGTTGGTAGTTAAATGTGCAGTTTAGATATTAAAGTGTATAACCTACTCTACTGCAGTATGTGGAGATTAATATGGTTGTTTTGACCTTTTAGAGTCTATGGAAATGTGCTTAGATGCTGACAGTCCTCTGACCACTGCTGTGCTCCCCTGCACACAGGAATTCTACCTGTCTCACTGTGCACAGGTACCCACACACACACCTGAGCTCTACCTGTTACACTGTGTACAGTTACACACACATCTGAGCTCTACCTGTCTCTCTGTGCATAACCACACACATTAACACACACACACACACACAAACAAAAACACCTTAGTTTTACCTGTTCCTCTGTGCACAGGTGTACACACCCACACAGAAAAACACACCTGAGATCTACTGGTCTCCCTGGTGACAGGTTTTACACACACACACACACACACACACACACAAAGATCCCTAGCATGTTTTCAGGTACACATGCACACACACATTCTTGAGGTCTACCTTTTCCACTGTGCACAGGTAGATACTCACCCATGCACACATTTCCTGGAATCTTTCTTTTTTTCAGGCCTATTCAATGAGCTCAAGTCCACGTGGTCTTGCACTGGTGCTAAGTAACGTGCACTTCGAGCCTGAATTATCAGAGCTGGACACACGGAGAGGTGGAGAGGTAGATGAGGAGGTGCTGAGAAGACTCTTTACTGAGCTGGACTTCAAAGTGAGCCTTCAAAAAGATCTGACTGTCCAGGTACATCTCAGTTCACTTTGTCTTAGTAAACAAACTAAGAATTAGTGCTATAAATATACATATGGTCTGTTTTATTTCTTAGCCAGTACATTGTAGGTATAGTTGGTGAGTTTGTAATTGTTGCTTTATAATGGTGTGTAAATGTGTGTTAAAAATCTATATTGCTCTTTGTCTTTCAGGCCATGCGGGCCTGCATAGAGCAGTTTGCTCAGCAGCCAGAGCACGCTGTGTCTGACTGCTGTGTTGTGTGTTTGCTGTCTCATGGAGTGGAGGGATCCATTTACGGTGTTGATGGGAAGCTGCTGGAAGTAAGATTTTTTCCCCCCTAAACTAAAATATCAACCGCGCCATTGGTATTCAAACACCAATATGCCATTGATGTGTCTTTAATGTCACTGCAGGTAGACTCAGTTAGCTGTTGTTTGGAATAGCTGATTGTCACAGTGTGGAGTGATTAATAATTGGTTATTTAATTTTCCCAGCACTGAGTGCCTCTTTCTTTGTTCTAGTTGGACTGGGTATTTGAGAGGTTTGATAACGGTCGTTGTCCTCTGCTTCAAAACAAGCCAAAAATGTTCTTCATTCAGGCCTGTAGAGGAGGTCGGTCCACTTACTGAGTCACACTGATGTAAAGTGACTTTTTATACCCTGAAATAATCTGCTGTAAACATGGAGCTGCCAGCGAGTGATTCTTTCAGCATTCTTTTTCAGAGGAGATGGACTGTGGTGTGGACCAGTTAGATGGTGATGATGCGATGCAGCCTACAGACTGTGAACAGAGGGATGCAGGCAGAGAAGAGAACCATGATAGACAGAACAGAGCAAGTGAAATGAGCGAGAGCGAGAGACTGCGAGTGAAACTTCCCCAGAGATCCGACATGATCTGCGGTTTTGCCACTCTCAAAGGTTTCAGTGTGTATCCATTTATGTCTTTGTGTGCAAGTGTGTTTTGTGTGCATGTATACTTGTAGAATCTGTCAACAGGTTTTTCCTCTATTTGCAGCCCAGCAGCTATGATATTATCTGACACCACTAGCTTTGTGAATTATTTACTTTAATTTTGAATGGAGAGTACTGAATGTTTTAAATGGATTCATTTGTGTGCCTGTTTGTGTATCTAAACATAGGCACTGCTGCAATGAGGAACACAAAGAAAGGCTCATGGTTCATTCAGGACTTCAACACAGCTATGAGACAGAGAGCCAGAGACACACACTTATCAGATATACTGGTGCAGGTAATAAAACACACACCTTTCCATTTTTCTTTTTTAAAATTCTTTTAACCACCCACATACAACGCAAGAGCTCAGACACCTCAGATTGACTAGTGTAACTATGACTGATAGAGGAAATCGAGTATGCCAAACCTCCCTCCTTGAGAACACAGCAAGTTTTGCTCTTTTTTACTCCCAGACACTAACTGTAACATCCGGGCCGCCCACACCCCGCAGGGCTCGAGCCCAGATGATCTGGCAGGGAACTGTCCCAGTGATTCCTGACACGGTTGTGGTATACTCTGGATTAGTTGAGACAATTGACAGATGAGAATTACAAAACATATTTACCCATACACACAGAAACAGGTATTTGCTCACAGGTTTTGCAGTGAGAAAAGAATTAATTTTTAGTGTAAAATTATTTTATTCTCACTGTGGAGAAACATTTTTCCACAAGTAATATGTTCAGCAATTAGTCTAAAGATACTGGTGTTTCAGCGCATAATTGATTTCATTGTAAAAAGCTACTGATAAGTTTAAGACAATTGTCAGATATTTTCATCTTTAGAATATAATTCCATGGCAGATTTAGGTGGTTAAAAATATGTTCTTAATAACTGAAGACAAACAATTAATACTGAAGACAATCAGACAATTCATTAATAGTTATTAAAAAGTGTACAATCTTCTATGGATAAACATTATGTTGCAAAAGGCTAACCTACAACATGTAACACTTTTGATAATGTTTTTGTTTTTTATTTTGTCTTTGTTTTATCTGGGTAGGTGAATAGCCAAATTAAGGAGAGAGAAGGCCATGCTCCAGGTTCAGCACACCATCGCTGCAAAGAGATGTCTGAATTTACCAGTTCCCTCTGCAAAGACCTCTACCTCTTTCCCAAGTACTGCCCAAATAACTAGACACACATGAAACGCTCATGCAGTTCTGTGAAAAGACCATTCCAACCCTGCAATATTTAGGATTCTGATATGCAGCAATAAATGATAGCAGGCTCATTCCCTAAGATACAAACACACAGACACACATAAATACAACTCTGTATATAGTATATGATTCTTCTGGGCCATGACAGTAACTCATTCCAGTTTGTTGTTCACTTTATATTCAATTTAAAATAGAAATACACATATTTTATACATACACTCATCGTCCACTTTAATAGGAACACGTGTACACCTTCTCACTTATGTAGTTGTCCAAGCAGCCATCATGTGGCAGCAGCACAGTTCATAAATCATGCAGATACAGGTCAAGAGCTTCATTTAATGTTTACATCAAGTATCGGACTGGGGTGTGGAGGTTGGTGCTTGGTGGGCGGGATTGAGCATTTCAGAAACTGCTGATATCTTGGGAATTTCACACACAACACTTTCTAAAGTTTACATCCTGTGTGTTGAGACTCTGCAGGCTGAAACACTGTGTTGAACAGAGGAGAATAACCAGACTGGTCTAAGCTGACAGGAAGTCCGTAATAACTCAAATAATCACTCTTTACATCATGGTGAGAAAAGCATTTCAAAATGCACAAAAAATTGCATCCCGTTTTATGATCGCTCAGATTCTTGTTCTTGGCTAACAGGAATGGAACCTTATGTGGTCTCCTGTTGTTGTAGCCCATCCACTATAAGGTTTGAAATTTTGTGAAAGCTGAGATGCTTTTCTGCTCACTGCAGTTGTAAAGAGTGATTATTTGAGTAACTATATCCTTCCTGGCTGTTGTAAACAATTTGGCCATTTTCCTTTGAGGGCTCTTATTAACAAGGTGTTTTCACCTAAAGAACTGTCAGTTTTTTTTGCTTTTGCATCGTTCTGTGTAGAGACTCTGTTTGTGAAATTTCTAGATTAACAATTTCTGAAATACTCAAACCAGCCCATCTGGCACCAACATCCATGCCCCAGGTAATCATAGAGACATACTTTTTCTTTATTCTGAAGTTTAGTGTGGACATTAACTGAAGCTCTTGACCTGTATCTGCATGATTATACACTTGTTGCTGCTGCCATGTGATTGGCTGACTGGAAAACTGCATGAATGTGCAGGTGTACAGGTGTTTCTATTAAAGTGGACTGTGGGCGTATATATTAACAGAGAAATAGTTTTATATGAATCCAAGAAATTGAGCACATAATCATTTGTAAATATCCATAATTGTTTTATATATGTTATCTCCATGTATTACAAAGCTTAAGCCAATATTTTGGACCTTTCTTATATTGTGTCTTTACTGGGATTTGCCTTCATATGCATTAATCACAATTTAAGGAAGTTAACACTTTCAGATCTATTTTTGTTAGTTTTGTAGGAAATATATGGACTCTGTACAGTTTTTATCCTTTTAGTGAGTTTCATTTTACTTTTTTTATTCTATTTTTTAAAAGTTCAATTTGTTTAACTTGCTCAAATGCTTTTGTGTCAGTTTTTAGGCAGGACCAATGCCACAGTGATAAGCACTTATTCAATACCTTCCATCAGACTCCCCCCCCCATACTGTTCCAGTAAATGTTTGAGGCAGTAAATGCACACTCATTTGCAGTTCTGCTCGATTGATCTGCAGTATTCCACACCACAGATTTTGTGGTGCAGCATATTGCAGTGCCTCCACTTTGTTCTTATTTGTATGGAATAGACTAATGTTTTATTGAAAAATCCTAGACTTGGCCAATATTCAAAAGCTTTGGAGGAAGCAGAGAGTGTATTAATATCAGTATAGTCTTTGTAACATTATATTACACATTAATGATCTATTAATCAGCTTACATTCCACCTGTATATTTAGTTGATTCCTTTTTGTTTGTCTCTGTCACCAGAGGGCAGTAGAGGTCTAGAAGTTGTGCTTAGAGCTACACTTTTGTCACTCAAACTCCTGACTTAAGCCTGCATTTCAGAAAGACTGGGGACTTTAATCAACCAATTTCCACTATAGTCTCAGAGGTGTTTTAAAGATTCAGAGTGTTTTATGGTCAGTACAGTAATTGCCTCAGTCTGCAGATTTCCCTCACTCAGTTTATTGAATAGTGAAGGAAAAAAAGCTTTCCAAAGCCTCACATAATGCAGCTTTAATGCACACTTTATTTTGTACACTTTGGCATTCCTTGTGAACCAAATAGCATATGTCTGCCTGTCTTGTGTTTTCCTGCGGAAGTCATGACTCTAACACAGTTTAACATTTCAGGTAAACTCTTCTGTCATATTTCACACATGGGACTTACAATTGCATCTGCATGCAAGCTACTTCAGCACGGCAGCATAACTCATATATAGTACGGTAATATGTTATTGATTGAATGAAGATTATCACAGACATAAATATTTTCTATATTCTGCCAAGCAGACATCTTTCTGGTGCCTAATTAATACTTTTTACACTGGAGAGAAATTATATAGAGAAACTAACTTCTACTTTTGAATTGCACCAGATTGTGTTATAGATTCCTAGAGATGCAGTGCTTATTGATAATGCCTTCCTTTTGTGCAGGAAGTGCAAAGAGGAAGTATTTTAATGTTACCCTCAAGTGTTAAAACACAGAGAGATCGATTTCAGCATTCCAGCTGATAAGCTCAGAGCAATATTGATTTCTTGCATCTGTTAATGCAGTTATCTTATGATTCAATTCCAAGCTAGACCAAATAGAAATGTGCAGAATGTTTTGTGTGTGCTGATGATTGCTAAAATATTGAAAAGCTGCACTATTCTAAAAAAGAAAGAAAGAAAACCATACTGAGTTTATTCATGTGTAAACCATATGACATCCATACCACTTTCTAATTTTTTTGCTTTAAAAAACTTCCACTTTTCCGTTCAGTCACATTGCTGAAATGATTTCTTACTAAACTTTAAAAATTTTATGACAACAATAAATTTGTATTGTTATACACTGCCATCAATGTAAGTCAGGAACAGTGCTGTGGACAATACTGTCAATAATCTGTGATATTTTTGTATTAAAAAAAAACTGTCTTTGAATAAAATTACATGGATGAAAAATACATTTGTAAAGCTAGAATGGCTTTGTTTATACATGTTTATTTGAGTATGTTTGTGTATGTCTGCATGATTGCCTGTCCAGGTGTGCTTTTGTTTTTTTTTACCTCCATTGTGTTTTCCTGGACCTTAATTGAGCCACAATGTTTTGTGTCTATGTGTTGGGGGGGTATTCTGCTTGTTTGTCATGTTGCTCAGGTTGTAGTAAGTTGTGTGATGAATGATTTATTCAGTTGGTCGGTGTCACCTGTATGTGAGGGCAGTGCTGATATTCTGTCTTTTATTTCAATAAACAAATTATAATTCGGTTCTAATCTGTCTGTTGAAGGGCAGAAGTCCCAGTGTTTAAGAATGTAGTTTGTACTTACTTTTTTTCTCTTTAGATTGTCTGCACTGTTCCCCACTGTGCTTTCTCTGTCTTCTTTCTATGGGGGTCCATTTTCTGCTTTTTTCTGTGGCCTGGCTGTCCTCCTGTGAATGATGGAATGACCACCACCGCTGTGATTCACTCTTGATCACGTTATACTTCCTTGCTGTCATGTTTTCATGTCTAGAACGGTGTGTTAGACAGTAGATCATAAGGTGCACAGTGTCCTGTCTGCCCTCAGGCCGTTTTACCATTGTGCTTTTGCTGGGATTTGGGAATACGTTTTTAAAAATGTGTCTAAAAGCCAGGATTCCAGCACAAAAAAACACAAGGTTGATATTTGAATCATTGTTTAAATGTATTGTTGTTGTATTTAGCTTAAATGATTATATATTATAACGTAGTATTAGATATAATCTGCTCAAAACCCAAATTGTATTTATTTATCTATCTGTTTGTTTGTTTATTTATTTATTTAATTAATTGATTAAATATATTTCTACAGAGATTTTTGGGTGACACCTTCACAGCCTGATATGAAACACCTGAATAGCTAAAGAGGTAGTCCATCAGTCACTAATCACAGCTGTGGTTTAATATGCAAGTCAAGTCATATTTAAAGCCTGTGTGTGAGAGTTGGTCGGTTGGTGGATGGGTGGTGGGGGGAAATTTTGGCTCTGCCCCCTGAACAGTGTGTCTCAGCTTCCTCCTCTCTGATGAGGTGAAAGTTGCTGAGACTCCTGCCCCTGCCCAAAACACACACACACACACACACACACAGACCCTCATCAGGTTGCAGGGGCACCCTAAAGGGAAGCAGTGTCCTCTCCAAAAACCTCCCATGTAGGTCTGAGGGGAACAGAGAGGAAGCAAAACGGAAATCCAGGCGGGAGGGGTGGGTTAATATGCTGGCATGATGCCAGTGGGCATGCTGCAAGGCTAGCATTAAAGGCGGAGATGGCTAAACGATTATCTATCCAGTGCTTTAACATGGACACACACACATTTATTATTTATTAACACAGTTAATCCAAACCTATGATATAGCAGGTGATTTATATATAGTCATTTTATGAATTGTTTAGCCCAAAGTAACAATATAAAACTAAATATAAGAAGTAGAAAAAAGAATACAATTGTGTGAAGAGAAAGTTCCCAGCTGAGGTTAGAAATTAGCAAAGAGATTTGAGCACGCTTTTCGTCAGTTTCTTTCTGCAGGGGCGCGTGGTTGTAAAGGACCTGGTGTGCTGTAATGCAAGCAGTCTGCTGGCAGAGGAGCTGAGGGTGCGAGATGCAATGTAAGAAGCGAGATGGTTGAAAAAAAAAGTAGCTTGTAAAGAATGATCTTAACTATCAGATTCATTTCTTAAAGCACACTTGTTATTTGCACAGTCTTCATCACTTGTCACATATTTAATGTGTGATTTAATACATCTCTATGGTTATCTTCTCTATTTTTCTTTCTCTCTTCTGCAACTTTGCTTATAAATGTTTTTGTTTTATAAAAGACATACATGGATTCGCATTGTCTGTTTTCATTTTCCCTCACTTTCTGTCTGTTAAACACATGTCTTTTTCTTTTATCTCCATCGTTCACCTGACATTTGCTTGACGTGCTAAGACCTTTAACAATTCCATTCTTCTATTTTTAATCTATTTCTTGGCATGTCCCGGGATTTTCAGGTACGTGACCTGAATGTTTGTACTCCTTGAAATGTGTTATTTTGTATTGTTGAAACAGAAATGGCATGTATGTCTACACTGTGTGTGTGTGTGTGTGTGTGTCATTTTACACAAAACCTGCAGTGTTTACTATGTAGGAGCCGTAATGTAAATGTGACTAGTTATTTTGGTGTGTTTTTCTGTTACAGGTGGTGTATGACAGGATCAAGATTGTGTATATATTTCTGCTTGTGTGTGTGAGAGTGTGTGTATTCCAGGCACTGTAATACAGGAGCAGGACGGTGTGTATGTTTATTTTTGGCTCAGTGTAAGCTTGTCGATGGCTGCCGATGCATCGCAAAGGAAAGCTCTGAGATATCAGCAAACCCTGGTCAGTCTCTCTCTCTCTCTCTTCTCTCTCTCTCTCTCTCTCTCTCTCTCTCTCTCTCTCTCTCTCCTCTGTATCTCTCCCTGCCCTTTGAGTTGCTTTGTGCTCAGGTACGTTGTTGACATGCTGTGTGTGGAGCCCTTGCTAAGATGAACTATGATAACATGAACAGTCTTATCTACCAAAACTGAATTCATTTAAAATAATGGCCCTTAAAGTGCTGATCTTCAATAGCTCCCACTTTAATTGATTTTCCATTCTATTCTGAGTGGTGACATATTGAGAGCTCTCTGAAAGTAGCTGTGTGGTGGCTAGAACCTCTTCCAGTGATTTGTTGATTATGGCTGTGTTTTGGATGTGTTTCTTGTGGTTCCTCCTGCTGCATGTTGTTACACTAACCAAACGTAAGTAAATATCTCAACATGCTCTTTTTTTTGTCTTCACAGCTTTAAATTTCAATTATTCAACCATATCTCTCTCATTTGCTTTAACAATCAGAGCATCTCTAGCCATTGTTTTGTTTTTTCAATTTTTTTCCCCCCTCTGTACACTATTAACCACTCACATGAGGAGTCATTATTCTGGGTATTATTTTTGGCTAAGAATTGTTTTACACTTGAATTGAATGAACACTGTCAGGAATGTATAAATTGTATTAAATGGTGATCGATGGCTGTGTAGCTGCTCCATTCAGCTTGTTAGCTGTGTGTGAGTATGAGTGCTGACTATAACACACACTCCACATCTGTGTGGCTGTGTGCGAGCGGAAACCTGAGCATGCAGGTTAAATATACATCCACCAATTCTCTTCAGCATAGAGCTGCAGAAAGCATGGGCTCAGCTTATTAATTACAGCACATGGCCTAGCTTTTGCCCTGGGGTACCAGGGAAGGAGGGGAGAGGAGCAGGATGAAAATGAATTCTGTGTGGGAAAGGAATTGAGTGTTGGAGAGACTTGTGTCTTGCATTGGTGCGAAAGTAGTGTCATGTCTAGCCTCGCCCTCTCCTGTTCTGTCCTTATACTCAGTTTTCTGACTGCATTCACACAATCCTCTGACCTCCCTTTCAATGTGCTGTACAAAAGCAGGATCTGATAGTAGTCTGTCCTTCTATTTTTCTTTACCTACATGCACACACATATCAGAGATACCTGGAAACGGAATGCCTCCCATCGGCGTATAGCCCTGTCAGCAGCTCTATTAATAGGATTTATGGTTGTGTTGATCTCTCTATTATAAGTCAAACTGGTGCATTTTTTACTTATTTGGAACACATACATGTGGCTGTGTGCATGTGTGTGTTTGTTTGTGCCAAGTAATGAAATTGGCACATTATGTTCATTTGTGGTTTGCTGAACTTTAGTAAAGCATATGCCTCCAGGGTTTGTGATTAAAGAAGTGGAGATTTTCACCTGAGAACATCCACTCTCAAGGGGATTTATTCCGAAATTTGGATAAAGTTGTGGCTAGGTAAATTATTTTACATTTAGATCACGGAACAGATACTACAATACACTCAGAGTTGGCTTGTGTGCTAGTCTATAGTGTTTAATACTGACACAAATTAAAGTATTGAAAAACATTTCAATATATTTAGTGTCACCATACAAACCGTACAGGTATTTCACATGCTGGTTCAGAGCTTAAGGTTCTGAGGAACTAGAGCAAGACAGAGTTTAAACCCCTAAAAATAAGTATAAATATAAATATGAAACCTTCTGCATTGCATTTCAGATCATTTGCAAATGTTTTTATTCCTTCATTATTCCGTCTATCTATCTATCTATCTATCTATCTATCTATCTATCTATCTATCTATCATAAATGCCTCTATCGTAATACAACTACTACTGATAATAATAATAATAATAATAATAATAATAATAATAATAAATAGTAATAATAACATTGTTATTATTATTGTTGTTGTTGTTGTTGTTGTTGTTATTATTATTATTATTATTATTATTATTATTATTTTACCATTACAAACTCTCAAAGTTATTTAAAAGATTAGCAGGATTAATAAAATGTATTTATGAAAAATAAATGAGTTAGATATTGTGGTTTCTTTTAAAAGGAAATTTAACAGAGACTCCTTAAGATAATAAATTGCATCTGAGCACGTTCTGACTTGCACCTATAATAACATTTCACTTATTAATCCTATTCAGAAGATGTTGAGAACTCCGTGAATAAACTTGCAATACATTTTACACACTTATATAATTATATTATAAATCACTCAGCATGCTGTTCATAGCTTATTGGCGAAAGACGCTAATATAGTCTGTTTAAGATTCAGAATTTGTGACATCAAATGGAAAAAAGAGTTTTGTTAATGTACAGTATGAACAAGCACAACAAAACCCATTTATAGTTTTTTTTTTTTTTCATCTGATTGATGAACAGGTCATGTAGGACTCCTGCCCTGTGTATTAAATGTTGTTGACAGCACATTGTCAACTACAGACGCAGGACATTAATCACAAGTGCATTGTGGGTGATGTAGTTTCCTACCCATATATACAGTAGACAGACATAAGGCAGGTACAATTACTAATACCTGAATATTTTCTGAAGGTTAAAGGGACAGTGATAGAGAGGTAAGAGAGGGATAAAAAGTGGCCTGAGCAAGCGAGAGAGAGAGAGAGAGAAATAGGAACGGTGAGCAGGATGAGCAAGTGTCCTGAAGCCTCTGAGGCAGTAATGAATTTAGATCAAATTCTGGTAAGAATTCTAGAAAGATTGTTTTAGAACTGTTTATTGACCCAGAATACAGTTTATTGCAATTTAGTGGAATTTATTATGTCTATAAAATAACGGAAATGTTACATTATGATAAATGTTTTATTATTTTAATGTCATTTAACTGTTAATTGGATGATGCCATATCATTTATTGTGACATGTTTGTCACTGATTTACTGTAGAAAAAGAATTTGAATTTCATTATGTTAGGATCTGGGTCACTTTACAGTCTGATTCTGCAAAATATTTCATGCTGTTAACATTTAATGCTGTTAACAACTTTCTTTTCTGTGTCACAGCGATGACATGTTCACAGTTGAATAATGTATAGCTGATTAAATCAGAGCTGAAGAGTCTGTAAGAGAGACACATTTACTGATACTTGAGAATGTCCTTATTTTGTTTATGAAATAATCTGATCCTCGTCAGTTTTTCATAGTTGATCGTGAGACAGAAATATTGTCTTATATCCAGTTAAAAAAATACTTTTTTTTTTTGCCATTTTTATCACATATTGTTGGTTGCTACAGTGTAAGTTAATTTGTGGGCCGAATTTATTACTATGTGTGTTATTTTAATTAGTGTGTGTGTGTGTGTGTGTGTGTGTGTGTGCGTGTGTGTGTGTCTAATCTGTCAGTGACTGGGTCAGATTTTATCATGCACACACTTATACACAGAGGACTCACGTAAAGGAATGCATGATTATTATAGTTTTAATTAACTCTCAAAGACACTGTGACCTTCATGTCTTGTGTCCATATGAGCAACTCTAACTCATGCTCTCTCGCTGCTTTCCTTCCTTTCCTTGTTGTCCATCTTTAAAGATTTATTGGACAGAACAGATAAGGGCTTTGTCATATTCAGCTTTCAGCAAAAACTATGTGTGGTTTGTTGTATTTTTATGATATACTTGTTGTGGTAGAAAAATATGTTATATGACAATACATAGCACATTTCCTGCTGTTGCCTGTTATGCTTCAGTGTCACAATGTAATTAGCAAGTGAATAAGATTAAGATATCACACCTTCAACATCAGACACATAATTAATAGTTTTGTTTCCTTGTTCTCAAAGGTTTCATCTGTTGAGTGATTCCATCTCGCTATTCTGGCTACTCTACTACCGCTTTTTAGTTTCTGGGCCACAGACCCTAAAATAACTCCTAAAAGTCATCTTAAACCTTGTCTTGTGTCAGGTTTCCAGCTTCTTTTTCAGGTCAAAATTAACCATGCCCCTTAAAACTATTTCTAAAGCTTTTAAAAATGTTTATTATTATTATTGAAGAAGCTGCCAAAAGTATCTGAATATCTTGTTTTATATATTTATATTTGCATTATATACATATTTTATTTACATTTAAAAATGTATTTCAATAAATTTACTAATTTTTTTTCCTTAATTACAAATCCCTAAATTATAGGGATAAATAAACCTAAATAACCATAATTAAAAATCCCAATGTATATTTATAAAAAAAAATTAAGTATTAAATATCAAAAATAAAGATTTTATATGTTAAGTCAAAGGTTAATCATCATGGATTCAGGTTTTCATTTCTCAGACCAACTACAAGTAAATAATTGCACAAAAAATTGATAAAAGGAGACCGTTTTTTGTTTGGGAAATATGTTCACTGTAGTGTACACAGTTTTTTGATTTGCAGTATATTCAATAGCCTATTTTGTATTCTGAATGAAGTGCAGGCATGAGGAAATGTTTGTGTGACATATGCAGTATATATTGTGCAGGCTGATAATGGGTGATGTGCAAATCCAGGCTCTGGACCTGTGTGTTGTCTCAGGTTGAGGGTCTGAATGACTTGTGGGGAAAATCTTCTCCTCATTCTCTGTGTTGGCCTTCAGAAAGCAGAAGTGCTTTCCTGAGTGCAACAGAGAGAAGATTCCATTGTTTAGATGGCTGAGTTTCATTTACACGTTCCCTTAGTTTGTCATAGCCTGTATTTGCAGAAATTATATTTTAATTCTGATTATTTGGTATCCTCCAACTGTTTTTAAACTATCCCAAAATTCTATCCTTCTTATCATCCTCGACCTTGTTCCAAATCTAGTCTAATTTGACATAAGAAATCACCCCTGGTCATGTTTGTATGAGAGAGAGACGGAGACAGAGCCTTAATTCTGCATTTCTTATGCTCTGGCCTATGTTATTTTATAGGGCTGGTCTGATATAATCAGAGCACAGAAATTGTAGAATATGTGAACTACCAAAAAGTTAACAAAATCAGTTTTCATTCATTGTACTTGTTCATATTCTGAATAAAGTCATTATGCTGTCTTCAAGTCAGCAAATCACAAAAAAAAGGAAGATTTGGACAGAAAACAATAAAAGGGTTAAGTTCTTAAAATCCCCATGAAAACAAGGATATGAATGTTCTTCTATGAAGTTTGAGAACGAAAACATTTAGACTACACTCTCTTTTGTAGAATCAGTGCAGTCCAAAATCCTTAATAACTTTGCAATTCTCTGAGCAATTCATGGTTTATTACTCTGCTGTTTCTTTAAATCCTTAAATGCAGTGAACTGTCAAGACACACATCATGCAAGGACTTGTGATACTTTGGAAATGTCAAGGAGAAACACATTAAGCACAAATAAAGATATTCTCAATATTTGCATCACAATTAGCTACAGTAAATCCTAGCAACCATGGTACAATGACTCATAATATAATGATTTTCATGATTATTTTGTGCTCTCAAGATGGAATCTACATGTAATGCATGTTTAAATTGTATCACTTACACTTTAAACATGGTTAGCTAATTCTGGTTATTCAGTCATAACCCTTAGCAAATGACTACTTTATTTTTTCCAGACAAAACCTGTATTATAACATATAATAAAACTGTTATCTCTGCTTTAATACCCTTGATAGGTCATTATCTAATGAGTAGAATCAGCTTTTGTGGAACAGCTGTGACTGTACAGGAAGTCCAGAACACTGAGTGCTTAACACTGAGATGGGAAAGCCTAGGTGTTGTTCACAGGAAATAGCTCAGGGACTTTTTAGTCTGCAGTATGCACGATAACAGCCAGGGCTTTTTACTGAGGCTCCAGCTCAAAAATGTTGATTTGAATGCGAATCTTATTTGTGAAGCCATTTATGTCAATTTAATTAATATTCCTGATGTGGCCAAAATATGAAGTCATGTAACTTGTTAAGGGTGAAAGGACAGTAGCGCTAAAAACAAAACATGCCATTCAGAGAAGTATGCCATTAAATACCTTTTTGTTCTCAGACAAGTTTCTCTCACGCTGTCTGAAGGTCTGTGAATTACCTCTGACCTCCAACCATAAAAACATGTCAACAGACAAGATGAAAGAGGGAATGATGAAGTCAGCCTTGGTCACACATGCACACACAGTTTTACACAACGTCCTCTCTTTCAAATGCTTTCATCCAAATGTATTCATTATTGAACTTCAAATTGATTTATTTCTGGATTTCAACAGCTATATTATATGTCTTATATACTCTTTAACTATTACTATATGCTCTTATCTATTTACTATATGTGTTTACATAAATGCAATGTATTTAATGTTCTCTTTCTATGTCTGTCTGAGAGAGAAAAAAGGAGGGAGGGGAGAGAGACAGACAGACAGACAGACAGTTTCTCAGTTTTAGAGCAACTTTGTGCATAAGTACAGTCTAAATACAGAATGCCTAAGAGAACTTCTTCGAAGGAGGTAGGTTCAAATATTCAGAAGAATTTTTTAGCTATTTTTTCTCTTACCAGACGACTTCCTTAACCAGCAAAACAGAATAGTTAAAAGAACATATTAAGATTAAATATAAATTCAACTAAATAAAACTAAATTTAAAGGCAAATGACAGTTATGCAACATATTGAATGGATTTAGTTTATTAGTGTTAATATTGATATAATTATTGATGTATTAATAGATTCATTGGTATATTTATAAGACCTTTGAACAATACTCTGTGTGTGTGTGTTTGTATAATGTAACACTATTAATCAGTACAAACAGGAACATGGTTGCATGCACTTTGTTCATATGTGAATTTACCAATCAGTCATAACATGTTATAGCATAACAGTCAGTTCTCATAAGAAAATAGACAGGTATTGTGGGGTGTTCCCTGATATGCAAGTGGTTAGTACCTACCAAACGTGGTCCAAGGATGGACAATCGGTGAATCAGTGACAGGGTCATGGGACCCCAAGGGTCACTGATGCATATGGGGAGTGAAGGTTGATGTTCTGATCCCACAGAAGAGCTGCTGTAGCACAAATTGCTTAAAAAGTTAAAATTGGCTATGATAGAAAGTTATCAGAACACACAGAGCATTGCAGCTTGTCCAAAGCAGTGACATTAAGCTAATTGATGACATAAATTGACTTAATGATAAATATAAGTATAGCATTTAGAATAGTTTAATTACTGCTTACATTGTATGTGATTTTAAATTGCATTAATTTGTATTTAAATACATGCTGCTAGTTTTATGTCAGTGAAGTAAAGGTTAAAATGAAACATATGACTTGAAAACTGTTATCTTTATAACAGTTGTTCATCAGTTGCCTATCTTCACAAATAAAGTTCATTAGTATATACAAGTATTAGTATATCTCATGTTCAAAAGTAATTATCATACAGCTGTCATCAATGATATTTTTCTGATTAACCCCAAATATCAGATCAGCATTTCTGTAGGATTTTCTTCACATTTTCTTGGTTTCATCTGAATTACAAAGCATGCATAGTATTTATAGAACAGTAGGACTATAAAAAAGTTTAGGCATTGGTGGCTCAGTGGTAGGTTTCTCGCCTATCATGTGGAAGGCCCGGGTTCGATTCCCAGCCAATGCCTCAACCCCAGCCACTGGATGCAGTGCCGGTCCCAAGCCCGGAAAAATGGGAGGGTTGCGTCAGGAAGGGCATCCGGCGTAAAACATTTGCCAAGTTGTTGTGCGGACCAGTTGGTCCGCTGTGGCGACCCCGAACAGGGAGCAGCCGAAAGCAACTTCTCCACGAGTATAAAAAAGTATTTGCCAAACCACCCAGCAAAATGTATTATGGTCTGATGAGACCAATTCCAAAAGGTATGTTGGGTGCAAAAATCCCATCACCAGAAGTAGACCATAACGCTGGTGTAGCATGGTGGTGAAAAATGTTTGGACATAATTTATCTTGGTTTCATTTATTCAGTGTGTAGAGTTTGTATGCCCATTGTAACTAAAACAGAGAAATTGTGTGTAGTGGAGAAAAGGTGAAAAATATCCTTTGTGATAAACTTCCTTCTGTATTTCCTTTCATTTGTATATGTCACTTGCCAAGAACAATGTGTCAGCAACTAATTAGGGTGTGATCATACATTTGTTTGTGTGTGTGTGTGTGTGTGTGTGTGTGTGTTTCTGAGGCATGTGTTGCGACTGTTGATCTGGGGATCTCATATTCATGCAGCTCTGCCAGCCTGAGCCTATTTTAGAGTGACACTAAAGTACACTTGAGTGCATCATCCTTACAAATACACAAACACACACACAGACACACACACACACACAGCTGTAAATATGATTTCTAACTTGATCTTCTTAGCGACTTGTTTGTAAGAAAGAAGTGTTGCAAATTTCTAATTATAGATATCCTCAGATGTTTCTCCCAGTTACTATTCATTTATTATAGCTAACCTGTGAACTGTCATTTCAGAAAACCTCATTCACTTCTCTGCTTGTCTTCACATCTCTTTGTCATCTCACACTCTTTACTCTCAGCTGTATGGAGAGTACAGGGAGCAGGTGGGTAATTTTGCCCAGAAGGAGGCAACACGTCTGCTAACTGAGAACCAGTCAAAAAGACATGCTGGCCATGCTAGAGCAATCAGGAGAGGGTACGGCCGAGCGCATCATGTCTCCTTAGAAACAGGACCCATGACCCCAGGATTAAGCCACTCCTCCTCAATAAAAAAACCCCAACCTTACTCAAAATGCCAAGGTGAGTAGTCCCTGATGTCATTATATTATCATTATTAAGGTCATCTTTCTCTTTACATAACCCAGTCTCAAGAGAAATTGATCATAGATTTTATAGCCTGAGCAGATTATACTAGACTAGAATGTTACCTTAGTCATCTTTAGTGTTTAACAGTGATTTTTGTCTGAGTCTTGTGGGGATGTTGTTCTACAGACTGCCTGAGGCGGGTCCAGACGTATATAATAACAAAGCTTGGGGAGGACTGGATTTTCCTGGTGCTGCTGGGTCTCACCATGGCTCTAGTCAGCTGGAGTATGGACTATGCCAGTGCAAAGAGTCTGCAAGGTATTCTAGAATGCTCTGATATATCCTCTAAATCTCTCAGAGTTTTTATGACTTTTCTCAAATAAAAACTTTTCTCCCTTTTTTCCAAAGCTTACAAATGGATGTATGCAGAGCTGAAAGGGAATGTGCCACTTCAGTATCTGGCCTGGATCACATATCCCATAATACTCATTGTGTTCTCCTCTGTTTTCTGCCACTTGGTCTCCCCACAAGCTATAGGTGTGTACTGCTTGCTCTTCTTCATCCTTTTTTCTGGCTCTCTCTGTGTACACTTTTACTGTATTCATTTTAGTTGCTTTAATTCTGAAAGCATGGTTTCACACTGAACTTGTAATCTCGCAGTGATTCATATCCAACCATTGCCATGAATCTAAGATTGCTTAATGGGACCTTTGTGGGAAGGATGTGACACTAGTTAGTCATGGTCACGTGTTTGTATACATAAACAGAATAAAGCAGTTAGTGTTTTTCTCCAAGTATGTTACGTTCCACTCTGACATTTTATATCATAGTTAGCTTTATACATTCAGGAGTATCATGTTGAGGTGGCTCAGTGGTTAAAGCTCGGAACTACTGTTTGGAAGAGTGTGAATAAGATTCCAGGTAACACCAAGCTGCCTTGAACTTCTCCACTTCTCCATCTGTTAAGCCCAAATATAAACTATTTTGGATAAAAGCATTTGTCAAATGAACTATATAAAAGAAAATTAAATATATTAGCCTATGACCCTATTAGACTGGCTGTTGTGAGACCTAGATAATGCAGGATTTACAGTGGCCAAATTGGATATAGAAAATTATGAGTTTTAGTTTGTTTTTTAAAAATCTTTTTATGGTCAATCCTTAAGCCCTGGAGACAGCTCCTGTATATGTTGGGTAAATCCAGGTGATGCATGAATAGAGGAATTATTTTGCTATTACTTGCTATGGAAAGTCTCTCATAGGCTGTATTAAATTTTTCAATTCAATTTATTTATTTGCACTTTTAACAATGGACGTTGTCTCAAAGCAGCTTTACTGAAGTATAGAAAGATAGAAAAAGTTATAAAGTTAAAGTTAAGTTACTATTTATCCCAAATGTCCCTGTATCCCTGTATATGGTGGTTGAAGAGAGACTTTTTTTATTTTTTTATTTTATCATTGGTACCTGAAGTGGTAACATCTATTGTAGGTCTATGTTGGTTTCCCATTCTCCCATTTGTTCTTATCCCAGATAACATATAATACTACTATTATACTATATAACCTGCTAATACTAAGGTCACACTGTATGATTGTTGTCACCATTTTACCTCTGTGTTTTTGCCCTCTAAATGTCCATGTAGGCTCTGGTATACCAGAGATGAAGACCATTCTACGTGGAGTGGTGCTGAAGGAGTATTTGACTCTAAAAGCCTTTGTGGCTAAAGTCATTGGCCTGACTGCAAGCCTGGGCAGTGGCATGCCTTTGGGAAAAGAGGTTTTATGAATTTCTGTCATTTCTCAAACAAGTACTCTGTTCAAACATGTATGATACTGTAAATGTGTTCTACACATCAATACCATAGCCCACCTGCTATTCTTGGAAAATTTCCATCAGCAGAACATATCTCAAAATACTTTACAGTTACTATTCATTACTTTTGTAATAATTCAGCAAAATATAAAGATCATTTTGAGATAATTTTTTATTAAGCTGGTTCATTTTAAACGTAAAACTTTGTTGCCAAAATTGTTTACTTGAAGCAGCTCAGAAATTTGTCTTGGCATTTTTTGGTCATCCATTTTTATAGTAAGGATAAGTTTACGGTTATAATCAGGTGCAATTACAAGTGCTCCAAGTGTAAACTGGAGATAAATCAGTGTTGGGTAATATTAGCCTAGCTGGGTAGTAAAATATGATCCCTGACACAATATTTTAAATATATAACCAGTGAAACTTGATTTTTGTTTTTGTTTCTTAGGTATTCAGGACCGACTGTTTCTGTTACTGTTGTTTCCCTTGGATATTTTAACAATTTCTTATTGTGTAACTTGTGTATATCTGTGAAATTATAATGGGTATAAAATGTATATTCACTGCTTTTAAAAAGACAGGTTATTGTGAGGTGAAAATTAAATAAATAAATAAATAAATAAAGCATGAATGAGTTCTGGGATATGGGGTATTGTAGCTAAAGAGCCCCTGGTCACAAAAAATAAATTAATTAATTTATTAAACACCCAGGCTCACCCAAATGACCCAAACATGTGGCAAAGTGTGTTATGGTCTTATGAGACCAAGGTAGAACTTTATTATATTTAAAACAAAAGCATGGCAGCCTATCACACAAAAAAGACCATAACCAGGTGAAGAATGGTGATGGCAGCATCCTACTCTAATCATGTTAGAGGGAATCATGGATGAATCTTTTCTGGCATAAAAGCTCTCTGAAGTTGAAGTAAAAAAAAAAATGATACAGCATGATAACGACCCAGTGCACATATCCAAGTCATTAAAGGAATGACTTCAGGAGAAGATAATCAATATTCGGGATGGTCCAGACTGAGCTTAGATCTGAATCCTATTGAAAATCTAAGGATTGACTTGGGGAAAGGTGTGCACAGGAGAACTTATTGCTGTTTTGATAGATTTAGAGTAGTTTTGCAAAGAAGAATAGAAAAAAATGACCGAATCAGGATTTGCTAAGTTGGTAGACTCACACCCAGAAAGAACGCTGTATTACAAGCAAAAGGTGCTTTATTAACAAAGTATTAGTTAAGGAATTAGCACACATCTGCAACCAGGTTACTTTACGTCTTTTTTTTTCTTTTTTTTGTTTGTTTTTCACTTGAATCTTGTTGGTTGCTATATCACATTATATCACAGGTGGAAAGAATGATGTGTTTCATTTTCTACATCAAAAAACCTTCCAAAAGCCTGTGTTAAAAAAATATATTAGAATTTAGAATTATTGTAAACAAATATTGCATTAAGAATCCTATAACTATTAGTTACAGTGGCTAACAGACACCTCTGTGTCCAGCAAGTTCTTGTAAATTTACAGGCTAAATATAGTAAATAATAATTTCACATGTCTGTCTGTGTCTTTTTCCCCAGGGCCCTTTTGTTCACATTGCAAGTATCTGTGCTGCTGTGCTGAGTAGAGTAATGTCCTTCTTCACGGGAGTGTATGAGGTAAAGCCTCTGGTCTGCACTGTGTTTGTGTCTTGAGTGCTGAGCTGCACCAGCATATATGGTGGGTTATTCATGCCTTTATTATCATTCTTATTAGGAATGAAAATAAAGAACAGCATAACCTTTCTGTTGTCACTAAATATTAAATACAATTATGTTATTAATAGATATACTTGCAAATTTTAGAATATGTGCATAATTTGCTCTTAGTGAATAACAAATCCGCTGGATTATCCCTACACTGGCTAGGATTGTGTAGGACGTTTTATAGTACTGAAATTACTCTCCAGATTTCTTAAACTCTACCTGTTAGGATCTACTTCAAAAAATTAATCATTTAATTGCAAATCAGCTTCTGTGTAGTGATTATGTATAAAATACATAAAATACAAATATATGATTAACTCTGGTTTTTTTTTTTTTCTAACAGCATTACCAAACAGAGCACATTAACAAAGTACCAATAAAAAAGTACCATAGTTCATTCCAAACGTACATATAACACAAGCATAGTTTTTAGTTCATTTCTTATAAGATTGTGAATAAAAAAATAAATGACCCACCATTAGACATGAGTCTGTGATGTGAGCATGTTCATGCTGGCTCGGTCACTACTAATAGCTGTTACTGCTGGACTCAGCTCAGATGGCAGCTCTGACCTCAAAGCAGTGTTTAAGAGCAATAATACTATTATACTGTATATGATGTGACATAACAGTTTTGACAACCTGCAAGGTATGCTTGCATCTCTCATGTGTTATGTTTTGAATTATTTTGTGATGCATTTAATTTCACCCTTGCTGTCCCTCTGTTTCTCCTGATCTGTCTCTCTCCATGTCTCTTATTTACTCTGCCTCAAGTCTTGTCTCTCGCTACTAGTCTTTGTATTAATAGTGTGAGTATTAACTGTCTTTACTTGGCTTGTGTGTGTGCGTGTGTGCATATGCCTTTGCGTTGTTTTCTTAACCCCATCTAGAATAGCGCCCACGTTAAGGACCTGCTGGTGTGTGCGTGTGCAGTGGGAGTAGGCACCTGCTTCGGTGCTCCCCTGGGAGGCAAGTAACTCCTGCTTTCATGTACAGTGCATCATATATGTGCAGCATATACACACTGGCTTCTGAGGGATAAGAGTTGAGAGAAATGTGATTCCCCGGTACCTACCTCTCACCCTGCTCTGCTCTGAGCAGTGGATCTGCCAACCTGATGTCAGCTGTCCATAATAACAATGTTAATTACATCTAGATGTAATACATCATCTTCTTCCCAACACCAGCAATCTCAAGCTCTCTCTCTCTCTCTCTCTCTCTCTCTCTCTCTCTCTCTCTCTCTCTCTCTCTCTACCTACCTACCTACCTACCTGTCTATTTATCTATACACAGTAGAGACACAGTTATTAAGGGCAGCTAATGTAAAGTTGGTGCTTGTTTTGAGTTTGGCCTTAGATTTGCTCTTAACTGGTTGAAATTCGTCACTGGGTTCTCTGGAATGCTTTACTTACTTTATTCATTTGTTTTCCCACTGTTCTCCTGTTCTCTTATTCACTTTATTCTATTATCCCAACTCTCTCTCCTTCTCTCATTTCATTTTAAATTTCCCATTCTTCCTCTCATCCACACATTGGCCTCTCTCAGCTCTTCCTTTACTTTCCTCCTCTTATCCTCTCTCCCTTCAGTCCTCTATAACCCTCATTCTTCTTTCTATCTCTCTTTCTCAGTAGAACCCCTATGGTTACACTGATATTCTGACAGTGGGGTGTGCTGTAGGGGTCGGCTGCTGTTTTGGCACTCCTCTCGGAGGTAAAACACACTTTTGCTCTTTCTTGCTGGTTCTCACCTCACGTTCCTTTTCTTCGTTAACATACAAATCATTTTCTCCTAATCATATTACTTACATGATTGATTACAATCAGTAACAAAAGTTACATACAGTAGGTGATATAACAGATGTCATATAATATACTGTTTGATCAACATTTTTCTCTCTCTCACTCACTCTCTCTCTCCCTTGCAGGTGTGTTGTTCAGTATTGAGGTCACATCCACTTATTTTGCTGTGAGGAATTATTGGAGAGGATACTTCGCTGCTACGTTCAGTGCATTTATATTCAGAGTGCTATCTGTGTGGAACAAAGACTCTGGTTGGGCATGCACACAAATCCTTTTTTAATGGGGCAATATAAATTCATAATTCACAATTCACTGAGCTGATGAATATTTTTATTGTTGGTGAGCTTCACTGTTTGCTTTTTTCCCATAGTCACAATTACAGCTCTGTTCCGCACAAAATTCCGGATGGACTTTCCATTTGACCTGCAGGAGCTGCCAGCGTTTGCTGTCATTGGGTATGTTTAGCATAATACATGCAAAACTATTCTATTTAACAGAGAATGTGAAGCTGTAATTCCGTATTTTATGAATCAGAGTTCATTATTCTGCAGGGGTTATTGCTGTGTGTATGTTTACGTGTGTGTATTTCTTATAGGATCTCATGTGGATTTCTGGGAGCTTTTTTTGTTTATCTGAACAGACAAGTTGTTCTGTTCATGAGAAAACAAACAGCACTCACTCAATTCCTTACAAAATAGTGAGAAACCATCCCATATATGCATGCATTCCTGTTTTACAGATTTTGATATAGTCTCTCTCTCTCTCTCTCTCTCTCTCTCTCTCCCCTCGTATATTCCTATCCATAATTTATGTTTGATTCCTATTATTGTTTACTTGCATATGACATGCATCACTATATGATTTAATTGCTACACTTTTATAGCAGGATTCTTGTGTGTGTGTGTGTGTTTTAGTCGGCTGATTTACCCTGGTGTGGTGACTCTCATTGTTAGCACCTTCACATTTCCGCCAGGCTTCGGACAGTTTATGGCCGGTGAGGTAAGTGATTCACTCTGTCTGTGATTCACTTTACAGCTTTAGTGGGTTTATGGCTCAGAGGTATTTTTGATGAGCTGCATTTATATGGCTTGTGTGCTTGACCTTGCTTTTTTTCAAAATTTGAAAATCTGCCACTTTATCTTCCCTGTTACCTGTGTAGCTGATGCCGAGAGAGTGTATCAACTCTCTGTTTGATAATTTCACCTGGACAAAAGTCTGGGACCCCACCTTGGAACCTGGCCTGGGCCGCTCCACCGCCTGGTTCCATCCAGAAGTCAGCATCTTCATCATCCTCATTCTCTTTTTCATCATGAAGGTACACAATTGCACGTGTTATGGGCACAAATAATGAAACATTATTTACATACACGTGGTCCTGCAATATTTCTTAATGTTGGCTCAGCAAAATTTTAGACAGGATCTTCTCTTATTCATTTGCAGTCTTTTTTAATCTTTGTTAGAGCTTGCATTAAAATGCAAAGGTAACATTGGCCTTATTCTTTTTCCTTCCTGGTGTCTTTATATTCCTCTCTGACTCAGTTTTGGATGTCTGCAGTATCAACAACGATGCCTATTCCCTCAGGCGCCTTCATGCCTGTCTTTATACTTGGTTCGTAAGACTTAATGAGATTAGCCTTGAGATTAGTTCCATTTTTTTGCACAATAGTAATGTATTTGATGGGGTTAAGACCTGGCTGAATCATGTGTTTATGATGCTTAAATGTTAAATGTTTAGGAGCTGCATTTGGCCGCTTGGTGGGCGAGATCATGGCCACACTTTTTCCGAATGGCATTCTCTTTGATGGAATTGTTTACCGAATCCTACCTGGAGGCTACGCTGTGATTGGTGAGGAAATATCCAATATCAGCTCCTCTGTTTATGTTATTTACTGCAACCTTTTGGTCATTTGTGTGAATGTCTGGCTGTCTAGGTGCCGCAGCGATGACCGGAGCAGTCACACACACAGTTTCGACAGCAGTGATCTGCTTTGAGCTGACAGGGCAGATCTCTCACATTCTACCCATGATGGTGGCAGTGATCCTGGCTAACATGGTGGCCCAGGGCCTGCAGCCTTCTCTCTATGATTCTATAATCCAGGTCAAAAAGCTCCCCTATCTCCCCGAGCTTGGTTTTGGACACATCAGGTATACACACACTGAAAAACCATCTCATTGATCTGTTCTCTCCATTCATTTCAATTAGTAATTTTCAGAGACCATCCTTTAACCTGATATTTCTGACCTCTGCTGTTCTCTCAGTAAGTATAATATCTGTGTGGAGGACATCATGGTGAAGAAGGTGAAGTTTTTGTCTCCTCAGACCACCTACCGTGAACTTCTTCACCTATTGCAGACCACTACCCTCAAAACCATCCCTGTGGTTGATTCTAAAGGTATGCATGTGTGTGTGCTTGTGTGAAAGGGAGAAATACAAAACTAGTAAACACAGTTGAATGCAAAACTTTGTATACAGATAAACGAAGATACAGACAAAGATTACAAAGAAAACTCTGTATAAGTGTTGTATGAGGACAAAGCACTTGATCGTAACTATTTAATATAAGTATTTACTTCTCTGCCTAATTTTAAAGAACAGTGTTGTGCTGAACAGTTCTGAAAATGCAGTGTGAATCAAAGACCTTTATATTTAAACCTCACCAGATGTAGTGTAACAAGTTTACTGTATATTTATAAAACATTTGTGCGTTTTAACAAATGCATTTAAGTGAACAGAACATGCGTAAACATAACCTATTTCTGTCCTTAGAGTCAATGATTTTGTTGGGCTCTATTGAGAGGTGTGAGTTTCAAGCAGCCTATGACTGGTGGCTGTCAGCAGAGAGACGGATTGCTAACCAAGGTCAGGCAATGCGCAGTCCAGGGTCAGTGGTCAGCTGGGAGTCCTTCAATTTGGTAGATGAAGAAGGAGGAGAGGAGAGCAAGGAAAAGGTGAGACTGGAGCCATGATGGATTCACAAAGCACAGTCTACAATTTCAGTGTAATTCAATTTAAAGGACCTGGGTAAATTCCATTATTTCCACTATTTTAGCCATATCGACAGTATTTTGCAGACAGATCCTGCCTTGTGTGTTGTAAGAAATCAAGAAATTAAAAGGGTAATTTTAATGACAACTATAGGTATACAGCCAAATTATAGTTAGAAATGTGAAATAAATGAAAAATAATCCAATGGAAACACATTGCCCCACTGTAAATTAATTGCCATCCAGACATGAGAGTTCTTTCTCAGAGGAGATGAAATAAAAATGTTATTACAAGTGTCACTCAGTGAAAATAATTCTGTCCTTATTGGACTTGTGTTACATTTAAAAATCAAGATGAGACGTGTTTACAGTTTTCTTGAACTTGGATCTCTGTTTTGGTGCTCTTTAAACTGATTTGCAGGAAAACACAGTCTCTGAGGAGCACAACGGCCCACTGGACACTGTAGGGGATCACACAGCACCTGGTGAGTCTGGCTCAGGTGTGGGATTTGTGTCTCTGCTCTTTTACTTAGAATAATTATAAATAAAATTGTGAGAAACCAGTTCATAGAATGAGAGAGCGTTAGATATACATCAGAGATTTCCTGAACTATCCAAGCCAAATGCACTTCATGCTCTTTTCTCAAGTGTCCTAGATCCATGCCCCACTGCAGGCCCTTTTCTCTAGTAGCAGTGTTCCTATTCCAAATACAGCACAGCCTCTTACATCTAATCCTCTAGTCTGCCTTCCCAGTGCATGGCACGCTCAATCCTCTATTACCTTTTCCAAATGTACTCCAGGCCCATTTTTCTAGTAATCTAATAACATTCTCAAATGCACATCAGGTTTTTTCTTCTAGTACCCTTGTCCCTCTTCTGAACACACTGCAGGCCATTCCTCTAGTTTCCCTACCCAATGCATTACAGACCCTTTTATGTCGTTCCCTAGTTACTCTTCCCAACCTGACTGGCCTGATTACTTATCACTGCATATGCATTTATTTAATATCTGTCTGGTTTTGAGAGTGTATGGAACAGACAGGATATACGGATTTGCTTTAGTGCCTCGGTAGAACAGTTCAAGTCTAGACTGATCTTATGATTCATCACAGGTGTACTCGGGATCATGAGGAGCGCATTTCATCGCCTTTTGTCAAACTCATCTTCGTCACAGCCGCCTGAGTCACAGGTGCATCTCACACATACACATGAAGGACAATAAAGGTAGAAAGTCTGTCAGAAAGATGACTGAAATGGCGGTTTCATCTAACTACTGTTTTTTACCAAGCGCATTAAGCAAAAATCTTCACTGTATCACTATAACACTAGGTGGAGACAAATTCTTCTATTTTTTTATATTGCATCTTCAGCAGCACTTCTACCATATTTAGCCATTTGCCGCTTTCTAGGCCACTGAACCACTGTTTCTCTGACTAAGCAATGCATTTGTCATATTTGTCATCAATTATGCTCTACGGTATTTATAGCTGTGAAGTAGAATTTAAAAAAATGCTGTTCTTATTTTTAACATGAATTCTAAAGTCTTTTTGTGTTCCTCTTCTTGCTGTCCTTGTCTCACTTGCTGTATTTCTTGTAATCATTTCATAGAAGTGAAAAACTAAACACTCTTTATGTTGTTTTCCAGGGTACACTGCCCACTCCTGTAACAGATAGCATGACTCCAGATGAGGTGAGCGGAATGATCCTTTTTATTTCTTCCTTTCTTTTCTGCATAATCCAATTAGTCATTAGAACATCATCGCTGATGCAGCTTCTGATTGGTCTTTACAGATCAAAGCTTGGGAGGATGCTGAGCTGGATAAGCCGATCGATATTGATCAGATTCGGATCGATCCCTCCCCGTTTCAGTTGGTGGAAAGAACATCGCTGCATAAGGTAGCTTCATGTAAATATACAGACTGGAACATTGTTACTGAATTGCCTACAAAACTTAAATAAAGCTACACTAATTATATATTTTGCGTTGGTCATTTGTTAGCATCAAGAAACTGGCTGATAACATGTTTTCTAGACCATTACAGAAAGAAAGGCAATTTTTTTTCCTAGATGACAATAGCCATTACTTTCTGTCATTATATATAGTACATGCTGCAAATTCTAATATATTCCTACATTTCTCGGTCTCTCTCTTTCAGACACACACACTTTTCTCTCTGCTGGGTCTCAGTCATGCTTATGTCACCAGCATAGGTAAACTAGTTGGGGTCGTAGCACTTAAAGAGGTGAGTCACTCTCATATCCCTTGCCTTTTGTTTCATTTCTACTTGTTTTTTTTAATGATTAAGTTCATAATTCTGGGACAGTGGGTAGTGCTGCTGCCTGACAGATCCAGGGTCCCTGGCTTGATCATGAGCTCAGGAGTGTGGAGTAGGTGGAGGTTTTGTTCTCCCCCTCTTCGTGTAGCTTTTCGTGTAGCGGTTACTAAAGATGAACGAATAAATCAAATGTCATTGTTTATATGCATTGAAATGTATGATATATGTTTATGTATAAATATGAACAAGTGTTTCTGCCACAGCTTCAGAAGGCCATAGAAGGTTCAACCTGCAGTGGCGTACGTCTGCGCCCCCCCTTGGCCAGTTTCAGAGATGCCAGCCGTAAAGCCAAGGAGCACCCCCACCCAACCTCTGCCCCCTCTTCTCCAACTCGAGACAAACAGCTGTGGAGTGAGGGAGAAAAGAAAGAAACGAAAGATGAAGCAGAGCCCAAATTGGCCGAGTCCAGAGAAACAGAGTGCAAGGTTAGCATAGACACAAACAGCAGGAGTTCCGATAATTCAGCTCAGGGGCAGCCGTCCTCCACTTCCTCTCCCTCTTCTCCTTCCATCCCTCTCAAATCTCTCCATCCCAAACAGGAGACAAATGGAGAGAAAGAAAGTGATGATGAACTGGTTTGAGGACTGTCTTTTTTTTTTTTTTCCTTCCACAAACTTAACCCTCTGTAGAGGTCTCTGGTGAGACTCCGCTGAGCTTTAGCTGCAGATGGGCTAAAATGATATATGTGATGTGAAATTTTTTCTACATTTTTCTACATCTGATACAGATCCTTTATTCTCATGGCCTAGTCTCTCCCCACCTGTCTCAGGACATCGTGTATCCACCATCCTTCAGTCTGTCTCACTGTCTGGGTGTCCATTTTTATTCGTTATTGAGAAGCAGGTGCTAGAACATAAGATCTAATCCGCATGTTTAATACTTCCATTAGCTAGCTGATCCATTAAATTACCTTCCAAATAATTGAAGCTATAGATTTTTGTTTCTCTTATTACACTGCTTGATTATGATTCATGAATTATTATTAATTGATTATTATGGAATTATTACCAGTGTCCTCAAAATGTGATTAAGATGTTTTTGTTGATTTATTTTTTATTTTGCTTATTTATTTTATTATTATTATTATTATTTGTTAATGACCTTGCTTATTTCTTTTTGAACATTTCATTGTTTCATTGCAAAACATTGCATTGTTTTAGGGGGAAAAAAATACAGTACAAAATTACTTCTTCTTTGTTTATTTGTTCATTTTTCATTATTGTCATTTTGGGGAGGGGTGTAGAATAGGACGGGGTATTTGTCTATGGACGGGGAAGGTTTTTTTAAAATCTTGTACAGGGAAAAGGAGGAGAGAGCGCGAGACAGAGACAGGGAGAGAGAAGTTGAAAGCACACTGGAAGAACCATGTCATTAGACCCTTCAGACAAGCATGCATAGATATAGGCATCACAGATCGAATTCCCACTTACACTTATTCAAATAAGTCCATATCCAAATAAAATCCAAATGAATTCATATCTGTCTGGTTAGAACATACTTGGATCACATTTCTAACAAATGGTTGAACTTTTAAATAGTTTTTTAAACAAAACCAAAGAAGTGGATGATGATCACTTTGTGTTCTTGTATTAAAAAGGAACGCCGAGGTTAGAGAGACGAAAAATAAAATGGCAGTAGAGTCATACAAAAACGTTTTAAAATCACAAACAATCTGCAGTCACGAACAGTAATAACCAAAGAAATACATTTGGTTTGTGATTATTACTATATTCATCCATATTTCTTATCTTACATATAAAGAAATAATATACCTAGCAGGAAATGACATTACTCTTCTAGTTATGACGATATGACCTGTCTTGTGTGTTTGGTATAATTAGCTGTTGATGGCTTCCTTGATGATAAGCTAAACCCCTTTATGCAATCCGATATACAATTAGTGTGTATGTTGTTTTGGCTGAACTGAGACTGAACTGAAGGAATTCAAAAGGAAAGTATGAAATCTCTGAAAGATTTAACCAAATGTTCTATTTTCATTTCTCCAGCAGCCCAGACATGCAAATGCTGCACATTCATTTTGCTTTACTTTCCACCTTGACTTTAGACACGTTTACACATTTATTATAACTATCTATGAGTTTAAAAATAAATTCCCATGCCTAAAGTTCAGAAATATGTATCTTTCCTTCACAAATATCTATTCGGGAGATAAAATATCTCCTGAGTAAAATTTGATGTTAGCAAATTAAGAAGAAATCAACCTCTGATTCACTGAAGAGTGACATCATTTCCATCAAATGTGTCTACATCACTAAATGATAAAGAAGTCCTCTCCCAAAATAATTCTTAAATAAATAAATGAGCACATATCATTAATTCAGTGCTCCCTTCTGCCAGGCACTAAGACTGGTCAACCGTGGAAGCTTATAAACTGAGCTTCATAAGAACGTTATAACAAGCAATGACAAAAACGAAAGCCTTGAGTGTTTGTTTATATTACCTGCATATAATGATAATGTTATGTGTGGAGCATTAGTTAGCAGACAATTGAGTAAAATGCCACAAAGATGTATAGACACACACACTCGCTCAGTAATCTTCCAGAGTTTCCAGTCTCCATGCCGGTCTCAGGAGCTCAGCAGAATGACATGTGCTCTGTCATATACTGGAAGGAGGGCTCATAATTCTGTACAAAAATAAACATTGTCCCAACATTGCATAAATAATCAATCAATAAATAAAGTCTTTCAAGTTAACGAACAATTTTATCTTATTGTATTTGGCTTTCACATAATCTTCAGAAGTCAACTGAAGTAGTCTCCAAAATAAATAAATAAATAAATAAATAAATAAGTAAATAAAACTAATGAATTTTGCCAGGATATGCAGCAGGTCCTGGTGGTTGTCCTTTTGTTCTTTTTGATAGATCACACACAGCAAGAATGAGTGAAGGAGATAATCACTGTGTCATCCTTTACTTGTTCTAGTTCAGCTCATACGCACACGTAACAGATCACACACTCGGGACGCAGTGTGTCCGGCCACAGCCACTGGAGTAAGCAGTAACTATGACGAACAGGAAGACGCCTAGTCCATTCTTACTGGCCTGAGTTCTTCATGAGGTCACTTCCCTTTCGTTCCGAAGCCAGATTCTTTTAGAACATGTTTCCAGATAATGTGTCCATATTTCTGTTGATTTATTTACATACGTTGATTTTAAGGACAATATCTTATGTCTTTTGTATACAATACAGGCTTTAAATGTCCAGCAGTAAATCAAGTCGTGTTGTGTTACAAACAGAAGTCAAGGCATGTAGTATAAAAATAAAGAAATAACAGAAAAGGGTTAGCAGTATTTACAGAAAGGTGACTGAAAATCTTAAATGAACATGTATTGGTTTTTTTTTTTTGTTTTTGTTGTTTTTCTTTTTTGCCAGTGATGCAGCATTTTTCATCCATTTCACTCATACACTTGCTTGTCTTAATTTATTGTAGTCTATTCAGATTTTTTTATGTTGTTGATTAGTTCAATTCCAAATACATTTCATGAACATGAAAAGTCACTGAACAAAAGTGCAAATGAACTATATCCATTAAATTCTGACATTCTGACATCGTGTCAGTTGTATTGTGAAGGTAAATCCTGTAAAGCTGCATTCAGGGGACTGTAGATTCGTTTTCCTCTCAGGATCGTACCAAACTCCAAAAGGTTGTGCAACCCTGCACCTTAATCACTCGGCCAAGCAAAGCCTTGCAAAACTCGTTTGAGCGTTTGTTTCAGTGACCAGGCCAGAGTAGAAAGGTTCAGTGCAAATAGCTATACAGTGCTGTATGGGACGTCATATTACACTGAGATATAACATGCACGCCAAAGGTGACACAGAGAAGGAAGCCTATGATACAAGCTTCTGCAGCACAGTGTGTGTGTGTGTGTGTGTGTGTGTGTAGGGGGGGGATTGGGGGCGTCATTAATAAGCTTTGAACTTCTAATGTTTCCTAAACAGATGGGCTGACAAAATTTTATCTCACATTAAAGTGAAGCTCGGAAATGAGGGCATTTTACAATCTTCACAACCTTATCATGAATCTTTATAGAATATTAACAGAACTGATTAACAGATTATTTTGTTATTACTCAATTTGGTTCTACTCATTATTTACCTATAGTCATTTTAAAACAGCATCACAAGGATGTGTCTTTCAGAAGGTACAGGTCCATCTCAAACCGATGTGCCATAAATGGACCCTATAAAATAAAATAAACCACATGGAGCAAACCTTTGGGATTGTTTTAAGAACATGGGGGGTTTCTCGAACAGTTCAATGGTTTTCACGTCTTAGCAACTAGTCCATTGTAAGAGCATATGAGCCGATTCATATGAGTCTGTGAATGGGTAAGTAGATTACATACTTAATATCTTGATACTTTAAAAGCAGATCTAGGTGTGTGTGTGTGTGTGTGTGTGTGTGTGTGTGTGTGTGTGTGCAGATGTACTTTTAATAGATTGATTTATATTTATCTATTTATTGTGATAAACAGCCAATAATTAAAAGAAAGTTTTTGCTTCATGGGTGTTCGAATCCATTTCATAATTAGTTTTCTGTGAGATCTGTTTTGCTTATATAATGATACAGGATATCTATAATGGATGAAGACGGTGTTGATTGAAACACAGCTGACTTTACACTATATCTCACAATCATGCGCTTTTGCATTATTAGAAATGGTCCTGTCTGTGCTGTACGTACCAGGTGTTTTTGGTGTTTTGTTAGTATGGTTTATTGTATATTCATAGCAATGAGTAGCATCCATGTAAATAGCATGCATGTTTAACCTTTGTCTTCACTTATCACTCCGAATCCCTTTGTGTATATCTTCATCCTCCCTCAGTCTCTCTTCCTCCTGTGCTCTTCTTCAGAAGTGTCAAGTGTCTTAGAAAATTCTGTCATTTGCTCCTTATTGTATTTGAAATCACACAAGATCCAACACAAAGGAGAGATTCCTGAAAAGTGACGGATCCATTCAAATAGTTGATAATGTAGCGTTAAATGTCAATCAAAAACAAAAAAAAAGTTTTGTTCCTGCTTCTGACACTCATTTGGTTGCTGTGGCACTGGCCGATGAGGATTCTGACCCCTCCTCTTTTTCCTCCAGCATTTCATTAACAGACGACGTGACATCAGAAGGTTTCCACTCTGTGACTGATTCCCCAGGGAACTGTCCTGGACTGCTTCCTCCTGCTGAGGTCACTTCCTCTCTCTGTGTAGCAGGAGAAGGAATTAAAGTCACTGGTTCTGGTTCCATGCATAATGTTACCTCTTCCTCCTGAGATGAAGGAAAAAATAAATTAGTGTATTTATGTCTGTCAGGTGTACTGGCTGAACCGTAGCCTACTAAGCACTTAGCTTCAGCACTTTTACCAGCTTACACATGCCTGGTGACTAGGAGCTCACCTTGATCTCTTCCTCTTCTTGAGCTTCCAATAAAGGTGAATGTTCTGTCCCCATGTCTTCTGAGGGGGCTGATAGATTTCCCTCCATGGCTGCAGCTAAACCTATATACCCACCTGCTTCTGCCTGGTAGCTCTCTGTAAGCCCTGCCCCCCACAGATCCACCAGGGGTGGGTGAGTGAGTGGCGGTAGACTGTGGATAGTGCTGTTGGGCGTCGCCTGTAAAGACTGAGCGGCACTATGTAGTCTTTGTTCCAATATCTGGAAACAGACGAAGGAAAAAACGTAAATAGCAATTTCCCTTGCAATTAGGCAATGACTTTCTAGTGCAGTAATCAAATTACTGATTTTATAAGTGTGTAAAAGATTCTGTCAACATGGGATTTATATTATTTGTGATTCTTTGTGTCACTTTATAACCATTGATTAAGCATAGATTCTGTAACTATAAAACTCTGTAATTAAATTGAATTAATTGATTAAAAAAAACCTATCTAAAAACTGTCTAATCTGAACTGCATGGGTGTGTGAGAGCACACAGTGATTGGCAGCTCTGTCTCAAGAGCAACAAAAACAGCACAACAGCAGTGGAGGAAAAGAAGGAATTAGGAATGAATAAGTAAAACATCACAAGTTAAAATCTTGTGCCGTTCAATTTGTTGTATTCTGGACATTTTTCTAGGGGCAGTGAGTTTGTGGCAAAAATAAGGTGCAGATTGTGGTTTGTGTGCGCTTCCTGCTGAGCTGCTTCCATTTAGTTCAGTGCAAATTGAAATTTCTTCGTCAAAATTGTTCTTAGGACACCTCTACCTTGTAGACAGTTGTAAACATATACGTTCAAACAACCAATGACTTTTTTAACTTACTTTTAATTTTAATTCACAATAAAAATGTGTAGCTTTCTATTACTGCTGTAGAAAACTGCTTAGCTACAGAATGTACATAAACCCCTTTATTTAACATTTGTCTGATAGCTACATAGCTAACTGGCTAGTTAGGGTTAACTTGAAACTTTCTCAATAACTTTGTTTTTAGTAGTGGTGTTAGATCTCCAGCTAAAAAATAGTCCAGAAAGCTAGCAAGTGTGATAATATATAATAGCCTAATCATCATTACCATAGTGTTTGCTGGATTTACTTTTTTTGTTTGGATAAATGTAAAGATAGAAGTGTGTCAGCTATCATAGACAATGTGAAATGGAAATTCGATCAAATTTCTGGGTGAAACAGCATCTTTGGCTGGGCATATGTCTTTGCTGACTGCATATTTTTTATTAATGTAAGATTACAGTCACATCAACTTATAAAGCACCTCAAATGAGCAGCAACTGATACTTTAAACAGCATGATACTTTAAACAGCATGATACTTTAAACTGAATGATAGCTGTAATGAAGACTAGTGAAGGTGCATTTCAACATTGCTAGCCTTACTTTAGGCAGAATCACCTGTTGCTGTTGTTGATACTGCAGTATATGTTGCTGGTATTGCTGTATCTGTTGTAGTTGCTGTATTTGTTGTAACTGGCTCTGGTGATGGATGAATTGCTGCTGTTGCTGTTGTGACAGGAAGTGAGCCGCAGCATTTCCATCATAACCACTATCACAGGAAGCTCCGCCAGCCATGACATAGGAGCCTGTGGCTGGAGAGGCCACTCCTGACTGCTCATTGCTGATTGGCTCCCAAGCATCTGAGGAGGAGAGGCAGTAGAGGCCTTGGGAGACATATGTGTGAGGCCACACCTCTGCAGAGGAGTGGTGTAATATCTGGTCTGAAAATGAAAACAGGAAACCTTTTCATAACAACGTATTATTAGCGATCTCTAAATGTACAATGTACAAGACCCATTTTCTCAGAGTTTCAAATTTATAGCGGTGTTTTTTCAGTGAATTCACTGCATAGCTATGATCTGATCGCGCTGTTCTTATATGGTGAAGTTTGTGGAAACACATTTCATGGAAATGTTTCACAAGGGTTTCATCAGATTACTGAAGGCTCATTGTCAGCAAATGCATTCACGGCTGCTGGTCATACTATAAAAAAAACACTTGTCTGTAAATGTTTTAATCATTTAAGTACAGAATTCAAAATGAAGTTTGAAGGTGGATTCAAAAAGGGATCAGACTCATGTAAAGGTCAATAACCACCTATATCATCTAAAACCTGGCATGACATTGAAAGTGGAAAGAATCATGGGCAAAAGCTTTCACGAATGTGAGAAATGTTCAGAGAGTCATTGATTCTTTCCCCTGCGGGACCTTAGCCTCAGTATAAGTTGAATTTGAAATAAATTGGAGAATACTAACCTCTGCTCCCATCCAAAAATTATCATCATACTTTTGGCCAATAAATGTAAAGTGTCCTGCAGGGATTAATTTTAGGTCCTATCTAATTTTCTGTTTCTATAAATGATTGCCGTGGTGTTAAATAGCTGTAATATTCATTTTATGTTAATTATGCTGTGCTGTATTGCTCACAGTTCATAATATCTATAGCCACTAGTAGCAAAATAGTTTGAAAACTGGTATAGAATAAATCCAAATGTATGCCTTTTCCAATTCCAAAAATCTTTACAAAAGTAAAAAATCTATGTTTTTACTTTATGTATTAAAATGCTGTATATGTTATTGCCTTTCTCTCATAAAATCATGCACTGCAATATGTACTCATAAAGATTCCTGATGTGTTTCCCAGATTTACAGTAAACAGTTAAAGATGATCATAATGATACTGGAGTTAAAGTACCCCGGCTGGTGATGCTTTCCTGATTGGCCTCGCTCAGATGGGCAACACTGCCTTGGTTGGAGCCTGCACTCATGCTTTCTCCGTCCATGGAGTTCCAAGCTAACAATGTGGCCTCAGATATTGCAAATTGCTGCATAACCCCTTAAAGAACAAAGAAACAGGAGTAAGCACGTATGAGCACTCTATCACCTCAATTTCACCATCAGAACCTGAAATATATTGTGGCATAAAATTGCTATAGGTTTGTCTGATAATGGACAAAGCATGCTTTGAGTTATGACCAAACTGGTGTGACTGTCTGGGAACTTCTTCATCTTACTATCGCTACTCAAAAAACAATGTGAATTCAGTATCAAAGAACAATCACATACAGTTAGTTCAAGCATTATTTTTACATTCTCATGGTTTACATTCTTGAATGCAATCAAAACAAGTATTCTCCCTCCTACTCATTCTGCTCATTTTCCTACATCTTAAATTCCCAGCACAGTATGAGGCAGTCATCATAAACGTCCTCTGAAACTTGAATAATGAGGACAAGTGCTGAGACAGCTGAGACACAATATTATAAATATGAGATAATAAGAGCTCTGCACAGCACTGCCACATTCCCATGATCACTATAAATAAAAATCACAATCCACTCGCAGTGATTTATATTCAAACAAGTTGCACAACAAGCATCATGTCTTCAGGAAGTAGCACCTGATGCAATGTGTAACAACTAGATTCTACACTGTGGGTGTGCATACATGTATTGACTCATGCTTAATCCTCAGCCTTTTCTTACTCTCGCTTTACCTGCTGCAAAGCGTGCCTCCTTCTCTCCATCACTAAGGTCACTGTAGGCGTCATTCTCCAGCTTGCGCTCATGCTGAAGATGGCGGGTGGAGGTTCGGCCAGCACTGGTGCCTCCAGCTCCCACTGTCTGCATGCCCCAGTTCTGCCACTCTATCATATGGGCTACACGGCCCTGTGCCATGGCTGTCGGCTTTGTCACCTTGTCCTTCATAGACCGAGTCACTCCTGAAGTGGAAGGATGGAAAGACAAGTAAGAGAAGGTGTCACAGAGAAAATAAGACAGAAAAAGAGTACCGAAGAGATGGTAGATTTAGATCAGTTTGTGAGGTGCAGTGATATGAAAGATGAAAAGGACTAACACAATGTTTACACTGTCAATACATTCTCAGGAGCTGGACTGATGTGACAAATGAGGGGGAATGAATGGAGGCTTTGAATTGATTAGGTGAATGTAAGGCTGTTATCTAATGAGTGTGTGTGCAAATCGATTTGGGGAAAGAAAATGGTTATGACTCTGACAGATGAAGGTGAATTTAGAAGGTTAATTGGAGAACGATGAGGGTGCAGTCTGAGGAATGGCACTGTGGCTACTAATCACTGATATACACCAGGTTTAGGGCGAATAATCTTGTAAATAACTTGTATTATAGTACATAATCCACATTTGTGCTATGCCTAACCTATGATATAATATACTGCAGATTTTCTCTATATATGACTGCTTACATAAGATTCATGGGGGGAAATGGTCTCATCAATTATGTACACTAGTAATGGCAGTGTTCTATAATAAATCTGACATCAGGAGCCCTAGTGACCTCACCTTCCATAATCTCAAATGAAATGATGATTATAAATTAAATATTAAGGGGAAAAAATTCGGAAAAAAAACCCCCCATCAGACTGCACTATACTGTGTATCAGTACACATATGATAGTCTGCGAGACACAGAAAGACACTACTACATCACAAAACACTGACTGATCTCCACGCTGCACTCCACAAGCACTTAACACACAAAAATAACTGCAATTCCCGTCCATCACCACTCCCGAAACAACAAGCCATAGAAAAAAATGTTTTGTGGGTAGTGTATTTCGTTCTGAGTAAGCATCTCTTCTGATATCTGATATTCCACCAATGGATTCACATGCCATTGGCGAGTATTGTAAATGGAAACAGGGAGTGAAAAGGGCACCCACAAGGGGCCATGTTGCCTCCATCTCCACCCACTCAGACTGGAGCCAACATGGGGTCAGTTACCAGTTTACAGGACAGACACACACCTGACACACCTGACAGTGAGGACTTAGCCAGAGCACCAATGCCGTAGGCGTTGGAATTCCGCTTCTTTAGCCGGGGCAAAATGGAGGTCGTGTCCTCCATGGATAGCTGGATGGGAAGAAGATAGTGGAGAAAAAGAGAGGGAATGGGCAGAAAAAAGAAAGTGCAGCAGAAGAGGAACAGTGAGGGAGCAGGACGTGCACCTCAGCAGAGAGGATAGGGAAAATTGAGTGTGAAATTTTATGAAAATTTAGATGGACAGAAAGGGCAGAGGTGATGGAAGAGGTGGTGATAGACACAGAGTTAGTGCTTTAACATGGGTGTGATATACTACATTTCCCAACAGTCTGCTGGTCAGTGTCTGTCCTCTTGCATTTTGGGAAGTGTAGTTTGTGGTGTTTTGGTTAGCAATAAGCTCTACCATAGTGCAACAACTTACTGCAAAGTCACTAGAGAGAGAGAGAGAGAGAGAGAGAGAGAGAGAGAGAGAGAGAGAGAGCGAGAGAGCGAGCGCACATGTACTGTAATGATGGGTGAAGGAAAGGCCAAGGCTATCTATTGTGAGTTTTGAAGAAAAACAAAGGAAAGAAAAAAAGACAACATGAGGGACTGATAATCACAACACTTACATTGATTCCATCCCATGAAAAGTCTGTTCGGCCATGCTGAGGGAAAGAGGGGAAGGAAAATGGGGAAAGGGAAGAATGGGGAAAGAGGAGAAGACAGCAAGAATGGCAATAATAGAAAGGAGACAGGAGGAAGGAAAGAGGGATTGTGACAGAAGAAGGCAGTTTTAAAAAATATGCAAAGTAGAAGGAGGTATAGAAGAATGAAAGGAAAAGAGAGGGAATCTTTGTTCAAGACAGAAATCAGAGGTGGAAATATGCTGTGTTTGTATGTCAGTGTGCATTGTTATAATTGCCGATATTGCACTGATGGCAATTATAAATTATTAGAGTTTGAAAGAAAACATAAAACACAAAAAGGGTCAGTCTTATCTAGGACACAAAGACAGAAACTGAGTGTTGGGAGAAAGGTGGTAGTTTTGTTAGTGAAAACTATAGTACAGTTCATGAAAAGATTTTCTTGATTGCCACAACATAGCCTATTGATTCCTATTCCTGTATGTATTACTTGCCAGTTACTAAATTAAGAGTAGGCTGAGTCAAGGTAGGTTTTTTTAAATAAACTCAATAATGTACTATTGTAAGCCCACCGCCCAGACAGACAAAAGACCTTCCACAAAGCTGGGCTGTGAACAAGGCCATGTCTATTTTGCACAGATTCAGATGAGACCCTACTTGATATGGTTGTCACACACTACAAAACACTAGAGCCTGCATGGTACCTAGCATATAAAACAGCTTGTGACAATTGCATGTTATTGCTTTTACAATGTGGATGCATGTTGTTTCTTTGTGCAGAGGACTTTGATCTAACATTTTGAGTATAAAGATATTGATTCATAGATAAGTAGATATGCAAATGATAGATTAAGCTTTAGTGAGCTGTATGTACAACAGACATCTCTCTCTCTCTCTCAATGTGTTTGTGTGTACAGTTTTCACTACACAAGGCTATTTCACTGCAGGATCCTGACCCAGCGCTGTGAGGCCGCAGGCATATTAAGGCTGCCTGGGGTGATGAGCTGCCATTGCTATCACAGTAGCATATGCATCATGTGGGCTACTTACTCCTAGTTGGCAGTAATACGTCAGATGACCTTCATACAGAAGATATATATACTGGATTCAAGAAAAACAATGGAACAGTGGCTGTTTCTCTTAGTTCTGCAGTTTGCACTACTCAGATACATTTAAAGTAGACCATATATCTAATTTAAGAGCACCACAGATGCACTACATTCCCTCAATTTCTGCACCTAAGGGCATGACTTAAGGAGTCACTTCTGATAGATGTCCAGGCGTCGAGAGAAATTGTGTACCTCATTAAGAGGGTTGACACTTTTCTGTTGCTTGCAGTATTACTATTTTGCTCTTGTACAAATTTTTGATTATGTAAGAACTGAGAAATCTCTGAGAATGCTACAATGGTGTGTCATTAAATATGTTATCTGACACTTTTGAGAGATCTCTCTTGAATTTCATTCATTCATTCATTGTCGTCATTGGGCATCAAGGCAGGATACACCCTGGACGGAGTGCCAACCCATCGCAGGGCACACACACACTCTCATTCACTCACGCAATCACACACTACGGACAATTTAGAGATACCAATCAACCTACCATGTATGTCTTTGGACTGGGGGAGGAAACCGGAGTACCCGGAGGAAACCCCCGAGGCATGGGGAGAACATGCAAACTCCACACACACACACACACGGCGGAGGCGGGAATCGAACCCCCAACCCTGGAGGTGTGAGGCAAACGTGCTAACCACTAATCCACTGTGCCCCCCCTCTTGAATTTCAATGAACCACTATTCAGGTGCTGATGTCCCGAAAACATCTTTTTATATACTTTATAATGTACCAAACAGTGAAATGAAACTGTGAAAATGACAAGCAAGCTGGATAGCTGGATATAAGCAATATGTGCAATAGCAGTACCTGGGTGATGTTATGTGCTTATCCTCCTTATTGGAGGCCAAAATTCTGAGGAAAATCTGTTTGTTTTTTTTAAATGGAAAAAAAATTATTTTTTAGAATTTTGAACAAAGAAAGTATATATATATAAATATTTAATATTCAAAGTTCTGTACTATTTCTATGTCCCCATTTATATATAAGCTAATTTCTGTTACTATATTACTGGGTTGTATCAGTTACAGGCTCCCAAGTTGCTCCCAGAGACTGTGAATCAAGCACTGCGACACTAACCAATCATGGGAGTCTGTGAGCTCATGCATGCAGAAGGGGATGGATAGCACTCTCCTCCGAGGATTTTAAGCCGTCCCTGATGTTGCATGAGCAGCAGTTCAAAAAGATTTGGCTTGCCTGATGCATGAAAATTGGCTATGCCTAAATTAGGGAGAATAATGGGGAAAAATCCTTATGGCTAATCTCTTCTATTGACGCATTTGTGTTCAGACAACACTGTGAAGGATGATAAGGTTTTGCACAAACCTTTGGAATCCATGAAAGCTCAAGTGCACACTGTCATTAAAGCAAAATGGAGATATACTAAGAAAACATTGGTTCTACAATTCCCTGAATTTTTATCAATATCATAATTTGTAATAAAAATTGTATTAAATTAGAAAAAAAAAAATAGTAGCTTATTCACTAGTGCTCTCAGACATTTGGACCCCACTGTATGTATAAAGTGTAAAGTATCATGAAGTAGATGCTGCATCATTGCTTGAAAATGAAAAATCTTGGAACACCTTGGATGCATGGTTATGGTAGAGAGGACCAACACAACAGTGCGTATTTAAACTCACTTCATCTTTCAAGTGATTTTGTTGCTACATTATTTAATAGTGCATCTATGCCAATCAGTTGTTCATAAAAGATATAATCTTGAATCCATTGTCTTCTTATTAAATATATAGTTGAACCTTGCCCTATGGTGTTCTCTGATTATGTTTCTGGATAATGTTTTCAGTAGGCCTTTGAGAGAGGGTGTGAGTGTGAAAGTCCTTGGGCTGACATAGAAATATGTCATTAATATCTGATAAGCCTATCTCATTGAGAATGTCATTAAGTATTCTTCAATCATCTGCTTAGTTCAGAAATGTACATCTAACCATTTCTAATATGAACTGTCATGTACACGTCTTAGTTAGTTGTACAGCTCTATAACAATGGAAAAGAGAAGGAGGAAAAAGAAAAGGAGGGATGACAAGGACAGTCCAATGACATCCTAAATCGAGGTCTGACACAGAACCTAGCACAGAACCTACTATTCATATTAATATAGAACACATTTTGGATCAGATTAAATAGTGGCATGGAGCATTTGCATCATTTCCGGGAATAAACACTAGATGAACTACTGTAATAACTAGCCGTGAATGTAATACACTTATTTAAAATTTTTATTTATTGTTAATATCAGTTAAGAGAACTGCTTCATCTATATTGAACACTGACCTCCTTGGCCTGCTTCTTAGCTTAGGCTCCTTCATTCACCTGTACATGGCTTAGCTTTGTAGGATTCAGCTGTTAAGAGATGTATTATTGTTGTTATTTTGTTCGGCTTACCTGTTCCCCATCCTTCTGTACTGGAACCCCATCTGCCGCTTTAGGAAGAAGGAGAGAATTAAAACTAATTAGAGAAGGGGTTGACAGAATATAGATAAGTCTTTTGTTGTCATTAAACAGGTGAAGCATCAGGTGTTGGTTTGTCACAATAATGGCTGCACATAGGCACTGTGTTTCCCATAGTGGTCCTTTCAACATGCTCTATTGCATGAACCTGGAAAATGACTGACAGTGCAATTGAATCACATCCTAACACCTTTCACCTAAGTGCACACCTACGATGCTTTCATCATGAGCTCAGCTTGACCTGCAAAAAAGGAGTCTAACAACAAAGACTGAGGGAGACAGGTAAAAGGATGTTTAAGTAAAAGAGAAGTGTACATTAGGTATAAAAAAGTTAAAAGTTAAAAAGTTAAAATAAATGAAAACAGGATACAGTCTCACTTAGGCTTTCAGGCTCTCACTTACAGGACAACAATGGATTGCATTAGCTCTCACAGACCAGCCAGCTTTCATAATTGCAACCACAGGATAATTATGCAGCCTATCACACAAAAAAATAGGATCATCTAACAGGAGCAATGGGTGACCTGCGCTAGGGTGTCTCTAACCATTCCTCTCCCTTCTATTTATTTCATTTTTCACCACTTCTTTCTAAGAGTGCAGTCCTAATTAAAGATAACTTAATTACATAAGGGCCTCTGATAATT
This sequence comes from Hemibagrus guttatus, assembly GCA_033459395.1. NCBI lineage: Eukaryota > Metazoa > Chordata > Actinopteri > Siluriformes > Bagridae > Hemibagrus > Hemibagrus guttatus. The sequence goes on from JAUCMX010000003.1 coordinate 19,765,043, forward strand.
AGGTTTTGGCGCATCCCTGGTCTCTGAGCGGCTTTTCTTTATTTAATTGGTATTAGTATTTTAACGCAGTGTTACTTTAGCATCATGAGACTTGCACAGGTCTGTGACCTGGAACTGTGTACGTTTGAGTGAATTATATGAAGAGGATTAAGACGGCGGATCATAGACTGGATTTTGTTAATGTCAGTCTGTCGTTAATTAAAACCAAATTAACTTAGCACAAGATGAGCACATCAATATCAACGTGTATGTTACAAGGACTGTATAAATATGACTGCTGGGTATAACTGTTAGGGAGGCTTAGCAATTAGATCCTCTAATGCCAATCTGGATTTTTCTTGTTGATGTTACTAAAGTGTAATCAGTGTCTGTATATGAACTCCCTTTGTCGATGGTAAAAATGTATGTTTGAACTTAAAATATTCTTAAGCTGGGTTGCATTATGTCTGGGTTCTCGTAGTACCCTGTTTCTGTCTGTGCCTCAGTACATTGGTGTATTTTTAATGACAATGCCTTGTAGGTCCATTAAAAGCACACTCACCCCTACTGCTGACTACCTCCTCACTCTCACTCCACACTCTCACTGCATGTTCAATGAACCTTGTCAATATCCACATGATCAAATGTGGTTAATGGGACCAAATAAAAAATTATTTTTCATCTGCACCAATCTCCTGTTTTTCAAATACAGGTAACAAATTAAAACATAAGTATCTTAGTAAGATATAGGACCACTACACACCACCAGAACAGCTTCAATGTGATTCCACAAGCCTTGGGAGGTGAACCGGAGGGATGAATATCTTTCAAAAGATATTCTCCCTGTTGGTGTTTTGATGATGGTGGAGGAGTGCGCAGTCTAACATGTCGATCCAAAATCTCCCACAGGTGCTCAACTGGGTTGATTGTGCAGGCCATAAAATATGATTTACATAATTGTCATACTCATCAAACCATTCAAGAGAGCCCTCGTATATGTCATCTTAGAAGAGACCATCCCCGAAAAGACAAAAATACTCTGTCATAGGAAAAAAGAGTGATCAGTCAAAATAACGATGTATTTGCAGAATAACTATTAAAATCAAATCACTATTCATATTCATTTTGACCCTGTCTTCTAAGGGATCAGGTTGACCCCTCCACAGCTTATCAGAGTCCTTTCATTTGTGAGAAACAAAAGACAAAAAATACTAAGCTTCCCCAATTCCGTATTTTACGTACATATTTTCCAAGACATTGAAGGGCCATACATTCCACTATGACAGTGTGTAAGGGGAGGCATGTCCTTCAGAAAAAATCTGTAAAATCCTGTAAACTTGTGCTAGAAACCTATAAACACTGACAGAAGCTACAGGCCAGACGACACAGTCTATGAGCAATCCCTGTAATGACAAATCCACTTTACCAAGCCCTGTATCTGAACTAAATGTGGAAGTACAGGGGGTAGAGGAGACCTGCTTTCCTAATATGAAAATCAAACTGTGCTGTCTTTGCCTTCTTTTGGAGTCCATCCAAACTTTGAGCAATCCCACACCATAAAAAGCTACAGATTATTTCTATCTGCATGTTGTGTGTACTGGCTGTCAGACTTGTGTGTGACATTTTAGCAGTAGCACACACAGCAGGGTGAACTCAAACCTACCTAAATAAGAAACCAAGTGCAGCCAGAAGTCTTCTGCATGGTATCCAAACAGCATTATATAAAGTGCAGAACATTTTATAGCACTTCAGTCTTATTTCTTGTATTAGGATCAGGCTAAATAATACAAAAGCAAAGAATCAGTGTCGGGTAACTCTCTAATACATGAAAGAGAATAATATGTAATTACAGAGAGAGCAAGCTGACATTTATCTATGCACTCAGCACTGCTGCAGCTGAAACTGGTACGAAAATGCATGAGTCATCTTAACATGAAAATATGGGGCTATGATTTAATTACACTGCAATTTAGTTGATCTGCCATCATTCTGAGAATAAGTGTCATCAAGTGTCTCTTGTTACATATATTTATGAACTAACAATAGAAAGCTTACAGTAGATTCCTGAAACACATCGGTTCATTGTGACTAAAGTTACTGTGGGAAAAAAAGGAAAAAAGTAAATGATAGATAGATAGATAGATAGATAGATAGATAGATAGATAGATAGATAGATAGATAGATAGATAGATAGATAGATAGATAGATAGATAGATAGATAGATAGATAGATAGATAGATAGATAGATAGATAGATAGAGCATTTCTTGTTTATTATGTCAGGAGTCACGATGCTATTTGGGATGGGCTGCCAGAAGAAAAGCCACAGGTACTTCAACGGAAACAGGTGTCTTGGCCATGAATGATTTCTTATTAAAACCTGTGGCTTCACAAACTGCAATGTCCAAATCCTGGTAGCCTCTACTAGTAACTACTGTGACCCCAAAAGCAAATTAACATAGAAAATGAAATGGTTGGATTATCTGTTTACCATCTCTTCATGGAGGAATGGTTTTAAACATTGTGAAACATTATCAACCATTATAGCAAATAGTGTTTTTTTTATTTGTCAGCTAAAAAAAATTCATTTTAATATAACTGCATTAGGGCAATAAAAGGCATAAGAAGCATGCTTTTTTTCGTGCAGAATGATGTAAATTAAGAATACTGGAGGCCCTAGCGTTATCACTGCCTGCTCTTGAACATGAAGTAGCTGTTCCCTGCTGTAATTACTTTACCAGAGCCCCTTGACACACGAGGCCAAGTCATCCTATAATTTATGGTGTAACCAGGAGACATTTAGCCGCTAAAGCGCAGTGGCTGTGTGAGGCTTAAAGAAGTCTAGTGCATCACGACTTCATGGTTCAAGGCTCCTCACACCTCCTTAGAGCTATCAGTTTAACCGACAGTAACTTAAATTCTGTATCAGACTGCAGTCTTAATTCCCCAAAATGCACGGCTCGGTAATGCTCGCCATAACGAAGTGTTTCAGATGCGGCACCAAGCAATAACAGCTGATCACGTGACCACGGCTGAGCGCTTCTGCCTTATTAGCGAATATCGCGCGACTCCCCAGCGGCAAAACTGCGGGGGGGGGGGGGGGGGGGAGAGAGAGAGAGAGAGAGAGAGAGAGAGAGAGAGACGCCCATACTGAAAGTCACACTGCAGGCCTACAGCAAGTGAAAGAGTAGAGGACGCCACCAGATGAGCTAGATGAAACGGGTTTGCTTGTCACGTGATTATGTGTACGCTCTCCTCCCTCCGATACGCTACATCTATCCAAACAAGGTTGGGGGGAAAAAGTCTGCCAAAGGGGAAAATTTTAAAGGGGTTATGTATTTTACCTTTAAGAGAAACAAGGATTATAAAACCATAGAATGTCATTCATATATATATATATATATATATATATATATATATATATATGGGCGGGGCAAGATGGAAAATTGCCCAGAATGTGAATAAGGCAAGTAGACGTATAAATTATCCTTCATTCATTGTCTACCGCTTATCCGATCACGTCATCAGACATCAAGGCAGGATACACCCTGGACAGAGTGCCAACCTATCGCAGGGCGCACACACACACAGGACAATTTAGAGACACCAATCAACCTACAATGCATGTCTTTGGACCGGGGGAGGAAACCGGAGTACACACCCGAGGCACGGGGAGAACATGCAAACTCCACACACACATGGCGGAGGCGGGAAAATGTGATATGTTGGAAATAAGGCGATTATTTAATATAAATTATTCAGTCTATGATGAGATGTTAGTGATGTTTTTTTCACGCTGTCCCGCTTAATAAAACAGAAAAAGTAGAAACGGCAATTTCAGGTATTTGGGACAGTTTTTCTGTAATGTGTTTTATATATATATATATATATATATATATATATATATATATATATATATATATATATATATATATGCATACATATATATGCATACATATATATATATATATGTATATATATATATATAATATATATATATATATATATATATATATATATATATGTATATATACATATATATATATATATATATATATATATATATATTATATATATAATATATTATATATGCAGCTTAGGGAACTCGTGCACTGGCATCATTTAAATGTGGAATCATCTTTCCATTCTTCCATCCATTCATTGCTCTTTGGTAAATTTATCCTGGTCAGGATCATGGTGACTCCAGAGCCTATCCTTGCGAGGCAGTATCCTCCCTGGATGTGGCGTGTGAGTGCTACCTGGTGCACCAACATATTGCCTTTGTTAATTATTGAATTAAAAAGAAATTTAATTTCCTATTCATAGACTTCAGTTATTTTGTATGAACTGAATTTGGCATCTGTGATGTCAAACAGGAACTGCAAAATGTGTGCACAGGTAAAATACAGTATCCATCTTATTCAGCTTAGAAAAAAAGCAACTAATTGTGATGCCATAAAGTGATTGACCAGCTGGCCTCTCACTTTCAAGGCTGGAACCACACTAATATTAATTCAGGGGGCAAGGTATGGCTGGTATGTACAAATCAGTATATCCACTTGGCTGTAAATATTATGTGCTGTGAGACTCGGTCCTGGTGCCCAGAGACTGACAGCTATGGATGACTGGCAGTCTTTCAGTGAATATCTCCATTGCCTATCTCTATGTCATGCACACACCCTACATGCCACATTACAGCTCATCAGTCACCCTGCAGAGCTCTGTTTCTGCAGAGCAGAGGCCAGTGCCTGCTGCAGCATGCTGAGCCAAAGACGGACCTGTTTGATAAACAACATGTAAATGCTACAGACTGCAATTAATCATACCCATGGAATCAGCCAAATCAGCCTTCGTGCACAATTAAGATGATGCATCTAAAAGATCACTTATCTGCTTAATGCATCCCATCACTTATCTGTCATGATGCTGTAATACTGAATCTGTTTCTTCATGGAACTCCAACTTGACCTTTCACAGACAGACACACTTAATGTGTTAAAAGTGAGAGCTGTTTTACAGGCACATATCTTGTCCAGTCAAGCATTTTTGTTACAGTGCAGACTGTTGCAGCTGCCATCATCAGAGGCTTTGTGTGTGTATATATACATGAGCACTTTGTAATCAGATCAATAACTGGGAGTCCCTCTCTGTAATACAATATCTTAAATGCAGCTCAATCTTTCTTAACAGAAGACACAGAGAGCGAGTAAACTGAATATTGTTCTTATGTGTTTTGTGGATTGTCCTTAAAATGTTTTCTAAATGTGTATTAAGTATGTTGTTTTTTTCCAGTTCACCAGTAAAACAGGAAACTCCTGTTGGATTGATGCAATTTCTGACTCAGACATTTGAAGCATGAGGTTCGTGACTGTTGGTCAGGATATAGCTTCACACTGTCATTGCTGTTAGAAGAGGAGTCAGTAGTAGTATGCATCATAGTGTCTAATATTTCATCCACAGCAAATCCCAATCAGAGATAGCTATAACAGAGTTTCAGACAAACAAACATCATATAAGATTTTAATAACAGAAAGCACGCAAGATACATTAGGCTTTTGGTATGTGAACAACTGACTGGAGCAGTTCTTGAATGAGGCTATATAAATGCATAATGAAATATGGAGTTTGTAATTCATGAACCATGAGTTTTACTTTCCTGGGTAAAGCCAAAACATATAGTCTTGAGACTGAAACTGTAAATATAATAGACATGTGGCACTCAGAGGCCCATATCGCATTTTTCACTTCTTTTCAAATGCCTATATTGAAGGGTAAAGTCAGCTGTCCTTTAGTCATATCTACTTGGAGTTAATGTGTTTTAAAATTCAGAAAAAAATTTTTGTGAACTATTTCTTTTTTTATATCAATTTTGCTGCACACAAGCATACAAGAATCTCAAAAAAGTGTTAAAGTCAGCCTGCTACACAGAAAGTAACACTTTGATGTGGTAAGACTGCACCAAAGGTGGGGAAAGCAGCTGAGCCACTCTATTACACGAAAGACAAGGAAACAAACAAACTAATGCTTCAGGAAGCTTTCTGACACTGGGTGCTTTCTCAGAGGCTCACACATACACCCTTACTAAAGGTTAACACAGCCTCAAGTAATAGCTCAGAGAGCTCCCTGAGGTGCAATGGCAGTCATGCACAGAGACTCTGTATTTTCTCCACAGGACTGACTGTACACTGCGTTTTCTCTACCATGACACTGTAATACAGCCTGCACTAAGCCTTCTCACATGCATGCACACACACATACACAAAACCCAGTGGGAAATACTCTATAGCTTAACTGAACTCCTATACGAACCAGGTGTGTGTGTCAGATCAAAATGATGCTCTTGTTACAGGGCCGAAGCCAAACTCTCTGGCAAACTGCAGTGAGAATTAATACAGCTGAATAAGCAGAACACACTTTGGACTCACAACATAACCAACTACTCAACCTTACTCAGCAAGGCAAGGTTATACCTCCACATATAACACAGATAATTACCTGAAAAATCTAAATGCAGGTGCATCTCATCAACCCATTTTCTGTACGGTTTATTCTACAGAGGGTCAAAGGGAACCTGGGGTCTATCCCAGGGAACTCAGGGCACAAAACAGGGAAACAGGGTCACCTGAACAGGGTGCCAACCCATTACAGGGCACAATAACACACAATACTCTATACACATACACTTTAGACATGCCAAACAGAATACAATGCCTATAAGAACTATTCCACTGAACACTGAAAATATTAACATCTTTCTGTTTAAAGGCTACATGGTTTAGTCGCCACTGTGACTTGATATGGAAATGTTTGCCACAGCTGTACTAAAAATGTCCTTTTCAAAGGCTATCTACTGTCCCAGAGATGATTGTAATGATTTCAGGGCAAAACTAGCTTACTTACAGTGCATGAAAAAAGTGTGATGAGTTAAAAGATGATTTAGAAAGCCACGTCAAACATATGCTTTCACAGTTCTTTGGCAATCTCTCCTCATCTCGGGGGCAATGTGTTTTACTATACAGTCAAAAATGTTTGTTAAATGTACAATGCACAGGCTCATTCTAGTTTCTGAAACATTGCTGGGGGGATGCTTTCTTTTTCAGAGTGATTTCAGTTGTTTCTTCAAGCACTTCTCTACTCAGCACTTAAGGCCATGTTCACTTTTGAGTGTAGTGTGCACTTGCTCTAATTACAGATTCGCTGGCTGACATCTGGGTCAGAATTGAGTATATGCAGTATTCTGAAGAAGATAAAATTATACGAGAGCACGACTGTTTTTCTATGTGGGAAAAGTACTGAGGCAACTGCACACTGTGGTAAATATCAAAAAACAAACACTTGTACAGTCTGACACAATGACTCAGATGTCATATTTATAGCTTCCCCAGTTCAATCTTAGGTTTTGGTGTACTGTCCGTGTTAGAATCTGGGTGTGTTTAGTGCCCCGTGATGGACTAGTGGTCCAATCCAGTGTGTATTCCTACCTTGCACCCATTGTTCCTGAGATAGACTCTGGACTCACTGTGACCCTGATCAGGATAAAGCAATTACTGAGGATGAAAAATTAACACTTGCACAAACTACATGTTGCATTTCTTTTTGTCCAAAAGCATGGTTTTTTTTTTGCCTGAAGGCATGCAAACATGCAGTAACACTTAATAAATCAAATAAAACAATATAAAATTCCATATTTATTACAATGATTTTGCATGGATTATAACAAATGTTTCTTCACTTGGAGCATTTAAAGATTTAAAATCTTTCAAGAATGACGTGACCATATGAGACCATGTGTTTATGCATTATTAATTAGTATTTGCTTGTTTGTATGTGTGTGTGCGTGTGTGTGTGTGTGTGTGTCCGTGCATGGTGCTCCATGAAGCATTAATATGTGTATATTGCCAAACCAGTCTTTGTTTGTGTGTGTTTTTTATAGATTCTGTTACTTCAGCAAGCCTGCTCCTACGTGCGTATGTGTGTGTGTGTGTATCCCATCACTGCATTGTCCAGCTCTCAGATCACAGTCTGGCTCAGAAAGCTGATCTGAAGTTCGCCAATCGATATCTGACTCCAGGGCTGCCCAAAGGCAGAATACACACCAAGCATCCAACAATACTCTATAGAACCATGCCATTATATTCTACTCTGCTCTACACTTACTGATCTATAATTCTGCCACACAATACTACACTCCCACACATAACACTGGCAGTAAATTTCACTACTTTATAACACTGTCATTTAATACTGCTTCAGCAATTTACGTTTGACAAGCAGAGATTATTTCCTTTCCAAAAAAGGAGCTGTACATTACATATACACACAAGATAAACACGTATCAGGAAAAAACAATAATCCTAGGACTGAACAAAGAACAGAGCTTCTAGTCTTAGAGTTGACAAGTTATTTAAAACTGAGACAGGTATATGAAAAACCACTGTATGCAAATATATCTGATGTCCTTTTGCACTGCATTTGCTTCAGGGATTTTTGTTGGGACAGTATGTTTCATGTAAACAGTAACACAAATGCTGTTACAGCTACAGTGTTAAATGTTTCTTATCCAACAGCTGATGTAGGATCACTTTTCTCTATTGCCTTAAGGAAGGATATTAGAACTATAATGTAAAATACACATTGACTGTTCACTTTATTAGGAACACCTGTACACCTGCACGTTCATGTAGTTATCTAATCAGCCAATCATGTGGCAGCAGCACAATGTAGAAACTTATGCAGATACAGGCCAAGAGCTTCAGTTAATGTTCACATCAAATCAGAATGGGGGAAAAGTGTGCTGCATGTGATTTTAACCCTGGCATGGTTGTTGGTACCAGATGGGCTGGTTTGAGTATTTCAGATACTGCTGATCTCCTGGAATTTTCACACACACAACAGTCTCTAGAATTAATTCAGAAAATGGTGTGAAAAAAAAAAACAGTGTGTGTGGAAGGTCTGCAGGCTGAAACACCTTGTTGATGAGAGTGATCAGAGGAGAATAACCAGACTGGTTTAAGCTGATAGGAAGTCTACAGTAAATCAAATGCTTTACAACTGTGATGTGCAGACAAGCATCTCAGAATGCACAACACATCAATCCTTGGATGGACTACAACAACAGAAGGCCTCATCGGATTCTAATCCTTTCAGACAAAACCAAGAATCTGACAATCATGGGCACAGACTCACCCACAACGGAACGTTAAAATTTTAAAGAAAAAAAATCACCTGGTCTTTTTATTATGAAATTTGCCCAAACCCACCCAAATAACTCAAATATTTGCCTTAACCACAGTTATAAAAAGCGATTTTTTGAGTTATTCTTCCTGCCAGCTCAAACCAATCTGGCCGTTTTTTTCTGACCTCTCTCATCAACAAGGCATTTCCACCCACAGAACTGTTGCTCACTCAGTGTTTTTTTTTTTTTTTTTTTGTTTTTTTTAAACTCTAGAGATAAATAGTTTCTAAAATACTCAAACCAGCCTGTTTATACCAAAATCCATATCACAAGCTCACAGAGCTCCAATTTTCCCCAACTCTGATGTGAGCATTGACTGAAGCTCTTGACCTGCATCTGAATGATTTTATCCATTGTGCTGCTGCAAACTGATTGGCTGATTAAATAACTGCATGAATGTGCATGTATCCAGGCGTTACTAATAAAGTGGACAGTGGGTGTAAATATGTGTCATTTTTTTATATTATTTCTCTCAAATGTCAATAATGATCATAGTAAGATTTCTATCACAAAACAAATACTTGAAATGGTCAGGTAAAAGTATAAAAAAAAACACTCGGAATTGTTCTTAATATACTCAGTATATTCATTTCCATATGCAAACATTCGTCCCATTAAACTAACCAGTTTAATAAATCACCAGTGTAATAAGTAAATCATTCAGTGTTACTGCCTTTGTTTACTCACTATAGGACTTTAAATACACACTGTAGCCACTGATTGTCATCCATGAAGCTATTAGTGGTATTAAGTATTCTAAGTATTCCCCTAAGTATATAAGTAATACTCTAAGTATTCACAAGCACATGTTAATCTGCATCACCAAATGATTATGCTTTTGTTATGTTTACTTTTGTATTAAGGATTACCTTTATGAGAGGCACAGACACACCCTACAACACACTGTTGTCTCCGATGGTTTTTTGAAACACCTGCTGTAATAAACAAGTAGATTTTGTACATAAATGAATTTTTATTCTAAAAGGTTTTAGCTCTGTATAGCTTCTAATGCAAATTGAAAGTAAACAGCAGCAGGTGGTTTTCGGTTATTAGATATTTTCATGATTTACATTGGTGACGGATAATCACACACTGACCATCACACACTGGACTCAGCTTGAACTGATCCATCACGTGCACTGCTGACCTTGTTTTTACAGTGCCGAACTTTTATACTCCCAAGTAAGGTATAATTTGCTAAGTAATACGTACGGTCTTTCTCCTTTCACCAACTGATTTTTTAAGGTCATTGAGAATAAAACAAAAATAATGACAGAAAGCAAAAACCCGCATTAGTCGTGATAAAAGATTCAGAGAAATCTTGCCAGGAAAAAAAGGTTGTTATTGGTTTACTCTGGTTACAGGCTTTTTATTTGTATTTTAGTCAGACTGCCCACCAAAAAGTGTTGTCAATATCCTTTTAAGTCAAAAGTCAATAAAATCAATCAAAGCTCTGAATAGGACAGGAGACACGGTCTATAAATATATCTTCATTTCTTTTTGAGGCATCATTACCTAATTCATGCTGCATTGCTCTTCCTTGTTATATGCAGTAATCTGAAAGTGGCTCAAACAGGCTGAATGTTTATGCTTTTCAAAGTTTTCATGTCAGATTTGAAATAGCCATAAACACACACACACACACACACACACACACACACACACACACTCCTATTCGAAACTCCTGCTCATGTTCTCCTTCCCTTTAATCCTTGTTGCATCTCCTCTCCACTGACTGCAGTGAACTCAAGCATGTCTGTCTTTCCTCTTTTTGCTCCCCACTCTCTCTTTAATACAATCAGTTTCATGCAAACATCTCTAAAACACGTTTTATTTCTTTTCTCAGTTATCTAGTTATTTATTTAATCAATTTCTGCAAAGTGATCAAAACAAACAGCTGTTATTACTGCATTTCTATCGTACATCTCCCCATCTCTCTCCATTAACATCACTACCGCCCACACACACACACACACACACACCGATCATGCAGTAGCATAAATCAGGAGATTTAGGTTGGGATCCAACAGCTTTACTATAAACTCATAAACATGTATACAAAAGCTGTGATACATATACATATCATGATACATAAACACACAAAGTGACACACAGCTCCAAACATTACACATACGTACAGCCGAATGTATTTGAAACATCTCAAACGTGAAGCAGAGAATGTTAGCTCAGCGCTGCTTCCCACACCAGCTACCCCTCCCCAACTCCCTAATTACCACACACACACACACACACACACACACACACACTTCCAAACAAACACGCACACACATACAATATTTTCAGCATTAGTACAAAAGAATATAGTCTTACTGAGTGTTCGCGAGCCAATACATCCCATGGTTTATTCACAAAGGCCCAGGACATGAACAAGGAAGCGCTTGCTGTTCACCATACATTCTCTCCTTCTCTCTCCCTTTCTATTCTCTTGCTGCCTCTCTGCTCTCGTAGTGCTCTTCCTCCCTTTCTCTCTCTCTCTCTCTCTCTCTCTCTCTCTCTCTCTCGCTCTCTCTCCCCCCCCTCACTGATGCAGTCAAACCACCATAGGAATATAGAGATTCTACTATATAATTTTAATGATGAAACAAATGTGGTATACTTTTTGACTTGTCATTGATAGTAATTTAATATTCTTTTTGAATCTTATAGTTTGACAGCTGTAATATTGACTTCTGTTTCTGTACGTAATGTGTTAGAAGTGTATTAGTGTATTAACTAATAGAAATGATTGCCTTAGAGTGTTTTGAGCTTTTAGGCAAGGGGCTAGAGCTACTGTGATATTGCTGATATTGCTGTGTGTGTGTGTGTGTGTGTGTGTGTGTGTGTAGGTGTGCATGTGTGCTCACTGTTACACAGGCACGTATGTGTTGTATTATGTTTCCATTGTTTTCATCACATCTGTGCACTGCTGTGTGACTGAGCTGAAATGCGGTGATTCTGTCTCTCAGTCCTTTTCTCTGTCTCTGTCTCCCTCTCTCGTTCTATGCTCACTTTACACGTACTTACAATGCAGCATTTTTTTTTTTCTTTTTTGGTCTCTCCTTCAGATTCCCCTCCCCTTTTTGGCTCTTGCTCACACACTCACTCATAGCCAATACTGAAAGATCATTAGAGGGTATCGCTGTGTAGACCTTTTCTATGTATTTCTTCTCTGTTTACACCCTACTCCTTCCTGCTGCTTCTGCTCTCTAGTCCTCTCTTTGTCCTCACTCTTAATGGCACACACACATATACACAGAGAAGTAGATTTGGTATCTGCATATCTGTCCTTTTATCCTTATCTCTTTCTCCATCACATGCTTTTCCTCTTGTATCGTCCTATGTATTTGTGCAATGACGCAGACAAAATGAGACGAAAGGATGAAAGAATGGAAGAAGGTGTAATTATTCCTCCTTTGCACACACAGAGAGATGGACAGATGGACAGAGATGAGGAGGGAGGGAGGGAGGGAGGGAGGGAGGGAGGATGAGAAGGAGGGAGAGAGAAAAGGAGGAGGACAGGCAGGCCTTGAGCCATTTTAAACAGAGGTGAGGCAGAGAAATTAGTATTCAGTGAAAGCCAAGGCAAGAAGTGTAGTGGGAACAAGAGAAGAGTAGAAAAAAGGGCTAGAGAAGAGAAGGTAGAATGACAAATGACAGAGAAAGAGGGGAGCAGGAAAGCAAGGGTTAATACCAAATGTACAAAGTGATAGCTTGACATGCTGGAAGAGCTAATGGTGAAGAGGCACCCTGCGTGTCTCCTATATATAGCAGTTTCGCTCTCTCACAGTTTGTGTGTTCATTTATTTCACACTGCAGGATGTGGTAATAGGTGCAAAAGGTGTATAATGCTGAATGTGCAGAATTTTCACGTATCGGTATAGAGCAGGATATAGTCTAATGAGGAGCCATCCTTTGCTGTACACAAACTCTGCTACACTGCGGTGGACACCTGAGGGCCTGTCCCTAACAGAAGCCAGAAACCTTGCTACACAAATCAACATGCTGTTTGCCACACCATTTTATTGTGTGTGGGTAGGACATGATTGCTTGATGATATACTAGAAAGTGACAGAGGAGAGGATGCAGGCGGAGAATCAACGGTCTAATGCATCTCTGGGATGAGAGATGCCTAGCCACCTCTCCCTGACTTTAAATCCAGTAATTAGTAGGTGTTGGAGTGTTGTTTAGGGACTTTCCTTTGTGCCAGCTCACACTTTCCTTACCACTTGCCTCTTCTTGTTCTTTCACTCTATCAACATGTTTATAACACTTTCCCCCCGTTTTTATTACTATTACTACATTTCTTCCATACCTCCTACACACAGCTGTGGCTGTATTAAATATAAATCTGCCGGAACATAGCTAGAAATCTCATATACAGACGGGGAATTCAGTGTAAAAAAATCTCATCTGTTATTCATATGATTCAAATATGACTGGAAATTATAGTATGAACCATAGGAATGTGTTTTTGTGGCTTTGTTGTTTGCATCCTGTACACAAACAGAGTATGGTTTTATTGCATCACATTTTTATATTATTAAATTAATATGGATAATATATACACTACTGGAAAATAAATAAATAAATCTGTACTGTCATGTAGCGCCTACAGACAGTCAAGCTGAGGAAATGGAACAATTCATACTGCTGATTCATTGCTTGAATCTGCACACAATTGCATCCAAGGATGGCTTGATAATGAGCACCACTTCTTACACACAGCAGTAAGCACACAGCTATGCGATTGCTACACACACACACACACACACAGGGGGTGGAGGAGGAAAAAGAAACTGCACCCTACAGTGACAAGCACAGTTTACTGCACAAAAAGTGCTGTCTTACTAATATTTCTTTGGTAAATAAAATATAATAAGAAAGGAATAAGGCACAGCAGGACGTGCAGTTCTAAGAAAGCAATCAAAGATGTCCCAGCTACGAAGCGGAATGAAATTATTCCAAATGGGCAAAAGGTGTTGATTTTCTAAAACAGCATGGCTCTGACAGGCTGTACATCAGTGGTATCCTATATAATGCACTCAAGAATACATTTTAATTTTAATACATATATGTAATGTAATATAAAGTAAAAAAAAAAAATTATGTAATCATGAAAACACTAATAATTATTAACAGCTCAAAAGTGGGACCTTTTTCATCCATTTTAGGTTATGATAAATGTTCATTTTAGTTGTGTCTCACTTTATTCACTCAACCCTATTACCTGAACACATTTACCTCTATCAAGTATTTTGCATAGTCCAAAAGTCCACTGTTGATTCAACAGGAACTTGAATCATCTGAAGGTCATGGGGAGAAGAAACCAAGTTCTCCCATCTTTTTTCTTTATTTTCAGTTGGTAAAACTGAACAGTATTAAAACAATACTATAACAATTGATTCTGATGGTCAATTTGAACATGTTAGCCAAATTATAGACTGAAAGTAATCTTAGAGGACTGGTATTTCATTCCTGTTATTTATTTAACAGCAGAATCAGAATCAGCTTAAATCTGCCAGTTTAATCTGAAGAGATTAAATTTAAGCAAGCAAGTTTTGAAAATTCAGGTGGATTGATTTTGCTAATATTTGAGAAGCTTCTCTTGTCAGAATGAATGTGTTATTGGTTAGTCACTTTGTGGTACAAACTGGGGCATGTCTTGCATGAGCAAATCTGTAATTTTGTATGAACCACTACATATGTTTATGCTCTGAGTCACCTCTTCTTGCCTCAGTGGCTACTCTGTTAATACTATTGTTATCCCTTTGCCACACCACGCAAGAAGAAAGCTGATATACACTGTCACCGATCTGCTTACATCTGTCAGCTTTTGACAGCAAAGAATTAGTATCTATAACGAACTCAGAAACTACATTGACCTAGTAGTTCCTCATGGGCCCTTAGTTGCTGTTGTAGAAAGGAGACTATTTACATGTACATAATTTACTGTCCAGTGTCACCCAAATGAGGATGAGTTCCCTTCTGAGTCTGGTTCCTCTCAAGGTTTCTTCCTCATATCGTCACAGGGAGTTTTTCCTTGCCACCATCGCCGCAGGCTTGCTCATTAGGGATAAATAGGGATAGAATAGTTTAATAATTTAATTATTCTTTTTTCTCCTTTCTGTTTCTCTATTTTTGTAAATCTGCTTTGAGACAATGTCCATTGTAAAAGGCGCTATACAAGTAAATTGAATTGAATTGAATTGAATTGAATTGAATTGAATATACCAGTACTGATAGCTGCATTAGAGAAAAGATGGGCTAGATTAGGACCTACTTTTTCATTTGTATTAAGAACACTTTGCTCTGTATACATCATCAAACTTCTACAAACAATAAAAATAATTTAACAAGGTTTGACCAATGAATGAATGAATTGAGTAATTAATTAATTAATAGCATAAGGCCTCCAATTCATCCTCTTCCAGTTCTAAATCTGTCCGTGTGTGTGTGTGTGTGTGTGTGTGTGTGTGTGTGTGTGTGTGTGTGTGTGTGAGAGAGAGAGAGAGAGAGAGAGAGAGAGAGAGAGAGAGAGAGAGAGAGAGAGAGAGAGAGACTAAAACAGTATGCACTGGGAGATCCCATCTTTCCTCCATAATTCATATGTTCTCTCTCTTTCCCCCTGTTTCCCTTCATTGGCTGTCAGCTCATCAAGGATTCCACATGTTCGTCATACCAGACTGCATCCCAGTATCAAGCTGTGCCATCTGTCCACTACTTCCTTAAACTTCTCTGAATATCAGTAGATTGTAGGACAGTAGAACAGTCTTGCATGGTTTCTACATATATACACTCAGATGCACAATCTTCCATTAATTCATTAATTCATTCATTCATTAATGCTTTCATTCATCCGCATTAACTGCTTTGTCCTGGTCAGGGTTGGATTGAATCCGCAGCCATTGGGCTGGAAGCTGAAATACAGTCTGGATGGGCTGTCGGGTCCATTGCAGGGGCCTCTTTCCATTCTTAATCCTGAAGTAATGCCCTGGAACGTGTCAGTTGCACCAGAGGAGGGGAAGCACTAACCCATATGGTGCTGTTGACCTCTAAGACTGGTTTTAATTAAATCTGTTTAGGACAAAAGCAGAATTCTGGGCTGACATCTGGTGGACAAGCCTGGAATTGCAATGATATAATGCCCTCCAATAAATCATAACCACATATAGGAATGTCAGAGAACAGGTTGAAGGTTGACATCAGACAGACAACATAATGTCTTTCTGCGTGTGATTTGGCTATGGATGTTCATATATGTAACTATGTGCTGGACCTAGCAGAATTAAACTTACTGAAAGTGAGCATGAGTCTAGGCATGACTGTCTCTATAGGAGAGCAGTACATACACAAGGCAGTTTGTGAGCATTGTGAATGCTCCCAGCAGGGAAAGACAGAGACAGATGAAAACTGAAAAAGAACCACTGCGACACATTCCCCTCCCTCTGAGCTAGAATGAACTGAATGAGGAAATAGGAATCAAGCTGAGAGATACAGTATGAGCACACACAATGAGTCATAGTTGGAGAGGAGGTGGCTGGTTTTTCAGAGATGGGTTTTGGCAACACGCCAGAAGGCCTCCTGTTGGCGAGCATCATCTTCAGCTTGGCTGCAAACACTCCATCTCTCCATCTCAGGGGAACCTGACCACTGACCTTGTTTCCCAAAAACAGTTTTTTTGCTCTAAATGTTCTTTTGTTAAAAAAGAGGAATATAGTGACACTGGAAGATATTGAAATATATTATCTGAAGAGTTCACCAGTGGCTAATCCCTGCTGTTACTTTTTCACGCATACAAAAAAAAACCAAGTCAAACTTTAGTTCTAATAAGGGGTTGTTGATTTTGAAAACAGCAGACCATTCTGTCAAATCTGGTTGTCTGTGGCTTGAATTTGTTCAGGATCAAATATTAGATATTGTCCAGGCGAAAAATGGAAAAATGCACCTGAAAACTTAATCAGGAATCCTGAGGAAGTGTGAGGCACAGTTAGCAGATTTGCAGGATGGGTGGAATTGGGCTTGACAATCGTGGCAATTGTAATGTCACATCCTTATGAGTGTTTTAATTGGCCTGGTTCCATGATAATATACTCAAAGGGGGAAAAATATAATTAACTTCAAAATACGAATCAAATCAAATGCAACACGGTGTTCCAGCTTACGTTAACTTGATGCCCATGTTTGGTTAATAAGAAAAATATTATGTTTTAGATGACCTCATGTGTTTCTCATTAGAGCTGGATCTTGCAATATGAGCAGAGGAATAGACTAGGCTTGGCAAGACCTGTACAAAAGTTCCCTATTGTTGCAGTGTGATTAAGTGTGATTTTTTCCCCCCAAAGAAATAATCTTTGTTTTGGAGATGATTTATGTCCAGCATTCTTCCTAACTTCTCTTCTGCCAAACCTTGCTCTGTCTGTGCCCAATCAACCCCCAGCCTTCTTTATCTTTCACTCTCTCTGGCTCTCTCACTCACTCTGTCCTTACAAGGAAAGGCAGGCAGGGCTGATGTCATCGAATGAAGAATGTGTAAAGAATCCTGCGAGAAAAAAGAGAGGGAGAAAACGCGAGGCCAAGAGAGACAGAGAGAGAGAGAATGCCTGGTGTGTAATAAACCTGGCCGGGGTGAAGGGGAACGAGAAAGAACTTGTTTGGAGGGATGGTGTCATTCCTTTGCACAAAATAGGGGGAGGGTATAAGCAGGAACACAGGAACTGTGTGAGTGAGTGAGTGAGTGAGTGTGTGTGTGAGAGAGAGAGAGAATTAAAAAGGAAAACTTTTTATCTCTGAGCCAGGAAAGACTGAAACAGCCCGCTGCTCTGACAAAGAGGTAAGCTTAGAACTTTATTTTGGAACCATGTGAAGAATCTCTGCCTTCCTCCCATTATTTTATTTCTGGAACTTTAAACACATCTGTTTGTATTATGCTTCATGGTTTTCCGTGAAATTATATAGTTAAAGTAATTTTGACAGAACTCTTATACTGCCTTATGATTTTCCCTCAAAGAATATGAAGCATAGGTCTAGCCCCAGTATTCTTATCAATCGTTCACTGTTATCAGTGTGCACCCGACCGAGCAATGTGGATTTGTGGAAAATGCGGAAGCTAAACCGGAAGTGAGTGTACATTGCTGGGAAAAGTTCTTACAGAGACATATCCAGGTGGAGGAGCCTTCAAAAGCGGCCAAGAAAACGCAATGGCAAGCTTGGGTGATGCTAGCTGATCGCTTGACTTAACCACACAGTGACCCAAAGGGTGGAGTTAGCTTCGGGGAACGGCTTGATTAAGGGAATCAAGGGAAGTGAATTTCGGCATTTGTGTAGTTTGCCGTGTAATACAGGGTAATACCGTTGCTTAAGCGAAACTGCATTGCTCCAGACAACAACACTGAAGTAAGTGTCTTGTGTTATTTAAATAAATAAAAAAAAGCCCTCATGTATCCAGTCACGTTTATAGCATTTTAACTGCTACTAGTGTCCGCGTTGTCTTGTTTCAGCAATCTGGATATGAAAATGTATAAAGCTGTTTGTAGCATCGTCTGCTATCTCTGTCCCTGTAAAGCTACGCCAGTAGTCAGAATTTTTCTGGGCTATTTTTTTCTGTCAGAAAGACAATTCAGCTTAAATAGCAAGCGATATTTTTGCTATTTTTTAGCAGGCATGCCGTGTACAATGGAGGAAAGGTAAAGGATGGGTGGGGCAGGGACGGCTGTCTTGAGATTAGATCTCAAGAGTTCACGGGTACAATAAAAATAAATAAAAATGGAAAGCGCGTTCGAAGGTGTAAAGGGCAATGAGTAGATTTTTGTTAGCAATATCATCTAGCTAGTACTGTTTCTCCTCTGTCCTGCTGTTGTGTTGTGTTGGCAGGGAACTTAGCTTTTAGCTGTGTGGTAGTGAGATATCCATATAAGGCCAGTTTCTGCTCTCCTGAACTTCTGCCTCGGCTTCAGTAGACAGTTCAGCTAGTGTCTTATCTGTGAAAAGAAAATGTCAGAGATCCAATAGAAATGTAATTGTTTGAATAGCTTTTGAATGAGAACACTTGACTTCACTACTTTGTGTTTATTTAGCTCAGAATTTTGACTCTTACTCTTTCCCAAAGTCTGAAGCCATTGTATGATATGTGGCATAGTGAGTGTAACTGCAGGCATGCTTGACGGCCTATTTATTAAGTGAACAAACAATAGACGACCAGAGAGAGAGACTGACTAGCTAATCTGTACAGCATTTTGTTACATGTCAGCTATAATGGTTTATTTCACTCACATTCCACACAGAAGACTTTCCTGCATGTACTGACTGAAAAGTCTGCAGATAATATCTTACTGACTCCGGGACCTGTTGTATAGAGGTCTGTTTACCAACACCTAGCATGTAGAGCTTTTTCTTTTCTTTTTTTTTTAAACCCCGGAGTAGGAAACTGTCTGGCACACTGATTAGTCATTTAAAACCGGTGATGTGATTAACAGCCGGCTGCCAGGTTGTCTTCTGCTTGCTCACAGTGATGTCATGGTGAAGAAAGCGAGATACTCGTGTTGTCATTGTTGCTTAAGAAGTAGGGGAAGACGTAAATATTCTGCCAGAATTAATCTACTTTTTCCTGTGTTAGTCTTTATATTTTCTTGATGTAGGGAGTTCCCCTTTTCAATACAGTTGCGAGACAACAAGGTCAGACTTGTGAGTCTCCAAGACTTCTATCAGAGAGGTCTGGAATGATGCCATCAAAAATTCCCGTAAACTGAGCAGCTGTGATGCCACACATTCCCAAAGACGGACAAGTCCACTCGACGAAGTTTACATCTGCGACTGGGCGCATCAGCAATACTGCACTGGTTTGGATTCTCACCTGTCAAACAAAGTGAGATGAGAATGCACAGATGGCCTGTTGTCTTGTCTTGTGGCATACCAATATAAGTGAGCAGATATATTTGACGACCTCTACAATAAAACGTAGAGAAATGCCATATTGCTTAACAAAATCTCAACATCTTCTGGTGTAATGAACAAGGAAGTTGTTTAAATGTCACAATCTCTGCTGTTTCAGAGTTTGTACCGGATATTAGTAATCTTTAGCAACAGAGAAATGTTGTACATCATTAACCACACAAATCCAAAACCAAAATAAAGATCCGTGGAGTATTTTCCGGGTAAC
Organism: Hemibagrus guttatus; assembly: GCA_033459395.1. Classification (NCBI taxonomy): domain Eukaryota; kingdom Metazoa; phylum Chordata; class Actinopteri; order Siluriformes; family Bagridae; genus Hemibagrus; species Hemibagrus guttatus. The sequence goes on from JAUCMX010000003.1 coordinate 19,785,411, forward strand.
TGACTTGATTAGCCACAAGCATGGAGTATTCATTAAAGAAAGGAAAGCTCATGCGAGAGAGCGTAAGGCTTTTGGAACATTTACATTACAGCTGTTTCTGCTCCACACCCTAATCTTTCATCCACACTCGCGTGCACACAAAATCTGACATTCCATTAGGTCAGGGAGACCGTTTTTCCATATTTGTAACATTCAATTGTATGGATGTGCTCGTATTGAAGTGTGTATGATTTTTCTGCCAACATCTATTTACACTTCCATCCAGTGTATTGGCACTGACCGGGCCCTTATGTTGATATGCCCATGTCATTTAATCAAATTATTATAGCATGTTAGATTAGCAGGCTTGAGTTCTCCTGGGTGATGTGATTTTATCAAACTGCAGAGAGCTGATCAGACACAGCATATGGAGAAGTGTAACACAATTGCTAATGGTGCAACAGGGTCTCAGTGCAATGTGGTTAGTTAAAGGGAACTTTGCACTTCCAATTTAACGAACAGGATTTCATATGAAAGTGGTTTGGCCTGGCTCCATCATGCATGCAAAAGAGTGCTTTTTATGTGGCTGTGGATCATGCTGAAGTTGTTTGATGGGACAGAGGGCACTTTCTGTTCAACGTCAATTGTTCTCAAAATAGTGGCAATGCTTTATGCTCATTCAAAGTAAATGTTTTTTTTTTTTTATGAGAGACTAATTGCATATGACACATTGCATAGCATCCTTGAGGTGCAAAATTTAGGAGGGTTTATTAAATACAATTTTAAAATTTTATGCACAAGGAATCAGCAAGTATTTGGCTCAATGTAGCATAATTGAAGAAATGTGTGGAAATAGTGTTGGGCAAAAAAAAAAAAACTGCAGCTGGTATAGCCTAGTTTAGCTTTTTGTATGGCATGCAAGTTTCACATTTACAATCACACGCCTGTTTTTAATTAAATTTTTAGCCAAACATAATAATTCAGTTTCAGACAGTATAATGGAAAAAGAGAAGTTTTAGTTACATCTTATATAGTTAAGGCTTTGCTTTCCATAAAGTTTGAGTCTTAGATTAGGCAAACTTAAGGAATCTGTGCCCTGAGGAACCTTAGAGCAGTCCACAGATTTCTCATTAGTAACATGGGCTTGATTTAGCCTTTGCAACGCTGCATTTTGCTAATGATGGATATATCATCAGCATTGCTTCTCTAGTGGTCAAGAACTGGCTCACACCTCATATTAGCTGACCAATGTAAATAGTCCTCAAAACCTTTGTCATTGAATTATGTAGGTTTTATTTCAAGCTTAAGAAGAAAATACTGAAATTGTTCTGTGCATGAGATCGTGTGTCGCAGTGATGATTCAAAAGCTGTTACGGGGAAAAAATAAGAAGGAATCTTTGTCTCTGACCTACACTATAATTCTTCACGTCAACATGGCTTGCTTCAGAGGCTTGTTGGAAGGCAGTACAGAGAAGTGTAGACATGATGATTGTTCTAAACATCAAAGCAATAGATGGATTAAAGGGAAGAGGGTCATCGTGAGTCCAATCACAGAGCTTCCATAATAACCCTCTGTGGTTCAAACCAGCAGGCAGCCTTTCGGCCGTGTAAACAGCAACGGGTGCTTACATAATTTGAATAAAAAAAACCCCACCAGTTTCAGACGCATTAGCTTTAATTCGCTTTTAAATGTTCACATCTGATTAAAGTAATGTGTTTAAAGTTTGCATACCTTTTTTTTTTTTTTTTTTGTGTGTGTGTGGCTATCAGGAGAGCAGTATGATTGTCTGGTAGTTTTCTGTATTAAAAACAAATTATAGATGAAGATGCCTTTTGTTTGAACTTTACCTCAGCAGTGTTGAAGCCAAGGGAGACGCATGCGAGCGTGAAAGCCGAAGTTGGTCCTCATTTCAGTTTAGCAACCTAGCCCAGGTACTTTTATCTCTAACACTTATTAGAAATAGAGATTTAATTTTGTAAATAACTTGTAGGCTACTTTACATTTACCATATCTTGGAGTTTTGTTATTTATCTCAAAAAGATTTCCATGACTTCTTTCTTGGGCACTGTAGATTAGGGCTAATGTCATTTGAAAGCTTTGAAGAGTTTTCTTTATTCATATAAGATTTAATGTGTGTTCGCCATTGCGATCTGGAGCTATCAGGTGTTGGGATTTTATTTCCAAAAATCTTATCCACTTATCCACTGCACTGTGCCCTGAAAGTAAAAGTATTACTTGAGTCTCACTAGCATCTTTAGAGATGATGAGGAAAAACCACTTCACACATCAGCTGCCTTGCACTTTGGCTGAAATGTGCAGTGCAGTAGGTTGTGGCATTTGGAAGCACACACTATAATTAAAGCATTGAGGCAGATCTCGGTATGAAGTGCCTTACAATTTAACATGCATATCAAATGAAAGCTTTTAGTTTGCAGAAGTCAGTGGGAAGGGAGCTTCATGAAACTTCTTTGTCCTTCAGCAACTAAAAGTGAATAGCTAATAAATTAAATTTGATCTTTTTCATACACTGAGAACATTTCAGCAATAAGTCCCCCTACATACACACACACACACACACACTTTTATTGCACAATGCATTTTGAAAGGCTGTACTAATCCAAGTCCTCAAATGCCTATATATATATATATATATATATATATATATATATATATATAAAATATATATATATATATATATATATAATCTCTATCTCAGAGTTTGCTATATTAAGCTCTGACAGAGCAGAATTCTGCACCTTGTTTTCATGATCTCAGCATTTCAGAAATGCCTTTGGAAAATGTTGCAGTTTTTCTCATGCCAGAACATGAAGTGCTTGACACAGAGCCATGCTGATGCTGGGAATCAACAACCAGTGCAGCAGTATCTCTTTTATTTGCTTAAATTTGGATCTTTACCTTAGTTGTGACAAGCATTGCCATCTGATCTAATGAAAGATTGGGAACATAGAATGACAGTCAAGATGGTGTAACAAAAACAAATTTAAAAAAAGAGGATTTTATTTGTGTAATCACTTTGTGCATTTTTTTTTGTCTGTGTACAAAAATATGATGTTTTTATAACTTTGTAAGTATGCTCTTGTGGCATGAGGACAATGAAAGTATTTATAAATCTTGTGGCTTCCCACAGACCTTATCTTGTTTATCAAAAGGTTTTCACAGCAGCATTTGAATATTAACAGCCAGATATGTTGGATGTAATCTGAGTAGGATGGTAGATCTCCAGAAATGGAGATGATGTAAGGGAAATATTTTCGTACTACATAAACGATCACTAGCTTATGGTTACAGCATTGTAGAGACTTATAGGACTCTGACTTCATAGCGTGATACAGCTTGGTTTATGCACACCAGAACACACCAAAGCTTGGCCGGGTATACCAGTCCTGATTGAAAACACATTTCCTGCTTTGATGAATCTCAATTTCTGCTCTCTGACATGCAGATGGGTCAACAGCATGACTCCATGAACCCAAACTGCCTGATTTTAACAGTTCAGTATAATTTTGTTGGGAATGTTTCAAGTATTGTTTGTCTGCTTCAGCTTATCAAAGTGCCCTATCTACTCTACCCTATTGTTTTAAAATTTGTATTAAAGCTGATGAGAAATGACTACATGGATGAGTTACATTTCCAAAACAAGCTTAAATGAAACCACAGACATGAACAACTCAACCAACCAAGAAACCATCTCGACATCTAAAGATAAACAAGGAAAAATCCAAGAATAAATTAAATACAGCAGTCACGCTATATTCAGATTAGTTATCCACTATACTGATGCAATTACTAACAGACTCAAGGTCAGTATGAATTTAGTGTGTTCATTGGATAAACAGTAGAAATGCTGTCTGAAGGAGCTTTGACCTCTCTGACAGGTTTACCTTTTAAATATTGTAGCACTAATTGCTATACTTTTATACATGAAAAGTACATAGCAACATTGACACAAAAAACATGGATGACCTTCATTTCCCATAATTTCAGTGAAAGTTAATGAACCCAGTTAATGACTTCAGTCGTAGCACAACTTTGAGTAATGGGCTTGCAAATGTTATTTTTGTTGTTGGTGGTATTATTCCATTATGTCTGTCACACACACATTTAACTAATATCTTCTGTAGTTTAAGTGTGCTGATGTCATGAACCTATGGGCAGATGGCTAGATTTGCTTTTCTTCACCACCGGTTTTTGTTTTCACAGAACAAGATGGAGGACTCTAATGACAGTAAGCCTCTTATTGTAACATCTTCCCTGTCTTTCCAAGTCAATACACCTTCTTTCTACAACCAGCCGAAAAAGTTTGCCTCTGTGGCCCCTCCTCGACCCAAAGGACCGTCTAACCAATCACAGCCCCCAACCTTTTTCTCACCAATTGCAAGCACAGCTACAGTCGGCCGGGTTGGAGAGATTCCACCACCTCCTTCATCCATTAGTGATGGTAAGACAGCCTTTTTAAATATTAGGACTTTATTTGGGGTAAAAATAGCATATGACAGATTGTTCAAAATTAGCAGTAAATTCCACATTCAAATCTCATACTTAATTTAAATCAAAGATGAATATAATTTCCTAGCTGTGTGGATAGGGCTTGTGGTTATAAGGCACGTGTGAGATATGATCATTCTTTATCTGCTTTAAGTGCTGGCCCGGGAAGTGCTGCCAGAGGTCTCGGGTAAACAGGTAGACAGGCTTTTGTTAGTTAGCTAAAAAAAAAAAAAAAAGGATACTGTTTTCTGAGAGCAGACTTGTCTACACATGCTTAACCTGTTGCAATAAGCAGCTGTTCTCGATCACTGTTTATCAGATCAGTCTAGTCAGGAAAAACCTTTTTTTTTTTTTTTTTAATTTGAACATTTGAACAGTTTTATTTGCTAATTTCAACACAATTTACCAAGTTCAATATTCATCACACACATTTTCTCAAAGATGGAATGAGAAGTAAACCCATGCCCAAATTCAGCCAGTGCTGCACAGTAGATTATATAACACTGTTGATTGTGATCACACAGCCATCGTATATAACAGAGGATTATTACTCCCCCTTATATTCTGCAATCAGTGATTATTTGTTCCACGTGACCTCGCAAATATACTGCATCCACCATGAATAATTATTTAATCATTGCTATGAAGTCTTTTTTAGCATTACACTCTTGGCTATTACAGTTAAAAGCAGTAGCCCCCACCCCACCCCAGGGTTTAGGCTCTTGTATTATGAATATGGCAGGAAGATTTTATTTTATTAACTATTTTATTTATTTATTTATTTATTTTAGCGACTTTATTTGGTGATTTATTTATGACTGGCATGTTTCTAAACCATTCCACTGCCTCTGCCGGCCAGATTTTCCTCCCCCTCCTCCTCCAGTGGACGCAGATCTGCCAGCCTCTCCCCCAGAATGTCAGCTCACACCCCCTGCATCTGAGGCTCCTCCCCCTTCATTCCCTCCCCCTCCCCCTGTTGCAGAAGACTTGCCTCTCCCAGCACCTCCTGAAGATGTGAGCTTCGTGCACTCAGATTCTTCTCCTGCTCCTCCTCCACCTCCTCCCCCTCCCCCTCCTGCACCTCCACTCCCTGAGCCTGGCACCGGTGTCAGTCTTCAGGTAAGAACTAAGACACAGACTTGATGTAACTTCAGACTTAAAGCCACATGTTTTCAAAAGTTAAAAATTACTAGTGATACTTGATATCGGTCATTTAATAAGCATTACCAATCATAGATTTGAATAATATACATCACTAACTATGATTTAATAAAAGTTAAAAGCTCCAAAATGTCTCATGTTTGCTTGATCAAAACTGTGTGAGAGTTTCACATCACAGACTGATTGTAGCAGTGTAACACAATGCCACAATCTGTATCTTTGCTTGTTTAGTCAGTAGCTATAGAAGAAGTTGCTTTCAGCTGTTCCCTGTTCGGGGTCACCACAGTGGACCAACAACTTGGCACAGGTTTTACGTCGGATGCCCTTCCTGACGCAACCCTCTCATTTTTTTCCGGGCTTGGGACCGGCACTGCATGCAGTGGCCGGGGGTTTGGGCATTGGCTGGGAATTGAACCCGGGCCTTCCGCATGGTAGGCGAGAAACCTACCACTGAGCCACCAAGCTATGTGTTTATAATCTAAACCAGACGTGTTTTTTTTTTTTTTGTTTGTTTGTTTGTTTGTTGTTGTTTTTTTCTTAAATCAAATATGATCCCTTCCCCAGCAATGCCAGCATTTTCAGAATGGTCTGTGAATTCTGGCTCTTGACAGTTCGTCCACCTTGTAACACCTGATAAATATGCACAGAACTGTTACTAATCAAGCAAAGTGCTGGTGCTAGAAAAGCTGGTAGGAATGATGCAGTAGAGCTTCCAGAGCACTTTTGTTTTCATACTTCATTGCATGATATGTTGGTGGATTTATCTGTATATACACTATATTGCCAAACATTTTTGGGACACTTCCAAATCATCGAATTCAGGGGTTGGGTTTGCCCCCTTAGATCCAGTGAAAGGAACTCTTAATGCTTCAGCATACCAAGACATTTTTGGACAATTTCATGCTCCCACCTTTGTGGGAACAGTTTGGGGATGACCCCTTCCTGTTCCAACATGACTGTGCACCAGTGCACAAAGCAAGGTCCATTAAGACATGGATGAGAGAGTTTGGTGTAGAGAAACTTGACTGACCTGCACAGAGTCCTGACCTCAACCTGACAGAACACCTTTGGGATGAATTAGAGCCTGACCTCACAAATGCGCTTCTAGAAGAATGGCCACAAACAGACTCCTAAACGTTGTGGAAAGCCTTCCCAGAAGATGTGAAGCTGTTATAGCTGCAAAAAATGGGCCAAATCCATATTCAATTCATGTGCATGTAAATGCAGACATCCAAGTTTTGCCCTGGCTCGCAGTCTCCTCTCTAATTCATCTCAAAGGTGTTCTATCGAGTTGAGGTCAGGACTCTGTGCAGGCCAGTCAAGTACCTCTACACCAGCCTCGCTCATCCATGTCTTTATGGACCTTGCTTTGTGCACTGGTGCACAGTCATGTTGGAACAGGAAGGAGCCACCCTCAAATTGACCAATGTCTGACCAATCAAATTGTGCAATGTGTCTTGATATGCTGAAACATTAAGACTTCCTTTAACTGGATCTAAGGGGCCAAGTCCAACTCCTGAGAAACAACACCTGAATTCAATAATTTGGTGGGGTGCCCCAAAGCTTTTGGTAATATAGTGCATCTCTACAGCAGTGTATATTTGAAATGCTAAAATGCTGCTAGGTGCAGTTTTGCTAACTGTCAGTTGGGCAGTTCGTCACCCACAAAAAAAGTGTGAGCGAGCAGGAATGAATTTTCTTTAGTTTCAGTAGTTGTGGTAAAAGAACAGCTGTGGAAATGGCTAATTCTGGTTGATATATTAGTGGACCTGAATATTGGAAAGCAATATAATCAATATATTATCCACAGATAAATAGTAAAACCTATTTATGAAAATAGGTTGTCGGAGGCTTTACTACATTATAATACTGATTTAACACTGCAACTTGGGTTGAACAAAATTTTGACATTTGCATAATTGTTGTTGCTGCATCATATGTTCCTGCTTGAGATAAACCTGTCATAATTATAGATGTGACATTTGCATCTTGAGTCTATGAAAGTATGCCAGAAATGAAGACACAAGGGGGGGTGGTTTTTTTTTTTTTTTTTTTTAAATAAATTATCTCCATGTTATACAATTTATTGGATACACCTGCTTATTTACAGTTATCTAATTAGAAAATCATTTGACAGCAGCACAATGCACCACACATATGCAGATACAGGTCAAGAGTTTATTGTTCACATCAGCAGAAAAGCATCTCAGCATGCTCAACACTCAAAAACCTTGAGGTGGATGTGCTACAACAGCTGGAGGGTCCATTCCTGCCAACCAAAAACAAGAGTCTGAACTATTTTGAGTTACCCTGTGATTGTAGTCTGGCACTGACACTGAAAAATGCAAAAAGACCATAAATTCAGCAGAGCAGCCACAAAATTCCCTTATTTGAATGTAATCTTGCATATCAGCGTGATAATCTTACAATTCAGACAGGCCTAACTAATTGAGTAAATTAGTCCCAAATTGCAGTAGTTCAAATACTTCTGCATGGCAGCATGTTTTGTCAGCATTAGGATCTAATTTTGTTTTTGTCATTACCAGTTTCTTTTCATTGTATTCTTCTTTTCTTTAGTAATTTGATTAGATGTGTTTAATTGGATGTTAATTCAAGGGATGTTTCACAGCGGGCCTATTTTTTTCTCTCTTAGTTTGAGTCTGATATCTCTCTTCCTCCCTCTGGTATTTTATTCTCACAATCTTTCCCGTGCAGCTTCTTCTGCAGTTATCAAGTGCTCTTTTTCATACATCTATTAATTTAATTCACCCTACTTTGAATAGAAATCGTTGGAGAAGCAGACTAGTTTTGATCGACAGCTGGACTCTCTAACTGATATGTTATCAGAAATGGAAACAAGACGACCTTTCAACCCAAAGGTACAGAGAGATTTTATATTTTTAACCTTGTCATTCAGTTGTAACTTTTAATCTGTTAATTTTGATAATGTGCAGTAACATTTTACAATTTGGAAAAAAAAAACTACAGCGTATTAAAACATGATCAGATAATTGTTCTAACTGATGTCTTATTCTTGTATTTGAATATCTATGGTCCAGGTGTCCAGTCAGCTGACATCAGGTCCTACAACAAAGTCACCTGCTCCTCCTCCCACAGCCCCCAAACCCTCCCTGTCTTTCCTGCCCCCACCAGAGCTGCAGGATCGCCCTCCACCTGCCCCCTGGGCAGAAGAGCTACGTGCTCGTACCACACTGAGACACGGTGGCTCAAGTGCACCCTCTGCTCCAGCATCTGGAGCACCATTGGGTAAAGGACCTGCAGCCGCTCCAAAGACCACATTCACTCCCAGCCAGCCTGCTTCTAATTTTAGTCCCAAACCTGCAAACAATGTGAGCCCTGCAGCTCCACGAGGAGTTAACCATACCCCCAAAGTCACCTCTCACAGCTCTTTCCCTCCACCACCTGCTGCACCACCAGGTCCTCCTCCAGCTCCAGCAAATTCCCCTGCCCCAGCTGTCAGTAATACCAAAGTCTCTCTTCCAGTCAATCAGGAGAAAACATTTCTACCTTCAGCTTCTCCACAACCTAAACCAGCACCACCTCCCGCTTCCAATGCATCAGCAAACAGCAACTTAATGCTCAGTTCAACCTCACCCATGGTAAGTCTGTTATGCAGTACGTAGTGTAAATAACAATGGATTTTTGATCTACCATTTTAAGGAGGGGCTTTATAAGTTTTTAAAACTTAATCAAGGATTAAATCACTTAGATCTGACATTAACGTTAAGATTACAATCCAAGTATGGGAACACTTAAACTCATATATTTTAAATGATTACCTCCTCTTGATTGGCTTATTTTACATAAATTGCTGTTACGTTAAGAACAAAGTCACATTTCCTTTTAAAATTTACTGCATTTGTATAAAAAGCCATGTCATTCCATGACATCACACATCATAGTCCTTATAGCCCCAAAACGTACATTCTAAGCTAGACCTCAGCTAATGTTATGGTTAATAATGTTAATGGATAATGTTAAAAAATGTTGTTATTTTTTTTTCCATATTTTGCTACTAAATTTTTAAGAATATAACAATTCAGTTGACTATCTGATAAATGTGTGTGCTAGCAGTTAACTAGCAGGCTAGATATAAAAGATGCTGAATGTTCATGCTTATTTCTATAAACTTGAAATTGAAAAAAACGGGGCCTTTTTTAGTGCTTCTATGTGCAGAAAAAACTTCATAAACTATCAAATTATTTTTCACAGTCAAAAATTGCATTTACTAACCATTAAGAAAGACCTCAATTATTTAAACCTGAATTGAATTAATTTCTTTTTTCTTTTTTTTTTTTTTGAAGTGCGCATGATCATCAAATATTCATAACAGTTCTACATTATGAAAAATGTAAGGTCTTTTACTTATCCCTGCAGGCTTCACAGCCAAAAGGCCCTGGAGCAGGTGCACCCCCTGCTGGTGTTCCTCTTTCAATGCGAGAAGTTGAAGAGCTGGAAAAGATGACCAAAGATTTTATTAAACACATGGACAACCGTGCCCCAGTTATCACCTCTGCACCTACAGGTAGTCTCATTCTCTTACAAATCTCCATTTTAAGTTCAATTATTAATATAGAGAACAGGTGACTGTAATAGATCACCTCCCCACTTTGACATATTGTATAGAACATAGTTATTTATCCACAAATATGATTCTTAAATATAGGGGCACTTTTGCACATACCAAAGCACAAACAATTCACCTGAAGTAGTAGTAGTGTCCACACACGTACGTGCATGTATCTACTAATCTAGCATAGGGTTTTCAAACTGTGGGTCGTGACCCACTTCTGGGTCGCACGGTGAAAAAAGGTGGGTCGCACAACATCACTTGACTGCAGCTAAATTTACGTTACGGTCCAATAATGAGCAAGCGACTCTTAAGAGACGATTCTTTTTTCAAAGGAATCATTTAAATTAAAACACACATACACACACACACACAAGAATCAGAGGTCTGAATCAATATAGCATTCATTGAATGATGTCTGTTTAGTTTGTGTTGAACTGTCACGTGTCTGTGTAACATACAATACACTACTTCAGTATTCAATGATCGTGCAGCATTTGGAAACGTTTTTAAAACCAAAGACATCACGGACCTTTTGAGAACGCTTCAGATCAAGTCAAAACAACAAAATGTAAAAAGGAGCCACACAGAAAATATGACCAGTCCTACATTGATCTTGGTTTGGCCAGTGAAGGTCGAGAGGGTGAGGAAGTCCCTCAATGTTTTTTTTATGCTTAGAAAAGTTGGCAAGTGCTAGCATTAAACGCTCAAAACTTAAACAGCACCTCACAACAAAACATTCTGCATACGCCAACAAAGGACGATCATATTTTCTTCTAAAATAAGAGTATCTTTATACATTTGTATAAAAAGCCATGTCATTCCATGACATCGCATATCATAGTCCTTATAGCCCCAAAACGTACATTCTAAGCTAGACCTCAGCTAATGTTATGGGATTTTTTTTTTTTTTTTTTTTTTTTTTTTTCATATTTTGCTACTAAATTTTTAAGAATATAACAATTCAGTTGACTATCTGATAAATGTGTGGGCTAGCAGTTAACTAGCAGGCTAGATATAAAAGATGCTGAATGTTCATGCTTATTGCTATATCCTTGAAATTGAAAAGACGGGGCCTTTTTTTAGTGCTTCTATGTGCAGAAAAAACTTCATAAACTATCAAAATTATTTTTCACAGTTAGAAATTGCATTTACTAACCATTAAGAAAGACCTCAATTATTTAAACCTGAATTGAATTAATTTCTTTTTTTTTTTTTTGAAGTGTGCATGATCAAATATTCATAACAGTTCTACATTATGAGAATTGTATCTTTATGAGAGTATCTTCCATCAGAAAAACTGATCAAAGGTATAGCCAGCATCCCAGAAAAAACACTGCGAGCCTCATTTCTAGCTGCATATTGCAAATAATTACTAATAAATAATCTCTAGTAAATTTCCCTTGCTTACTCTTAAGCTTGAAGTAGTTTTTAAAGACAATTTTTCAGTTCTTGAAATTTGTATTGCCTGTCTTTTGTAAATAAGTAGAACTCAGTACTCAGTTATTCCTCTCATAAACTGTGTAAATGTTTCTTATAAGCCTTTTGGTGTTGCAATCAATTCTATATTTCATTCCTATGACAAGGAAAATAAAAACTGCTCTCTGTACTAAATCAGGATGAGTTTTTCCCCATATTTCCATTAAAAAAATATTATGGTGGGTCTTGAGATTGATTGTACTTGTCTAAGTGGGTCCTGGAATGAAAAACTTTGGGAACCCCTGATCTAGCATATCGAGCGTTTGTGCATTAATATTTTCCTTATTGTGTACAGAGATGTGTGGAAAATGTGGAGAGGCTCTGTCCAGGTCTCAGCCTGCAGTCAGGGCGATGGACAAACTTTTCCACTCGCACTGCTTCTGCTGCGTGACGTGCCATCGCCCCCTGCAGGGAATGCAGTTCTATGACCGTGACGGAACGCCAGAGTGCGAGGAGTGCTATGTGGTGAGTCAGTACTCTCCCACTTGCACTAATTCATGTTGCAGTTGTGGGTGGGAGGGTGACTGAGCAAAAAAAAAAAAATTCAAGTATTGGATTTTAGCACAGTATGTGATTGGTGTGGTCAGTTTGGCATAATTGTATTATTTTAGTTACCTCATTATACACATGAAAGGTTTTGTGTACCCATTCTATCTTTGTTCACACAACACTGTGAAATGCATAAACTTTAAAACAGTTAGCATGTTGTTTTTGTTTTAGTTAACCGATCCTTATTGTGAAATAAACTGAATGCCTGTAAATCTCTTAAATAATAATTTTCGTCAGCTCTCACAAGCTTACGAAAAGCTCATAAGCTGCATGTTTTCTATGTATTTTCTTACAGCATGCTAGAAATTGTGTATTTTACTTTTGTGCCAAATCAGTGGGGACAGATGAAACATTTTTTGCCTTCCTGTCTTCTGTATATGTGTTCAGAACTCTCTGGCAGTTTGTTCTCGCTGTGGGGAGCGTATCACAGATCGCGTGCTGAAAGCAGTGGGCCAGTGTTTCCATGCTCACTGTTTCCGCTGCACTGCCTGTAGCTGCACGCTGGAGGGCTCTCCATTCATCACTGATGACAACAGCAACCCCTACTGTGTCAATGATTACCACCGGTGAGCCTCTGCACACATCCTGAAAGAGCAAAACATCTTTAGATCCTCAGTTCATTTAATGAGCATTTCAGTTATACACGAAAATATTAAATATAATAAAAGAAACAATGATGTATCTATCTATTTGTGGCCCCTGCTCTGCTGCTGGATCGCAGACGTTTTTCTCCTCTGTGTGTGAGCTGCAATGAGCCAATTGTTCCTGGCCCTGGCAGTGAGGAAACACTCAGAGTAGTAGCCTTGGAGAAGAACTTTCATCTGAAGTGCTACCGATGTGAGGTATGAAGACACAAAATCTAAAAATTCATCACACTATCTAATTAAAAGCTCACACATGTTAACAGACTCTTAGCTTTCATACTCTTCATTTTGGACACTTTTATCCACTCACCCTTTTTCAGTGTGGGGAAATTACAATACGTACAGTGGCAAAATACAATGCTGGAAATGAATGATGCTTATAAGAAATACCAGCCACAGTGCTAATAGCAAAAAAGTTTCACATTACTTGATATTCAGTGCAATTTATTTAAAATGCCAGTGTCCGATACATTTACATAAAATGTGGAACTGAGACGGTTATCTTGTGTAAAACTGTACTTTTCAGTGCAAATCTCTTCATCAAGGATTTATAGAGATGTAAAGGATTACAGAGTGATGTACACTCATGTTTCTCTTCTGGCTCCCAGGACTGTGCCCGCCCACTCTCTATAGAGGCAGATGCTGATGGCTGTTATCCATTGGACGGGAGGATTCTATGCATGAAGTGCCACACAAAGCGTGCCAAGCAGGCCATGAAGTGAATGGTGAAGACTCCTGTCACTCATATTAAACCAAACCTAAAATCAAAGAATGACTTTTGATGCATTGTTTTTGTGAGTTTCATATTCACTTCTCTTTTGCCACTGTTTGTCATACAGCCTTGTTTTTTTTTGTCTGCCCCTTTCTGTAGCTTTATCAGCAAGACCACTTAGCAAGAATCTTAATAACTACAGCAGCTCTGAATTTTTTCATACATGTCCTTTAGAAACACCCTCTTCAACTTTCTCCAGATGCTTTCGCAAACATTTTCATCGAAGTTTATTGCAAAATCACACGCATACCGTCTCAGCATGTGGTTGCTTGAATACAGTGTGCTGACATGTCACGTAATTTTTACAAATGAGATTGTGGATTTTAGGATATGATAAAAAAAGATTGTGTAACTATATGGCTAGTTCTAGTTCAGTGCAACTCTTCAACTCCTAGCGTGCTTTGCACAGGCAGAACAAACAACTCGCATAAAGCTTAGCACAGCCTCCTGATCAAAAACATTAAGGATTAAAGGAAAGTTAGTTTTGCATATGAATATTAGAATTAAATAAATATGATGTATGAAATTTTTGAATTAGTGGGCAGCCAAGCAGAAAAATGCTTCTAGTAAAACTGCTTTCCAAAATAAATCAGCAGCTGCATAGATGCATATGAAGGCTGGTAGGGAATTGTGTGTTATGTTATGAACAAAGCTTCGTTTGTCTGTCTTGCATGCAACATTTATTCAACAAGACTGCATGATTTTAAAAAAAAAAAAAAAAAAAAAAAAAAAAAAGCTAATTTTTGTTTGTTTAAAAAAGCACAAAAATCTACCACTGGTTATAAATGTATTACCAAGAATGACTGATGGATGGAAATATTGCATAGTATTAATTCAATGACAGCCTGATAGTTTCCATTCCATGATGCAGTCATGTATAAAAGGAATCAAACATGAATCATCCGACTAGTATAACTATATAATACCAAGAATTAAATATTCAGATTTATCTTAGTTGGTTGGCTGGTCAGACTTCTATTGGAGCATGACTGACTTATCACTCCCTTCCTCACTCACATAATTACAGTTTACTATGTAGAGCACTATATAGGGAGCAACATAAAAGGACAGACCTGACTGGATTCACACAACAGTTATTTCTGAGTGTGATGAACAATCATGACTATTACACAAACAAATTAAAAATAACACCGAAACCCCAAAATGTAGAAGTATGTAAACCCCCAAGTGCAATTTATGGGAAGTGTTTATCTGTATTAAACACACCACTAACAAGAACATATTGGCTTTAGTTGTTAACATTTTTTCATAGACATTTATATATGTATTTTCAGTGCTCTAATATTCATCCTAGCAAGTATATTTTGATGTGGCATAATCAGCTATGTATTATGGATTTATAAAAGATATCAATATAGCGAGCTGTACACAATACATCAGTCCACTAAGAACTCTGACGAAACGTCCAAGGTCAAATAGTGTACTTTCAGTCGATAGGAACAAATTCAGACACTGCCGTTGTTATGGGTTGAAATAGACTCTCAAAGGAATGCCTAGACACTTTTGCACAAATGCTTTAAATGATTTACTAGTTTAAGTGTTAGACTGTAACGAACAAATCGATGGGTCTTTTTCATGAGACAGTTATGCTAATGCTAACCTGGGACTTTCAGATGACTCTGGAAATGGCCTAAATTCTAAATGTTTAGTTAAAATCCTTCAACTTGAAGAAGGCTACATTCCTTAAATTTACATTTTACACTCACTGCCTTCTTCACATGTTTAATTCTGTATGTATCCCCACTTATAATTGAACAAAAATGTTCTGCACAGTGTTGCACAGGTCTCCCAACAGTCATTTAAATAATTCCACTTTTTGATTTCTTATGCATTCAATGAGTATTTTTGTGTAGTCACATTTTCTTTGTCATGTTTAGTTGTCATGTCAGTATAACCATGATACTGCTGTTTACAGTATGTGATGGACATCCATTATAATGCCACTTATTTTTTTTTGTTGATTTTTTTTCATTTACCGCACACACATACATATACAAGTGCTTTATTTTGCAGTTAAATTCCTTTGTGATATGTGAATGTGTGTATGTTTACGGTCTAAGGATGCTTTTTGCAATCAAGCTCTC
This sequence comes from Hemibagrus guttatus, assembly GCA_033459395.1. Classification (NCBI taxonomy): domain Eukaryota; kingdom Metazoa; phylum Chordata; class Actinopteri; order Siluriformes; family Bagridae; genus Hemibagrus; species Hemibagrus guttatus. The sequence goes on from JAUCMX010000003.1 coordinate 19,801,198, forward strand.
ATTTGTACTGTAGTTAAAACAAAAAACACTTTCTGACATTCTGCTTGATTTCTAAAGCATGTTGGAGGATGGAAGTAATAAAAAAAAAAAAAAGAGATTAAATTTAAATCCTTGCTTTGAGTTTGTCTTGGTTTTCTGTTGAGCCCCCAGGTCTGCTCAGTGACCAGTGTCTACTTTTTATTACACTATATTGGCAAAAGTTTTGGGACACCCTTCCAAATCATTGAATTCATGTGTCGTTTTTCAGGGGTTGTGCTTGGCCCCTTAGTTCCAGTGAAAGGAACTTTTAATGCTCCCAACTTTGTGTGAAAAGTTTGGGGATGACCCCTTCCTGTTCCAACATGACTGCACACCAGTGCACAAAGCAAGGTCCATAAAGACATGGATGAGCAAGTTTGGTGTGAAGGAACTTAACTGGTCTGCACAGAGTCCTGACCTCAACCCGATAGAACACCTTTAGCATGAATTAGAGCGGAAACTGAGCATTAAGAGTCCTTTCACTGGAACTAAGTGGCTAAGCCCAGCACCTGAATTTGGAGGGGTGTCCCAAAGGTTTTGGCAAAATAGTGTATATTACTCTTAATCAAGAGAAATTAATTCAATTTATGTGGCTATAATGAGATGCAATTTCTATAATTCACCCTTTTTTAAAAAAACATTTTCTCTTCTCTAAATGTTTAATGGTTGTCTCTTGCATTTTATTTATTAAATGTGTATGTTGGCAAGTGACAGTCAAACGTGCTCCTTTCCACACAGTATGTGACATCATAGGCACGTCACAGATGCGTCTTCTCACCCTATCAGCCCACACCAGCCCCACACTCCACTGATAGCAGAGTGCTGACATGCGTGTTTTTGACTGTTTTAATACAGCCTGATTGACTACAAGCAGACATAAAATAAAATGTATGTGATTTTAGTCATAGCATCTGAGGTGTTCAATCTTAAATAGTTTTAAGTAAATAAAAAAGTGCATACTTTTTGAATTTCAGACACTCCTATTAATGAAGTGAAATAAATGTGGCTCTAACACACATCAAACCCAGGGGGTTTACACAAACAGCCAGTTAGTATGACGTACTGAAAGAGGCTTGTACACTGGCTTTTATCAGAATGTAAATGTGGGCGGAGAAAGTGTGATGAATGACAGAACTGATGGAGGAAGAGATAGAAAAAAGAGATGATTCTGATGTAAGTGGGGACTCAGATATGAGCAGGATGCTAATGGTGAAAGTTCTGAAGAAAGGACTTTGAAAACAATTGAAAAGACCAAGATGACTGAAAACTCATCCGATCAGCAGGTACAGCTAGAAATAAACAAATATTCCAGCCAATATATAACAATAATGCTATTGCTAAGAGCAAAGGCTTAGGTTCAAGTAGATTATCACTTCCTTTAATGAATGAATGTGCAAGCTAGTGCAATGTGTAATGTGCAGTTTGCTGACCATTTACTGAACACTTCAAGACAGCTTCAGCTTTATAATCTGCCAGATGTTTGTTACTAAAAGTGTTTTCTCTGTGCTCTTTCAAGATAATTATTTATTGAGTGAATATTGCTAAGATCATAACTGTTTGAATCGGATTTTCAAGTACTTGTGACTATATAAAGAGAAAAAAACATGATGGATTGGTGTTATATCACTATATACCACTTCAAAGCTTTTCATAATCTTTGATTATTTTCTAAAAGAGATCATTTTGAAGTATTTTATTCCACTTGTAGTTCAGCAAATTATAAAATAAAGTTTTAATTTATCAATGAATCACAATCATAGTTAATAATCTGTTTGTAATTATATTTAACTGGAACACTTTGCAAATCAAGTTAATTCCTGAAGACTTTCCTACTGTGGAAAGTATAAAGGAAGACATATATCTCGATTACATGGTGCTCATAAATATGAATTCATGTATAATAATAATTGTAGAGTTTATTTGTTGAGAATAATTGTCAGCCATACAAGTCTCTGTCAATTAGTCCTCACTACAGAATGATATGAATACATGTAAGCAGCCTCAATAGTGTAGTACCCTGTTAGTTGCCTCACAGCCAGAACTATTGCCATGGTGTTATAGAAAATTAATCAACACCTACTGACCAATCAGGTTCAAAGATCTCAACAGCAATGTGTTACATGAGTTTATACAATACAGATCAAGACTAAATATTAATTTCTGCTGCTTGTCTAGGAAATTCTCCAGTTCACCCAAGGACAGGTTCAGTCTGAGGAATCAAACTCATTGGTCAAGAACCAACGGTTAGGGCTCCGGCTTTTTCAGTTTTGTCTTGCCTCCTGTATCATTGCTACAATCATGGGGTTGGGGTTCTACTTCCTACAGAAAAAAACTCTAACCACTCAAGGTATCAAACAACAACATCTAGTGTAATGACTGTAGTTACTGGTCTTTCCTTTCTTTCTTATATTTTATTTCACCCCACATTCTTTCTCCCTCTAGACCCTCTTCCCTGTCTCTCTCCAGCATGCATGAGAGTAGCAGAACGCTTCTCTGCAGCCATGGATCCTTTCTCTCGACCCTGTGATTATTTCCTGTTTAGTTGTAAAGCAGAAATGTCACATAAGAGCAGAGGGAAACACAGAGGCAATGTCACCAGACAAGATGTGATGAGAAGAAGAGAGAGGAGAGGTGGTGGAATGAGAATGGACATAGTGTCAGATACTGAAAGGAAGACAGATGACAGATTACCTGACAGGCAGACAGCTTTGCTCCAAACAATAAAAGAGATTCTGGGTATGACATACTATAGCTTTCTATCACTGTACACAACAATAAAGATGTAAATTTGCTGTAATAGGTCTAAGTGTACTAATAATAATTTTTAACGATGAAGGGATTATTTGAATAGTGTTTAGCAATATTTAGTATGTTGTAGGCAGTATTTTGTTCTGTATTCTCAGAATTATAATATGCACTAAGCATATAAGTAAGAAATATGAAAGGACAATTACCTGCACATGAACTAGATTTAAACTGGAAATATACATGAAACTTATATATGAATCATTGGTCTCTTGGATGATTATGTCTGCATGATTAGAGTCTCCCCAAAAGAATGCTAGCAGTGCGGAACAGAAAGCACAGATGTTCTATAACACCTGCATGAGGCCCAACACCACACTGAATGAGAGCATATATCACATCCAAATGATAATACAGAAGGTATAATACACACAAATGTTCTCTCACACATGCACAAATACAGCAACTATAGAAATATTCTAAAATGTCTAATACAGCCTTTTGGCATATCATGCATTTCCTGCCTGTATTCTTTTCAGCTAACTTTAACAATACTTAATAAGTATTACTACTTTTTTGTTTATATTGTTATATGTATTTTGTCTTGCTGGATCATTTGATTGATAGATTTGAATAAGCCAATCTGTGTTTGTGTGTAGCTGGGTAACTGGCCTGTACCTGGGAACTGGACTCAGCCTGAGATGAACTCCATTCTGGCTCTGGTGATGTCGCAGTACAACACCTTTCCATTTTTTAATGTGTATGTGGGCCCTGACCGTAATAAGACCCAAAACTACATACAGGTACATTCAAACCATTAAAAAGCATTTTAAACATCCTGCCAAATAATTCATACCTTGCATCTTTAAACCTTTGAGAAGGAAAGAGCCTATATTGTTCTTATACCTTTGGCTGGAATTTAAACATGCTTTCGTAACTTATTTAGCATTTACTTTCTAAACAAAATGAATTATTTATTATTGCTACATGTAATAATTATTACATTATTAAGCAAATGAAGCATCCTTAATTAATTGAACATTAAAATCTAAACAGGGTCATGTGAATCATGTTCAGAATATCCATAGATATGCAGATATATAGATATGCAATGCCATAATGTAATAAATTTGTCTCCGAAAAGCATTTTAACCTTTTCTTTGTTAAACATGGGTGTTTCCGCAGATTGACCAACCGGAGTTTCATTTCCCTATTGAGTGGAACAACCAAACGAACAGATCCAAATTTAACTCACAGGTACAACTCAGGATGGGAGGTTAACATGCAAGTTAACAAAGCAAAATAAAGTGTTTACATGGTGTAAACACAAACATGTACCATCTATGAGTAAATAAGCATGATCTTTATAGTATAATGATAGTTAATGGGTTAAATGGGGTATTTTTGCTTGTTTTTTTTCAGTTTCTGCGCCCATTCTTCTCATCTTGTAGGGATCTTTTGACTCTGTTGAATGTTCCCTTCGCCAGCAGTACTCAGCACTGTGGCTTGTATATGTCTCTGAGTTCAACTTTAGTTACAAATACTTCACCTCCTTCCTACCGACACAGCCAGAAACTCATGTACCTGCGAATGACCATCCAGGAGTTACAGGTGGGTGTGTCACTCAAACAGGTGAACATCAATAAAACTATTAATAAGTTACTGTGTTACAGGGAAATAAAAGAAAGAGAGAGTGTTTGTGTGTGTGTGTGTGTGTGTGTGTGTGTGTGTGTGTGTGTGTGTGTGTGTGTTTTTCTTTTTTTCTGTAGGAGCTGGCCCCCAATATTGATTGGCTCAGATGTCTCCAGGCTATCTTTCATCCTGTTCCTATCAGCAAATCAGATTTTGTATTAGTGCACAATTGTCCTTATATCATCTACATGTCAGAGACAATTAGCAAATGGAGGCAGCAACATAAAATGATGGACAGGTAGATCATATTAAATTTTAGCTGTACATCATTTGTTTCAATATTTAGCATAAACTTTCACATCAGCTTCAATAGCAGTGCTTCTGTGACAGTTAAAGCAGTTATCTTGATGTGTGTGTCTTTTTGTGTGCAGTTATCCTCTCCATACTTACATGATCATGAATGCTCTGCAAACACTCATGCCTGCTCTGCACACCGGATTCATTCAGACTATGAAAAACCTCTTTATAGCCACTGACAATGAAAATGAGGTGTGCATTAATTGAGCTGTGTGTTTAGATTTCATACCTAATATTTCTTAAAGTTGTTGAATGGACTACATTGTAAGGGATTTTTTTTTTTGCTACTCCAGGTTGCGCCACGTTGGAAACACTGTGTACTGCAGACGGTGAAAGGTTTTGATACTTTGATCAGTCATTTGATCAAAGATCATTATGCTGGTGAAGAGGTATGACCAATAAGGACATCTAAGTTTATAATATTACAAAAATTTAATTTGGTTGGATGGGATGGTATGGATGGGATGGATGGATGGATGGATGGATGGATGGGTGGATGGTTGGGTGGATGGTTGGGTGGATGGTTGGGTGAACTGTTACAGTTATTGTCAGCACAAATACTGTATGTAAAATGGGTTACACTGTACTTCTAGGTTTCATAAACAGGCAAACCACCAATCTAACTATTTACACCGATCGGGCATAACATTATGACCACCTGCCTAATATTGTGTTGGTCTTCGTTTTGCTGCCAAAACAGCCCTGACCTGTCGAGGCATGGACTCCACTAAATCCCTGAATGTGTGCTGTGGTATCTGACACCAAGATAGACAAGAAGTTAACAGGAGATCCTTAAAGTCCTCCCCATGGAGGACCCACCTCGCAACTTGCAGGACATAAAGGATACTTTTGATAGATACTGACCACTGCAGACCGGGAACACCCCAAAAAGAGCTGCAGTTTTGGAGATGCTCTGATCCAGTCGTCTAGCCATCACAATTTGGCCCTTGTAAAATTCGCTCAAATCCTTACACTTGCCCATTTTTCCTGCTTCTAACACATCAACTTTGAGGACAAAATGTTCACTTGCTGCCTAATATATCCCACCCACTAACAGGTGCCATGATGAGGAGATAATCAGTGTTATTCACGACACCTCTTAGTGCTCATAATGTTATGCCTGATCTGTGTATTTGTAATGCTTTTATAACGTGTGAATTGCATAAATCTTTGATAAACCAATGCTGCAGAATTTATGAAAGGCTTATGGCAAGGTAGCATTTAAAAGTGTTATGTGAAATTTCTTTGCATGAAAGAAATGATAAGCATTAGGGGATGTTTAATATTGTTCCCATAGATTTTACCCAGCTAATAAACGCAGATATAGTGATTCATATCAATGTTATAAATGCACATTTTGTTAAAGGTGCTACTTTCATTCATTATGCTGGCATTTGGCCTATGTGCTGCTAGTAGAGACATAATAATAACTTCCAGAATAAAGAATATATACAAAATCTGCATTAAACAGTCAAGCCATCATCATAACTGAGAGTTCCTCTCTATTTTATATTTAAATCTCTAGTCATATAAACCTTTATATCCTATTTTGACATAATCCTTACATATATTTTCTTAAAATGAGAAAAATTTCATCACATAAATTCTTACATAAATATTGCTTTATAAGACTTTTACCATGGACTGCTTATGAATATGTTATAAAAGTGCAATGTTGGTACTTTCCAAGTTCATAATGATTTGTCATTGTTCTTATTCTAATTCCTCTTCACTTGCTAGGGTGACAAGCTGATCAGTGATATTTACTACTCCTTCAAGACCAAAATAGACACCCTAAACTGGCAGAATGGAGACACACGGGATTTAGTTTTGAATAAGGTAAAAGGTAAAAAGTACTCATATACGTCCTCTGAGATCTCCAGGTAAATACCGCTGTTGATGTAATACAGTCACTGTTTCTCTTCCAGATTACTTCTCTCACTCCAAAACTCTCAACTGACAATGAATTCTTCAATCAGCTGAAACCTGACGAGCATTTTGGAGAGGTATTAGGGAAATAAATAAAAAAATATCTACATTATTTTGTATACAGTTTACTAACCAATGTACCTCCCTCTTGCACTAGGTCATTATGAGTGAGAAGAACTATTTCTCCAACTACCTACAGATGCAGGTTCTTCAGCAGAAGATGAGGAGCAGACTGCTCTCTCACACTCCACATCCTCCTGTGTGAGTGCTTTTCCCTTCATCACGATGTTATAAGTTTCTTAATATCATATGTGTGAAAATATTACTAAAGCTGACGAACCTGAGATTCAAACCCCTATAATTTATTTCAGTGTCTCTTTGTTGAGAATGTTAATGTTGTTCTGTAATCAGCTTTCATTTCTCTATGTCTTGTAGTTTGTCCATCCAACCATTTATATATGGTAATGACATCATCATCCCAGTTGGAATGTTTGCATCACCACAGTTTCATTCCTCCTATCCAAGGTATTTATCATATTGTTTGATCAGGGTATGTTCACAGAAATTAGGCTGCTACTGGTGGATGTGAATGATTATTTTGTCCAGGGAAGCATGGAAAGAGAAACATGCCACAAAGAGGAGAAAAATTGTTATAATTATATATAACACTGTACATACATATACATACCTACAAGTGCAAACAATCATATGTGGGTTTTATATCTTAAACATGAAGCATTAGTATGACCATAAGTACAGAGTAAAACTGATAAGAAACCATGTTTCTGTCACTCTCTCTTTTTGTTTAGAGCTGTCAACTATGGGATGTTGGGAACCATAATTGCAAAAGACCTCCTGCACCTGCTGTTGCCTGATAGTATGTCACCCTGCTAAATAGCTATATGCATGTGTGTGCGTACATTTGTGCATGTGTGTGTGTGTGTGTGTGTATTTATATACTGCAGGTCTATGCCATGATAACTTCTGTATTTTCTGTAGTTCTATCTCAGTCACAGAGTGCTGTGCTGGAGAGTGAGTGTGTGTGGTCACACTATCTCACAGCACAGAAGGGAACTTCCTCTCTCTCTCCATCCCAGAAGCAGGAAGTGTGGGTGCAGTACTCAGCCCTTCAGGTGGCACTACTGGTAAGTGTGTGCACATTACTGGTGTGTGTATCTTCAGTTGTAAAATCCTGGTCTGTGCTGCAAGTTTCTATATTCTTTTAATCCACAGCTAAAAGTTTAGACTAAAAAAAGTCAGAAACTTTATTTTGAAATAACTTTGCTTTAAGGATCAGAGCTACTGTATATCATATCTTAGCCAATGATCAAACCTTACTGAAATGAGCTGCTCCAGGACAGTTTCACATGTATGCTTTAGCTTTTAATAATCCTTAATCCTTAATTATTATATTGCATTTTATGCTGTTTGCCATACATTACATTTACAAACATTACATGTCTGTTTTTCTTATTTATAATTTGGTTTTCTGTCAGGCATATAAAAAGAGTTTGCGGAGGCATTCAAGTGACACATCCTTGTCAGGACTGTCACATGTTCATCTGTTTCTCACCTCATTCACGCAGGTAAGCTTCTGGAAATTGTATCACTTCCAGGTCACACCAATTAAAACTACATTAATACATTGGCCTGCCTCTTCAGCCAAATGTTACAGAACAAAATGAACTCCTATTTTGCAATTCTTTCTTCATAGGCAAGCTGTGACTCTGAGCCATTTACAGCACCCATGCCATTTCAACCCTCCTTCCTGGTGACTGTGCTTTGTGTCAACTCTGTACAATGTCTCAAACCGATGACCTGTGTGAATAACAGATCTCATGGACAGCTTCCTGACCTGTGTTAGAAGTGTGGATATGCTGAAGAATATTATTCATAGCTGAGCAATTAAGTGGACACTAAACCAGTATGATGCTGCTCAGAAATTGGATGGATACAAAGAGCTGGAGATCATGACAGTTACATCGAACACATAAAGTCATTATAATATTTCACATTTTCCATGTATACTCTTCATTATAGATCAGAAATCTTAGAGTCTCAGGTTTTACATTCAGTATTTTATTTTATTTATTTATTTTTTTTTTACATTTTCCCTGTGACTGTGTAGATTTCCCCTGGGTTACCTTTAGTTTCCTTCCACCAATCAAAAGAATGATAAAATGTGTGCACGTCATTCAGGATGTGTCCCCATCTTGCGCCCAGTGGACAGGATCCGGATACACAACCGTGACAGGACAAATAGATTACTGAAGAAAAATGAAAGAATTATCCCTGTGGCCATGTTCAACTGCTTAACGATTTGTGTGATTAATTCTTTAAATGTTTTAGACATTATGATATAATAAGATAAGGTACTTCTATTCAGTTTGTGTATATCGTTGAAGAAATGTACTATCGTGAATTTCAGGTGTTTATGTTGCTTTTATTCAGACACCAAAGTACTTCATGTAGTGTTTTGAAGAAGCAGCAGGTCGCTTATGATATGACGCACAGTTGCTGCGACGCGCTTTAGCCTCAAACAAGATGGCAGCTCACACGGGGGAGAAGCGTGGTCTCGAACACTTGGACGAATATGAACCAAAAACAGCGAAACAGCCACGAAATATGCACGACAAAATGATAGAGGCGCGACTTGTTGTTGTTTTGGAAGGAGCGACACTGGAAACTGTGAAGGTGAGTAAAAAACACCACAATGAAGTAACCGTGGCTAAGAAATCCTAGCGATGGAGCTAACTTTGAGCTAAGTTAGAGGCTCCGGGTAATAACTGGCGTTTTTGACGTGCGTCAAAACAAATTATGATACGCTATTGTATTAGATTTATCATCACATCACTTTCATAGCTTGCTGCTAACCGATCTTGTAATAAATGCAGAGCGTCTGATTTACTCAGTTACCTTTAACGGTTGCTGCTTCGCAAAAAAGTGGGAAAGAGAACAGGACTGTTTAGTTCCAGGAATTTTGTTTAACGATAATACATCACTTCAGTGAAGAGTATGGTTTAGAGAACATTTCCCTGATGTTCCTATACAAACCTGTTTATACTGATATAAACCTGGTTGGTTTTCATAAGGTTTACATTACATTTGTATCTAATGATATAAGACAGACTTGCTACATTATATGTTATATAATATCTATATATAATAAGAACTTTGGGAATAGTGCTTATGTTAACAAAAACAAAAAAGTTAACTATGGAAATGTTCTTTCCAGATTTGCTGGGAAGTCGCCGTCTGTTTCTGAAAAGGGTGTATGTTTCATTTTGTGCTGTTTCTTTAAGGTTGGGAAGACATTTGAGCTGCTGAACTGTGACCAACACAAGAATATTATAATAAAGAGTGGAAGGGACCCCGGCAATGTTCGCCCAGATATCACTCACCAGGTAACGGTAGAGCCACTGAACAATACATCATTTAGTGCTGTATACCTCAAGGCAACTGAGATTGTGGCATTATAAAAATATTTGCTATTGTATAAATGTATATATCATTTGCTGTAATACAGAGCCTGCTTATGCTGATGGACAGCCCACTTAACAGAGCAGGACTGCTGCAGGTGTACATTCATACAGAGAAGAATGCTCTGATTGAGATCAATCCTCAGACACGAATTCCCCGCACATTCCCGCGCTTTTGTGGACTCATGGGTAAAGTAATATTTATACAGTATCAGACCCCTAGGGTACAAATGTACACAAGGTTTAGTAAAGGGATCTCTAACAGTTTAACTAACTTGCACTGGATTGTACATCGTTATTTTACATTGATTTTTGAATTAGGATTATGTTCGAGTATCATATTGTAGCAAGTCTCTGCTTAGTTTTTTCTTATTTTTACTCTCAGTGCAGCTCCTGCATAAGCTGAGTGTGAGAGCAGCTGATGGGCCACAGCGCTTGCTGAGGATGATTAAAAACCCTATTTCAGACCACTTGCCTGCAGGATGCCCACGCTACGCCATGTCCTTCAAAGCAGGAGATGCCGTCTGCCCAAGAACCCTCGTCCCTAAGGATGGTCCTGCTGTGGTTGTTATTGGAGCATTCGCGCATGGAGCGGTGGGTTTGTCATTACACCTACTAGACCAGTAGTTCTCAAACCAGTACTCACAGTCTCTCAGACAAGAACAGTGATTCTCATTCAGTACAGTTGTGTAGTGACTACCTAGGAGGCTCTGAGGACTGGTTTTAGAACCGCTGTATTTAACACCAGCATGCTCAGTTAAATTAAATTTTATTTGCATAGCGCTTTTAACAGTTTACACTGTCATAAAGCAGGCTTACAGAAATTTACACATTTTAAATTTATCTCTAATTTGTTTCACTAAATAAAATTAGGAATTTTAGGTTGTCACTATCCAATTGAGCTTCGTTTTAAATGTTTCTGATTAGTCTGTTTATGAGTAGGGGTAAAAATGTACTTATTCAAATGAACTTAAATTTGATTTGACCGCATGCATTTTCAGACTTATGCAAGATATTGTAGTATAGATTGTTGAATTTTCACATGCCATTATTTTCCTATTTTTTGAAGCTGTTTATGTATATAATGTAACACTATTTAGCTGAACTGTGTGATTAATTGTTTAGGGTTATATCCAATATGTGTTGGCAATTGGTCTCATGAACAAGTGTAAAATCAGTGTGTTAGAGAGATTTCCTTCTGCTAACTATTGCCCACATGCACTAGACTGGGTGTGTCTTATCCAGAATGGGCCAGTGTGGATACAGGATTTGTTTCCAGCCAAGCCAAAGCCACAATCTGAATCTATTGAATGCCCAAATTAAATAATTAAACGGGTGGAATCGGCAGTCACTCCTGCTTGATTTGGAATGAAAACCTGCACCCACACCAGCCCTTTCCGGATAAAACTGGGCATCAGCGCTATAGACTGAATGATGGCAACTGCTTACTGTTTCCTTTGGACTATAAGATCAGTATACTCACACATTTCTTTTGTCTTCCAGGTAAATGTGGACTATACAGAGAAGACGGTTTCCATCAGTAATTATCCTCTGTCTGCAGCTCTCACGTGTTCCAAAATATGCTCTGCGTTTGAGGAAGTCTGGGGGGTTTTGTGATTAAAATCACACAGGTGCTGGACTTTGGGTCAAACTAGGCATTCATCTGTGTGTGAACATATACAGCACAAAGTCATCTTCTTTTTATGTTAAATGGGCAGTTTTCGTCATGGTCACATTATTAGGCGGTACCTGTTTTCCTTATGATACGCTGATGACAAACTCTACACTGCTGAGTTTCCCGTGCTGATCACACACATTTTGTACCTTTATATGAGCTTTCAAATATAATGTTTGCAACATCTTTTCAAATATTTTTTGTGTACCAATAAAACAGTTTGTTTGTGGCTAAAATGTAGCTGTTGTTAAGGCTTTGGGTGTAAAATGGCTTAAAGTAGAAACACGTAACAGATTAGATGTAGGAGACAAGGACATTCTATTTTGTGTGGCAAAGATTTGAACAAATGTACAGTTATGTGAATTACAGGTTTTTTTTTTCTTTTTCTGACATTAAAAGATGGTAGTTCACAATAAGAATTAAGTCTGTATTCATAAGTGCAGCGACTCAGTGTGTTGTTCTGTGTGGAAAATGTACAGCTACGAGCACGACTAACATACTGCAGGCAGCTTAATATCATCAGCTGGCTTTTTATTCAACTATGAGTAAAACTAGTTCAAATACAGCTACATGCCACTGTTTGCTAACTGGCAGCTTTACTCAAATGTTTCAGAATTAATTATTTCATCTGCTGTTTGTGGGGAGATTTGTTTGGTTTTGTTAAACTTTTTCTGTCTTTTTTCTTTCTTTTTCTGATTCACTTCATGGGACTGTGTTGCTGTTGGCTTATCTTTCCTAACAGACTTCTGGCTCAGTGCCGCAGCTCTGCTGACTTTTGGCAGCTCTTGTCCAGGTTTATCATTTTCTCCTGCAGCTTAAGATTTATGGTCTTCTGTCCTTTTCTCTGCTTCTGCTCCAATTTCCTGAACATGAAATATAATATGCAGCAAAGCTAAACTGACAGCTCCATGCACATGTATGAGTTTACACTGTTGCATTTGCTATATTTACATTTGTGTTGATCTTGAAGGATCTCAAGTCTCCCAGTTGAGTCTTTTGTCTATGGTCTTGAGGGTCCACAAATTGTGGCTTCAGGCATTTATAACTAAAACAACATCCCATTCCAGGGTTATTCACCATTATAATACCCTCCAGTGGTGTTTATTGAGGTTGAAGTCAGGGCTCTGGGCAGACAAATCAAGTTTTCCACACCAAACCTGGCAAACCATGTCTTCATTAAGCTCACACTGTGCACAGGGGCATTGTCATGCTGGAACATGTTTGGACCTCTTAGTTCTAGTGAAGAGAAATTGTAATGTTACAGCATAAAAAGACATACTATACAATTGTGTGCTTTCAACCTTATAGCAACAGTTTGGTGAAGAACCACATGTGGGTGTAATTTTCAGGTGTCCACATACCTTTGGGCATATAGTGTATATTAACAAAAGACATGGGTATTATTAAGGTGAACTTTCATTTGCTCAGTTGTTCATCCAGTGTAGATTAACACATTAAGGTAATCAAGTTCAGCCCCTTTCTCCTTTTGCTACTTGCCTTAGTCTACTTTGGGGAATTGCTGACCAATACTCAAACTCCAAAACCTGCGATTCAGTCAAGCTGCAGTGCTGCCAGTGTAAACGTTCACTGCGACGGGGGCAGTATTGTAATGCTGTGAACTGCTCATGCGAAGATAAGCACATAACTATTAGTTAGGAAACAGTTTTAAAATGTCATTGCATTTAGAAATGCAGCTTGCTCTTTCACACCTCACATTAACTCACAAAACTCATATTTATTAAAAGACCAGACATCACATACTACTTTGTGTCTGTAATATTTACATCCAACACATTCTAACAAGATTTCTGAGGAATACAAACAGATCTTTAGCCTTTCAGTAAGGGTCCAAATGAATCTAAATACCCTTGAACTTTTTTTTTTTTTTAGAGTATTAATCTGTGTTCGTTGGTTTTCATGTGAAAGAACCGTCTGTACATGTACACTTTGACAGCTGTGCCTTTCAATGTGATAAAGAGAAAAAAAAAAAACATTATTCATAGTAGTTGTTGTGTACAGAAGATTAATTTTCTTCATTCTCATAACCTACTATGGATGTGGACAGCCTCGCTCTTCTAGTGAAATGAACTACAATGACCAGTAACCTATTTGACCATACATTTAGCAGTGTTGTGATGGACTCATTAATTTCACCACATTTGTTTTCTCTGGATCACATTATTGCTCCATCCACATAAAAAGTTTACATAAAACTAGTCTGGAAGCTGTTTGAGAGGCCTCAGTCAATAATAAATGATGATTGTTTTTGGTATAATTTGCATATTTCAGACTTCAGCAGTATCTGTGATAGTGCCAGGGTCTAATTTACAAAATAATATATAATGCATCAATGCACAAGGTCAGTGATTAATATACTTATTCTGATTTTATTTGCATCAAGATTTTAGTATAAAATATTTGTAATTGCTTTACCATCTTATTAATGGATCAGAATTGTATATTGTCCTTGACACTGGAGTGAGATTTGCTCTCCAGAACAGTTCAGGTCCAGTGTTTACTCTGCCAGGTTTTCTCCCTGTACACCCTCCTCATTCACAGTACTCTGCTGTGTCTCTGTTTTTTCAGTGTCTGACTGGTCACTCATGTCTTCTCCAGCATTTAATCTCTGAAGCGCTTTGGGGTCCAGGGTGTAGTGACACACACTGCTGGATCTTCCACACACTTCCCCATCGTTCAGAGACAGTACCTCGATGCCTCCTGAGCTCGCCTCTCCTTCCTTCCTCTCGGACAGGAAAGTCCTCTGAAGCATCAGCTTCTTCATGGTATGACACTTGTACTTGAGCACAGGGCTCGAGCTGGATTTTGTCCGGTCCTTTGGCTGCTCCTCGAAGACCACGCAGGTCCCCAGGGCGTCCTCGTATTCTCCGGCGAACACATAGCGGCCCACCTGCACCATGGGCTGCTCACTGCTCATGCCCACAATTTTACACACACCGCCGCGCTTACAGAACACATCCGAGTCGATCACTCCGGAGAACTCGGCCACAACCAGCTGCTCCTCTTCCTCCCACTCTTCCTCCATCATTCAACTGTAGTCAAGCATTACACGCGTTACTACTGTTGAATTTCCCACTTCCTGTAAAACGTGATAACGCGTGTTTTTATTTCCCACTTGTATTCAGACTATTCTGGAATCCTGCATTCTGATTGGCTAATGTGATTTTTATTTTGCTACCTAAATAATCCAATGTCCAATCAACACACGCTGTAGTTTGTCAGGTTTGCGTGATAGAACAGTTCATTGACCAATAAAAAACCAAAATGTGCAGAAAGGGGCTGGCTTTCAAAGTTAAAACGTTTAACAAAGTTATCTTAAAAAAGTTATATCAAAGATTTAAAAACAATACCGACAGCATATCTTGCTTAAATATTGCAATTCAAGACAAGAACTTGTCATTAAATTCTTGTCATTAATCGAAACATCTCTTCGTAATTGCATAAAGCAAACCCGTAGCAAATAATTCAAGACGACGGCTGCAGTAATTATTAATATATTTAATATTTGATATAGAGTTACATATTTCTAAAGTAAAGTAATTAGTTAACAATGTGTATAGCCTAATGAAGCACATTGTCTAAAAAATAATCAATTATCTGAATAATACACCAGTTTTAGCAACTCACCACATGAGCCAGTCCTGTCAAAGAAGGCGGGATTTGTCTCAAAACGGGTGGGGGGAAAACACGCGTTGGTGGTGTCGCAAAAAGTCTGCGACGGAAGTAGTTCATGTTGGTCTTCCTGCAGTCCAACGTGTTCCAGAAACATTCACGTGTTTTTCGTGGCTGTAGTAACGGAGTACCGATTCTTACTACTAAATTAGTTCCGTTTATTCCGACGGGTCGGGATAAAATAGGAAAACAGTAGAGGTGAGTGGGTGTACTGCACATTTACAAGTAGCAAATAACAGCACATGGTTAATTTGTGCTAGGGAAATGCTAGTTACTTGATTAGCTAAAGAGAGCCTTTCCATAGTTAACCCTTTTCCAAAAATTTTTTGAACCCTTAAAAAAAGTAAGTAGAGAGGTCACAGTGATTTATACAAAAGTTATCTAGATAGCAAAAGAAAATAACTTAATTTAACTATTCTTTTCTTTAAGATATGGTGGAAAGGCATACTTTTCATGCTGCAAGGGATAACTAGTGCAGTTTTTCTGTCAATCAATTCTAAAAGACTTCATGCTTTATTTATTTTTTTCGTTTTTCACGATTGTTAGACTTTTAGGCATTTTAAAAGGAATTACATGAGAATGAGCGTAGATCATTAGCATATTTTCATCTATAAAGATGAACAGAATAATGCTAGATAATTTCCTTTAAAAATCTAGCTGCAAACGACTTAAAAGTACATTTTTACATACGAATCTAAATATTATCTCTACTTTGATGATTCTATGTGCGCTAAAGTCCTGCTGGGAAGTTTGTATTTACGAGTTGGGGAGTCGTAATTAAAATCAGTTTTGTTTAAGTCACTTTGTTCAGGGCAAGATGGAAGTGTACATAATTAAGTACCAAAAAAAAAAAAAACAGCAAGGTTTTTTTTTTTTTAAACTCAGAAACAAAATATTTCCCATCAGGTTTATGTTGCTTTACTTTTATGCATACACGATGCATTAATTCATTCACTCATTCCACCTTGTGTTCTAACTGACACGCCTCCTACTTGAAAACTCAGAGAGCAAAGTAAATACCCAAAAAGTTTCCCACTTCCAATTACAACTTTTTTAGTGCTGTTCAGCTCGTAATTATATGATCTTTCCAAGTTGACTTGAACTCACCATTTTCCATGTCCAGTAGCCCTGAAGCTGCCTTCTTATTCTACCTCAGGTGCTATTTGAGTAAAGCTGTGGAGGATCAGTCATGGGGCGGAAGTTGGATCCCACCACCAAGGTGAAGCGTGGACCTGGACGCAAAGCCAGGAAACAGAAAGGAGCGGAGACCGAGCTGGCCAAGATTTTAGTGGACGGTACGATAAAAATGTCATTGTTCACAATTCACACAGATGCAGAGAACAGACACAAACACTGTTCAACCACCTTAAAGAATGAGATGTTTGGGATGTCTTTCCTTTTCTTGTCTTGGAGAATGCATTTGTTAGCCTTCACCCTCCCTGGTTGGTAGCTGGTGTATGATCAAAAAAGAAGAAGAAAATCAAATATAATGTTTGTGTGTACATTTGGACATGTCCGGGGTATCAGGATCTCATGAAAATACAGCTTTAAATTACACAGAATGCATCTAAAATTGATTTTAAAGCCATTTGTGGTCTGAGATGCTATTGAATATGATTATAGATACATTGCATTGTGCCATAACTCTGTGACCTTTGTGTCTACCGTAGCAACGGTGTTATACACTAACAGCAAACTAACAGCAGAAACATGTTAAAAAGGAATATATAACCACTGTAACCAGGGTTTGATGATGATTTCAGATGAATGTCTTCTGCTGAGGTTAACACCTTCCTTTGTTTTTATGGAAAACCTTTTGTTAAGTGTTCTGCTTTGATTTGCATATTACGTGTGGAAAAATTGTAATCAGGATCCTATTCAAATGTAGCGTGCATGAAATGACCACGAGGCGAGATGTCTGAGACTGAAGCTGTCTGTTTCTTCAAACTGCGTGATTTGGAAATGTTTTGTGATTTGTTTCTAATCGTTTCAGAGGATGAGCCTAAAAAGCTGTCTAGCAGAGCCAGAAAACGGTAAGATGCTTTTCTTCTCATCATCTCCTGTGCTATAAAGTGGTTTGTTAGTAGTTATTATTTGGACTGTCAGATTGCTTTATTGATTTGCTGAATGTGTGCAGTGCTGTGAAGAGAGCGCAGGGTGCCACTGCTCACAAGGAAGAAAAACAGCCCAAGAAAGGTACAAATGACTGAAATGTAATTGCACGCACAATTTTCTCCTCTTTAAGGAATGAGAAGTTGCGAACGAAATTAACGTCCCTTGTTCATCATTCATAGGATTCTCTGATGACAACAGCAAATGGTTGACACCAGCCATGCGAAAGCGCAAAATTGACCATTCAGAAGGGGACGAGGACAGCGACAGCCAGTGGGAGGAAGAGGAAGAAGATGGTGATGAAGTAGAGGATATAGAGCAAGGAGAAAAAGAAAAACTTGAGGCTGATGATGATGATGATGATGATGATGATATGGTCGATGACTATGGAGCGATGGAAGATAGCAGTGAAGAAGGAGAGGAGGAGGAGGGGGCAGGGAGTGATGGAGAGGAGGTATGTAAAGTTTTCTCAGAGTGAAGTGTAAAACATCTGAACCTGCAAAAAACAAAACTTTTAACATTTGTATGTTTTCCCTCCCTTTGTTTCCACAGCTGCTACCTATTGAGCGAGCCGCTAGGAAACAGAAGAAACGTCAGAAAGTTGCAGCACAGGAGAGTGAAGACGAAGATGATGATGATGAGGATGACGAGGAGGAGGAAGAAGATGAAAAAATAGATGATGATGCTGAGGAGGAAGAAGAGGACACAGTGCAGGCGAATATTGACCACATAGATGGGTTTAAACTGCCTAGTGCAAAGGAGAGAGAGACAGAGGGTGAGTCATAGTTACTAGCTGCATTCAGGTTTCAGAGAAGAAAAAAACAACAGCACATAATAGCCTCGTTAACTGATTCCGTGATTCCTCTTGTGTCTGGTGTAGGACATTTGCCTCTAGACTTGCAGAGCGTCCACCAGCGGATCAAAGACAACGTCGATGTGCTCTCCCACTTCAATGAGAAGAGAGAGGAGGGGAGAGAGCGAGCAGAGTATCTCTCACTGCTCAAGTCAGACCTCTGCACCTACTACAGCTACAACGACTTCCTCATGGGCAATCTCATGGAGCTGTTTCCTCTCGCTGAGGTGTGTGTGTGTGTGAGGGAGAGAGTCAAATCCATTTCTTTAGGCGTTAAAGTTGAGAAGTTACATAACATAAAGTTAGTAGTTTTAGTAAAGGACTTGGCTGTTTTACTTCATGTTTTTCGTTCTGTTGGTTTTCAAGGCCTTAAATCTGACCCATAACTTCAAATATATAAATATTTTATTGTATTTGTCATGAAATGGATATTTGATGTCAGCTTGCATGTGTAGACTACGAGGTGGCTTGTGGACACACTGTTACAGATCATTCGCCCAAATATTTAGATGATTGGTCTGGATTTACATGGGGAAGCAGAGAAACATGTTAATAACCTGTGTATCTCTGGGATTTTAGTCCTGCCCAAATTCGTCATGTTAGCAATTTTTGCAAATTGTATGCAGCTGCATTTGCAAAGATCACATTTTAAAAAACAGTAGAAATAAGCTCCTGTATCTCCTGTCTGAATTGGCATGTTGGTAAAGATTCTGTCATATTGTCGATGTGGTAGCTTAGTGCTTAAGGCATTGGATTATTGATCGGATGGTTGAGAGTTCGATTCCCAGATCCACCAAAGCTGCCACTGCTGGGCCCTTGAGCAAGGCCCTTAACCCTCAATTGTTCAGTTGTATAAAATGAGATAAATTGTAAGTTGCTCTGGATAAGAGCGTCTGCCAAATGCCAGAAATGTAAATGAAATGTATTGTGTTTTGGGGAGGTTTTGCAATTTTTCTTCATCCCAAGCATTCAGCGATGGCTGAATTTAATAGTCAGAATAATAAAATACATTCCGTGTTTAAAGGGTTACATGTCCAGGGTTTTGGTTCCAGTGTATTTTCCTGAGAGTCTCAGGTACAGACTACAAACTTGTTAGTCATGTGGTGTACTAATGAACAGCTTGCACAGCTGTGAACCATACAGCAAACACTTTCAATAAAGATGAAAACAGAGTAGGCGTGTTGTGGCAACCATGAAAACAGTGTGATTTATTAAGAGATCACTTTTAATTGTTTAGTCTTAAAGCTTTGCGTTCCTGTTTAAGTACTACCCATCTGCATTGTCTCTCATGTGTGGCTATGCTAACAGGATAGAGGAACCTGCTGTCAGAGTCTGAAGGGGTGGATGGAAAAAAACCCACTGCCTCTATATGTACTGACAGCACATCATTAAATATGAAGTGATTTTTGGAGTGTTAATAGAATGAGAAATTTATTGGTTGTGGGTGGTGTGTGTGTCTATTTGCAATTCAGCTGATAGATTTTCTGGAGGCCAATGAAGTTCAGAGGCCTGTCACCATTAGGACCAATACCCTTAAAACCAGGAGGAGAGACTTGGCTCAGGTAAAGGATCTATATAGTGACTATTTTTGCAACTTAAAATCTATGTGGAAAATAAATATATATTTAATATTTTCTGTCCCCACAGGCTCTGATTAATAGGGGTGTAAATCTGGATCCTTTGGGGAAGTGGTCTAAAGTGGGCCTGGTCATCTTTGATTCCTCAGTTCCTATAGGTTAGTCCTGTATACTGAGCTAAATGACTTGTTCTCAGGTTTATTGCTATCATTTTCAATGTTGTGAAGGTGATTAATGTAATAATTTGTTTTCGCTTATCATTTTGCCCTCAGGTGCAACTCCTGAGTATCTTGCTGGACACTACATGCTGCAGGGAGCTTCATCACTGCTACCTGTAATGGCACTTTCTCCTCAGGAGGGGGAGACTGTGCTGGACATGAGTGCGGCTCCTGGGGGAAAGACCACATATATGGGTAAGAAACATTTATTCTTTATTGTGCTTCATAAAATGACTTCTGACTTAATGTAATTCTCCTTGTAGACAAAATTAATCTTTTATTTTAAAGATATAATTTTGATTAGTTATAATAATAGTTATTAGTTTATAATCTTAACCTGTTCATAATCATTTACAGTTATATGGTAAAAATAAGTCTATCAAATCATATCCATAAATATCTCTGACTGTGTGTTCTTGAGTAATTGTTAAAGGATTTATGTCTAACCATAAAGCATGAGAAATTAGAGAGACACTTACCTGAGTTTGGTTTTCGAATTCTTTTCCTGAATGATGTGATATTATGTGTCTTAGCCCAGCTGATGAGAAACACAGGCGTGATAGTTGCTAACGATGCCAGTGCTGAAAGGCTGAAAAGTGTTGTGGGAAACATTCATCGTCTGGGAGTCACCAACACCATCATCTGTAACTATGACGGCAGACAGTTTCCCAAGGTCCGCTTCCACTCCCTGTCCAACCATCAGCTTCTATTAAACCTTTCTCCTTCCTTTCTTTTATAGATTCTTTTTTCTCTTATTATTTTACCCCATATTTCTGTATTTGTTTTCCTGATTTTGTTCTTTAAGAATAATATATTTGTGCCACATTACTCTGATTTGAATGTCGCTTATTGTGTTTTCCTTACCAAGTTATTTTTTTGTGAATGGTAGGTGATGGGAGGTTTTGACAGAGTGTTGCTAGACGCTCCTTGCTCAGGTACAGGGGTCATCTCCAAAGATCCAGCAGTGAAAACTAGCAAGGTATGTCTTGGAGATGATTATGATGATGGTTATGATTATAATTATTATTAGATTCATTGTTGTATACTATTCATGAACCTTGTATTATGATGAATCATTTTTTGGTCAAAATGAGATTTGAAATACTGTATTTTATGCCATGTATGTACTGATGAATGTATGTACTAACACAGATGTTACATGACATGAGTCAGTACCAGGTATTAAGTGATGCTTATAATTTAAGATGACCGTTCACTCATGCATCGCAAGAAATAATGTCCCATGGTTTGGCCCATTGGAACAGCCAGTGATTTTACTTTTCCAACATTTTACATCATTGTTTTTTCTTTTTTTATTTGGAAAACATTTAAATGACCATATCAGTTATTTCATATTAGGTTTTAATGCTGCTTAAAGAGCAGGAAGTACATTCACATTTATGTGGGTTTGATGCATTTTACATTTCAAGTATGAAAGAAACACATTTGCCTCGAATCATTTATTATCCCTCTGCCTATTAGGACAGTGCCGATATTCTGCGTTCAGCTCATCTACAGAAAGAGCTGATTCTGGCTGCCATTGACTCAGTCAACGCTGACTCACAGACTGGTGGCTATCTTGTCTACTGCACCTGCTCCATTACGGTGAGCTTTTTAATATTACAAGGCAATCAAATGAAAAATAAGTAATCTTCAATTTGCTGCTGAAATCTTTGTCAGGCAGTATTGAGATTTGTGGCATGCAGGTTTCATCTTTCTATACTTTCCTCAAAAACAGCCTAAAATTAAGTCATTTGCTACATAATTGAATTTTAATAACTAGGGCTGCATAGTGTATTGTACTGTGTGCTTTTGTAGCATAATTAACTGTGGTGTTGATGATTCATGTTTAAATGAGCTTATTTTCATACATTTGAACTAACTGGTTATACTCATTTCAACCAGACTAAACTGGTTGAAATGACAGCTATGTGTTTTTTTTGGTTATTGGTTTTGGGTTAACCCATTATTTTGGATCATGCTCGAATACAGCATTAAATTCAGTTGTTTGTACACCTCATCAGCTTTATCAGATTTGGTCTGTTTGACTCTGGAACTAAATTGAGATCGGTGGCACATGCTAAACAGTTGGGCATAATAGCACAATGTGTAATTATGAAATTGCATACACATGGAGAAAAATCTGTGACAAAAGGTTGCGTATTACAGGTGGAAGAGAACGAGTGGGTTGTGGATTATGCCCTAAAGAAGAGAAATGTAAAACTGGTTCCCACAGGATTGGACTTTGGCAAAGAAGGCTTTACTAGGTACTGCAGCCATATATTTGATGTCCCAGCAAGAATGACAGCATATAAGGCATTTAACATATTTCCCATTTAAAATTGTCAATGTCCTCTTTACAGATTTAAAGAGCGACGTTTCCATCCTTCGCTTAAGCTGTCACGGAGGTTCTACCCACATTCCCATAACATGGATGGCTTCTTTGTGGCAAAACTGAAGAAGTTCTCTAACACCATCCCCACTGCACCTGCAGGTAACATTAAGAAGAATAACGTGTGCTAAATTTTAAACGGAATGGTTTATTCATCTTTTCTCATTATTTTAATTGTCTTTTGCACTACAGAAGAGACCGAAAAGGCCAGCAAACCAGAAACACCTGCTACATCAGAGGAAAAAAACTCAAAACCAGAGACTAAGCAACAGAGCAAAGGTACACCGGGAAAAGACAAAGAGACAAAGCAACAATCAAAAGCCACTAGCAACAGCAAAACTGAAAGCCACACAGCCAAGAAAAAGCCTGTTGTAAAAGGCAAAAAATTAAAGGATGAAGGTCCCAAAAAGAAAATGGCAAAAATGGATGAACAGGAATCAAAGAAGGGGAAGACCAAAGAAAAGCTCAAAGTCCTAAAAGTGGACAAAGACGTAACAAATGAGTCTGTGACCGAAAAAGCAGAGGGAAGCTTGCTTAAAAAGAAGACAAACAAAAAGAATCAGAAGAACCTTTTTAACAAAAGGACGAATAAAATGGGGAAAAACAAATTTAACAAGTTAAAAAATGTGCTGAAGCAACAGGAGGCTGGACAGTAGAACAGAGCTTTTAAAACGAAACAAAACGTCCGTAAGACATTGTGCAGAACCGTGGACTTTGAAATTTTGTTTGTATTCTTCTCAAAATCAAGCAAAGTATATTGTATACAACAATATTTGAATAAATTGTTTTGATTTATCTGTAAGAATACTGGGTTAACAATATGTTTTGCCTTACCTTCTTGAAAAAAATAGGATGTGTAAGCAGCCATTTAGAA
Organism: Hemibagrus guttatus; assembly: GCA_033459395.1. Classification (NCBI taxonomy): domain Eukaryota; kingdom Metazoa; phylum Chordata; class Actinopteri; order Siluriformes; family Bagridae; genus Hemibagrus; species Hemibagrus guttatus. Next base: position 19,824,749 of record JAUCMX010000003.1, read on the forward strand.
TTTTAGATTTAAATATATATTAGATTCTGTAGAATTTCTAAAATTTCTATTTGGTAAAATAAACTTTGATACAAAAGTGGCTAAATAAATAGCTAAAAACAGCTATAGTTCTGTGGATCGTGTCCTGCTTTTAAATATTAAAACCCATCTTGAAACATCTACAACACTTTACAGGCATTGTTAATAGAAAATGTAGCCATGCTGTGAGGGCCTCAGTTTTAGCCTTTACTCTTGCTTTGGTGACTGGATTTATCAGGTATAAATCATAGTGATGGTTGCATAACCGTGAGCAAACCACAAGCATTTTAGGTACTTAAAGCAAATGACTCGGCACTGTATCACAAGCCCCAAAAAAGCAATATTGGAATATCTTTAAAAAATAACAAAACCACTAATACTCACTTGCATGGAATGGCAGCTCTGGTTAACCAGTGATGTTAAGAAAACTTTTAAAATATCTGCCACTCAAATCAGTACCATAGTCCTGAGACCTGGGGAGGACAATAGACCTACTAACAGTACAGAAATGAGACAATAGATTTCATGCATGTCGAGTATAGACTGTTAAACTTGCAAAACTTGTATTTATTGATTAATGACACAAGGCAGCTCCAGAATGCAAGACATTTTACTGTGTTTAAGCAAGCGTGTACAGTCAGCTCTAGAACATTTGGCACCTTGATCGTGTGTACAGTGCATCAAGTAAATCGAGCAATGGCTATAAAACGTATCTATATGCCTGAAAATGCCCATTCCATTGTTAGGGCTATGATTAACACATTTAAAATAACCAGTGCTGCGGCCTCCTGGTGGTCCAGCGGCAGGATCCCGCACTCTCATTGCCGCGGCACGGGTTAGATCCCTGGGCAGGGCGGCAACCCAGCCACTGAAGAGTTAACTCTCAGTGCCAGTCCCAAGCCCGGAAAAAAATGGGAGGGTTGCAACAGGAAGGGTATCCGGCGTAAAACCTGTGCCAAATCATGTGGATCAAATGATCCGCTAAAAACAGCGGACCCTGCCATTGTGCGGGACAAACTCTAGGATAAAAAAATAAATAACCAGTGCTGTAATTGTGTACCTTTTTTACTCTTGCCCGTGCCTACCAGTGTGCTATTTTCTCAACATTTCCACAGCACTACATAAGAGAACCCAACAACAACAAACTACACTGTTTCACCAAAAGCATGTGACATGGACACCTTACCATCACATAATGTACAGTATGAACTTGATGGACATCTCATTCCAAAACATTAGGCATTAACATGAAGTTAAACCCCCTTTTGTAGCTCTAATAGCCTCCACTGGAAATTCTTTCTACAGGATTTTCTTCTGGGTCTTTTTGGGAATTTGTGCCCATTCATATCTGGATGGCCTATGTAATGAGGAACCAACCCACCTGGAAAGGTGTTCTGAAATGATTGCCATATTCACACCACTAGGTGCAGAACCTGAAAAAGTTGCATAGTGTTATGTAGGTGGCGGCAGTGCAGACTTGCTTGAGTGGCACATCTCTAGGTAATGTCCATGAATAGGAGTCTCCTCAGAGATTCCATTTAATGGAATGCTGAAAGACCAACTGCTTAATTAAGAAAAAAATTAGATCATATGTACAGAAACCCTAAGATTTCAACTAGAGTCATCCTACCACTTATGCATGCAAGGCAAGCAAATTGCCAAGGTAGGCAAGTTCTCTTACTCTGCTGAAGCCATCAATAGGAAGAATTCAGCATGTGCTTGTTAGGTGAGGTCTTAAGGGACTCCAGTACACAGTAGAGGTGTGGGAGCAGAGGACAGAAATCTTGCTATCATCAGAAAGGTTGCCCCAGTTGGAACACCATCCATTGTCCTGTGACACAAGCAGGACTTTGGTCTGATTGCAGAATTCTGTGCAATGTGGGCAGAATCAGTGGTTGAGGTTAACAAAAAGGTCCACCTGTGCTCTGCTGAACTTTACCTCGATTTGGGATACCACTTCCAAATGCCACTCTTGCTGGCCCCAATTGTGCACCATTATACCATCCAGGCAAAATGAGTTGCTTTCGGTTTCAGCACACGGTGGTGACTCAGATCTGATAAGAATAATCTGAGTGTTAGATAGACCACCCTGTCAGTTCTAGCTGGTTAACATTACTACTCTCACACCGAGGCTGCATAGTCTACTGTGCTTTTGTGGCACCTCACTACCCCACAGCCTCTAAAAGGGGTGTCTGTGGTTCTCCAGAGCAGCTTCTTCCTACAAGCTGTCAGGATCAATTATAAATTGTAAACTGACTGTTCTCCATCACACATTAGCCACTTTAGCCGTTAACCACCTCATCTTCTTATCTAATTTCCTCTTCTGCGTAGGAATGAGTATTACCTAAATACAGCACTGTCACTTCGTTTCTATAACTCAGCAATGGTGCTGCTGGTGATGATTATGCCCTTTTCAACGAACACCACCCAGGACACCACTTTGTTGTGTATTGAACCATTGTTGTTTTGTCACTTTATTGCAGAGGTGTCAAACCTTACCAAAGGGCCAGTGTGGATGCAGGTTTTCATTCCAGTCAAGCAAGAGCCACACCTGATTCCACCTGTTTAATCAGCTGATCTTGGCTTTCAGTAGACTCAGTTGTGGCTCTGCTCGGTTGGAATAAGAACCTGCACCCACACCGGCCCTTTGCAGAAAGATTTGACACTCCTGCTTTATTGTATTTATTATATTGTATTCTGTTCACTGCCACTTTGTCACCTTCAACTTTAGGGCTACGTTGTGACTTCTGTAATGTTGCACCACGATCTTGAAGAAGGCCATTCTCCTAAACAATTGTGACAGGCAGCCACAGTAGAAGCAAAAAAAGAAAAATTCACTTGTCTAAACTGATCTTTATAGATTGTTGACTTTCCTGCCAAGTGGTGTGTCCCACAAAATCACCCACAAATCAGCTAATGTCTGAAAATGAAACACTTGGTGAGAATTTTTTTTTTGTCATGTACACACTTCATTGTACTGGCTGCGTATACTGTAGCACACTAATAACACGGTGCCACCATGCCTCTGGCCTTTATTTTATTTCATCTTTCATGTGTATTTCATGTCATCTTTTAAACGACACACACAACTTCGCACATAACATAACACTTATAGAGGTCCCCTATAAAAATGTTTCTTCCAAATGAGTTAAAATGGTAAGAACTGCCTGCATGCACTATCACGTATCCCACTGATATTGTTGCTGTTAGGTGGCATGTCTGATTAGCACGGTCCGTCGAGCCTGGTATAGGAAGAAAAAAACTGTTATTTTCTCTTGCTGAGAACATGTAGAGTCTGATAGGGTCAGTGTGGGTCTAATGTGGCTCTGTTTAAACTGTCATTGCGGTATGAATGGTAACCTGCGTTTTGCTGCTGACTTCGAATTAACCCTGCTGACATCTGACCACAGCGTATTCTTTGACTCTGACAGAGGTTTGTGATGGGCTCGTTTAGCATATGAACCCCCGCCACGAGCTTCACTTTTCCCGCCATTTACATCGATCACCATGGCAACAAACGTAGTTAACCACTTGCGATGGATGCGTCCGATGTCTCTACTCTGAAGCAAAATTTCCCTCCTGGAGAAAACATGCTAATCATTGCTTATTGTTCTAACATGAGCACAGAGTGTGGGCAAAGCTTTTATTTTAATTACAGTGCTGTGGAATCACGTAGAGGAGATAATGGCGCATCGTGCTAAAGGCGTACAGACCTGTGGCTAATGGAGTTTAGATTTTCCTCCTCTCAGTCCGATTGAGCACTATTGTAAGTAGTTAATTACAACGATCTCCAGCATACAAATATGTTTGAAAAGGTGTGTGTGTGTGTGTAGGTGGGCTGAAGCCCACATATTGTGCAGATAGCAAATGCACTCACACACATTATTGTACTAACAGCCCATTTTGACTCATGCTCATTTTTATTCATTTAATATTGGCCTCATTGCTCTATTATGAAATACTTTATTGCATACTGTGGAGGCGGTTCTCCTGTAATCAAAAAAGCAAAAATGTCTTTTAATTTGAATATTTTATTGTTTTATATCATAGAGACTTGGAAATGTCCCTACAAAGGTTCCTATATTGAATCATATCTGTATGGCTATCAGTGATGTAAATTAATTGCTCCATTTACCCGGACTGTCCTTAAATGGTGGAGGTCAAATCTGCACAACTGTATGCTACATGGCCACAAAAAAGTGCAGTTATGCAGTGTTTTACATCAAACATTGCTACTAATGACAGCATTATTCATAACTGAATATTGAAAATAATCTTGATTGGTTTATTGCTAATTCAAGTTGAACTCAAATGAAAACTCACATCACGAGTTCATATGACAGTAAAAAAAATACACAAAAACTATTCTGACATGTCAAATATGTTTTCTTTTAAATGTTTCAAAAGTCGTGGATATGCTATGGTATAGTCTTTTCCCTACTAAGTATGTAAAATGATAGTTTAATTAAATGTAAAATACATTTTTTTTCTTTTAAATTCCTTAGTAGGTGAAATTCTTAGGAACTTGGAGTGCCACTTAAGAGAATGCTAGGATTCTTTTTGAATATGTACCCAGATTATTAGCTCCAAAGATTTAGTTTACTTTGCGTGTGTGTGTGTGTGTGTGTGTGTGTGTGTGTACAGTAAGATGAAGTCATTACCCTGAGTGTTGTGCCACAGCTTGGTCAGACAAGATCACCACCTTTACGGGCCCCTCAATCCCTCCCTTACTTTCTGTCTGTCACTTGTTCTTTCTTTCCCTGGAACTCAAAGCTGTTTTGCTCAAAAAAAATTTATATTCAACTTTGTGCTCTCCTGCCCTTCAGTAGGTCTCTTGTCCTCTCCTCCACCTGCACACTAACACTGAAATGATCCAGCCTACACACATCCATGCATGACACCTTCCGCTTTTTTTATTGTCCCTGCCCACAGAGCTGGAACACACACACATATCCATACACACTTCACCTTTGTTGCTCTCTCTCCCTCGCTCTGAGGTGAAGCTCGAGTGCATTCCAGCAGCCTCTTGCCATCCCTTCATATTTTATATTTCATCTCATCCCTCTGTTCGCCCACCCATCCTCCTACTCACATTTTCTCTTTTGTCTTTCACTTTCACTCTTTCTCTCACTCGAGTGACAACCCAAGAGCACTACACAGACCAATTACTCTTCTGCAGTCTTGGTGAGGGTATGTAAAGTATAGCTACCTTCTGCTGTCAACCACTAGCAAAACGTCATTGTTGAATTGAGTAAAGCTGTGAGAGTCAAGTGTGTGTGTTTACACGCAGTTTCTGTTATGGGAAAATAAGCAAATGTTATGGTTCTCCCAGGATTTTGAAGTGATTAAATTGACTACTTCTTGGTGTCCTCACCAAAGGCAGGAGCTGTGGAATGCTTATGACCTTCTCCCTTGGAAACAATAAAGCATGGGTAATAGTGTTGAGAGCAGTGATATCTGACAGCAGAGTGTAGGTATGAAAATGAGTTTGTGCTGTTGGCCAGCAGTGGCAGCAGCTGTCTGCAGAGCAGAGCTATTCTTCACTAGGGGAGAGAGAGAGAAGGAGACAGGGTACACAACCGTAAAAACACCAACCTGATCAAACAGCAGAGACATTCACTGAACTCAAGCTGCTTTACAAAGCCAGAGATGTGTATGTGTTTGGTCTACATACACCAACACAATTGTGTGTTGATGTCTTATACTAGCATTGGAATGTATTCATTTATGTTATACTTCATTTATGAGTGCATTGCCACATCCTTTACACTGTGTGTGTGCGTGCGTGCGTGCGCGTGCGCATGCATGTGGTTAAGTGTTTGCCTGCGCTGCATGAGTGTTGGCTCTCCCCGTGTTCTAGGAGGCCGAGGGGGAGCTGCAAGCAGATGGCACTGGCAGACTGTTACTCTTAGTAAGAAAAACCATAGGAACAACAGAAAAGAGTAAGAAATACAGAAAAGAATTGAGAAAATGTTTGAGGTAGACACAGAGAAAGAAAACTAATAAATATTCAGCACTGACACCAGATAAGAAACAGGCTACTTGGCCAATCATCATCTTCCATATGACTGGATATATCGTGCTCTCACTAGAAATTCGAAACTGTATTTTACCGTAAACCTCTGTACTATAATTTTCTGTTGATGTATACCTGACACAAATGTTTATATTTTCATTCAAACACAAAAGGACAAAATTAGGCTTTGATTAACAAATATCTAAAGAAGGAAAAAGCATTAAAGATGTGTTGGCATTTGTTCAGCAGTCATAATTCTGCTCCAGGCTCGGGTATGTTTGGCACCAGAGCACAGCCCAGCAAACAGAGGGAAGTTAAAAAGCGACAAAGGATGAATGAAGAAAGAAAAAGGAAAAGGGTGACATCATTTTGGAGAAGAGGAGAAAGAGGACCAGCTCTTCTGTGTTAATGTGTGTTTATTCAAACATGGGCCCATATAAAAGGGTCGAGGTGTTCCTTTTTAAAATGATGTGGACACACATGCAGGCAGCATCTACCAGATGGACCGACCTAATATCAAATAACTAGTTATTCCGTCACCTGCAGAATGACAGGGAAATGACATGGTGTGGGTTTATGTGTGTGTTTGGAGGGAGTGGTCAGAGTTAATACGCATCCTATCCTTATAAAGAAGACACTATTGACACACTTCTTCAACTTACACACACACACACACCACACAGAGCTCACACTATAAATCAAGTTCTGAGTGAGAGAGCGAGAGCAAAGGAGGTGGAGAGAAAAGGATGCTCATAGCAGGTGCCAAATATTGAGGGAGACGAGAGCAAGAGAATCAGACGGAGTGTGAGGATGGAGCAGAGCTCTCACTGAACATTCAGCCAAAGGTTTTCATATAGTCCTTATCTGGTAAGTAACTCTTGTAATTCTTTGTATATTTAATGTATCCATTAAAGAATTCTGATAAATCAACATGTTTACTTACAATAGCAAATTATTTGACAGTTTGGAATTAACAAAACCTAAACCTAAAAAAACATTTTAAACTAAAAAATATTTTCTTTTCATATAAAGAGTTTTTAAGAGTGTCTTAATCTTACTCTTACTATAAATACTTAACTTTAGTATATTATAAACTAATGCATAGCTATATATTCTGGGTTTTTTGTTTTTTGTTTTTTTTTAAATATTGCTGAAGCTACAGGTACAGCAATAAGAAATTACACACTACTAAATTACATAACTATGATAGTGTATTTAAATCTTTCAGGTATTTCTAAAGTTCACTGTAATTTTCCCGGTTTTAACAAAAATCTTTTTTTCATGTGAGCCATAGTTACAACCAACAACATTCAGTCACTGCACAGTAAAAACAATTACAAACAGAAGCAACCATACTGAAACAATTCCCTTATAAATAGTTTTTAAATCTGATCCTGATATTAATCTGTTTCTGTGAGTCTATTCTAGACAATGAGGTGCTGCATCTAATTGTTTTAAATGAATTTAAATGTATTTTGTTCCTTTAGGTTTGTAATAGTCTGTGTATTTTGGTTCGTGTGTCTCTGCTCCATGATGCTGTGCTCTGCTGTTCTGGCAGTGCTGCTTTTGCTTGCACCACTGAAACCCAGCCACAGCCGAAGCCTGCACACCCCCGACCGGGCCATGCAGGTAGGCAGACTCACACGTTTCTACTGGTCATGAGATGTAGGGAAACAATAGAGCATTAATATAACCAACATGCTGTCTAATTATGGATTTTAGAACCAAGACTAAGGTCATGGCTTAGTAGTTAGTAGCTAGTTGGAATCATGGCATAAAAAGCTGTTTCATTCCTGTTTCCTATTAAAGGTCATCGAGCAGTTCCTTGAACGTTACAATGACCTTTTGACCCTAGATGACCTGGATAATCTCACCAGTGACCAATCAGAAGAACCGGTACAGGTCTTTAATTCTGGCATAAAAGTTGCTGAAAATCCAAAATGGACTGATATACCTGTGCAAAACGAAAACTCCTTGGTCCGTCTCCTCAAGGGAGCTCTGGCCAATCAAAAGCGAGCTTTGTCAGACCGGTCTCGGAGGGGTTGGAACCGAGGTTGCTTTGGTCTGAAGCTAGACCGGATCGGATCTATGAGTGGCCTCGGCTGCTAATGACAAACAGAGGGACAAAGCAACGGCTTCTAAGCGTCAAGTAGATGTTCTTCATAGTGACAGTCTACAGTCAGTTTCTCTCATCTATATGGTGATGTTCTCTCACAGTTTCTTTCACTACATTTTCCCTTTTCACAGGGGTGATATGTTGTCATACTGTATTGTAAATTGTTTATTAAAAAGTGCTATAACATTTTAGTGATTTTAGTTCTGTCTTTACTGTGATGGTAGAGGAGTGAAAATATGTTTTGTGTACTTTTGTTTGTGTTGTTAGATAATACACATGGATTGTATTAGATCATAGTGAATCATGGGATTATATTTCATACTAAATATATATTATATATTGAACTACCTATGAACTGTATTTCATACTGTTTTGAAGGATATGCATGAGCAAAACTAACACAGTTCAACATTATGTTTGTGTATATTTGGCATGAATAAAACTGTTAAATGTGTATCTGCATTGTTCGCTGTATTCATTTCTTTTCATGCACCACTGGACAGAGCAGTGAAACTTTTCAGTTATAAACATGTCCTGTCTTTGCTATTTCTATGCCCACACAGTAGTAAAAAAAAGGGTGAAATTTCACCAGCTCTGTTTTATGCTATTTTGCCTCAATCTCAATGTGACATTCTGTGTGCATGTATCTAAGCATCCTTTTCTGCCTTATAGTTATGCTCATAATAAACTTACTCTGGGATACCAGTGAATTCTTCCACCACACTGAAAGTGAGAGAAAGATGTGAATATTTTTGGGTATCTAGCGCCATTTTTTCTACGAAGCCACACAAATTTAGCCTTTAGTCCAAAAAGACTGGAATTCAGACCGCATCATTCCACAATGAGCTGTTCATTCCATACTAATGTGCATCAGTGATGTATTTCATGGTACACATATTTTTGGTGCTGATATACCCACAAGCACTGAGTTTCCCATTGGATACCACATAAGAAAGATTTCTTTTTTCATTTCTTGCCAGTAATTCTTTTCACTTTGCATATTTGTGTAGGCACAAGGATTATGGATATAGTCATCTCTGTTAAATCCTTTACATATCAGCACTAAATGTCACTCAGACTCAGTTTTGCTGTATGGCATCAACTGTTTTCTCAAGATCTCTTTTTTTACTCAGTCTGTGTAAAACTGCATTAAACATCCAGTCACGTCAGGCATGCCTGCTTTTTATGATATGTTGCTTAAAGGTCTTCTCATGTGAAAAGATTCTAGGGGAGTGAGCCATGACTAGTAACCACACTGCTGAATAAATAATATATTATAAAATATAAATATACAAATACTTCTTTCATTTATTTCTGTAATGAATTATATAATCAACATTGGGAAGGATTTTTTCTTATCTTCACCAATTTTCTCTGCTACCTAATATGTCACAATTCCCTTATAAAATCACAGTAGAAATGCAATTAAGATTTGCTATAATTTAAATGGACATTCACGTTTTCCAATTTACAGTAGTTAAATGCCTGTCATTAGAGAGGAGTAAGATTGCTTTCCTCATACAACTGCTGTTGTGACTTTAATTAAATCCCTGGATTGACTGGGTATAAGAGTAGTGAAACTGCACTAAATAATGTACCATAATTCCATTGCATTTTGATAATTTACATTTACATTTCTGGCATTTGGCAGACGGTCTTATCCAGAGCGACATACAAAAGTGCTTAGAAGTCTCTATCAATGAATATCAACACTGGTTCACTAGGTCACAGACTTAGAATACCATCAGCCTAAAAACTGTGTTGGGAAGAAATATAGCATAGATTATGTTAATTTTTTATATATATTTCAACATAAAAAAGGTCTGAAAGATCTGTACTTGTTCACTCATTGTGTAATTTAAACTTTTGCTAACAGCTCCTTTCAAAATCAACATAATCTACATAAGACCCAAATGCCATTTCTGTTACCATTAGGTGGCACAATTTCTAAATTTCAAAACTGCTCCAAACCTGTCTGGTCTGCTCCGGGTGCACTTTAACTAAGGCAAGACACTGAACTCTGAGCTCCCATTCACATAATATAGATAACAAACACACCGCTCCAGAACTAACAGTTAATCTATAACACGCTCAAATACACAGGCTAGACTGGAGAGATATATAAAATTGACAAGGCATAAATAAAGACATGGCTGCAGTATTAGTGGAATATAACTTGAAAGGCTACTTGTTGACGGAAAATAGAGTAAACTTTAGTAATCTCATCTGACATATGCACTGAGTGACTTAAATTTAATGCACATCTGATCTCACTGAACCCGTTTGCTTCAGTTGTCAGCGAGCAAGGTGCCTGGATCCTAACACTCCAGTGGAGCAGATAACTGCATATATAAAGGGTGTGGGGTTGGCCTTTGGGTATTTGATTATTTTTAGCTTGGCCCTGGCGCCTTTCCATCATATTCTGCATAGAAGAAGGAATGGGGAACCAGAACATACAAAATGCACATGAACATACACGAGCAAACTTCACACCAATAGCCAATGCAAATGATATGTACCACAAATGAAAAGAATGTGCTTTATGAGTTTTGGAAATAGATCACTGTTTCAGCTGCATAGGCCTAATATATTTTAGAAAGGTAGAACTGTATGGATTGAGTTGGTGTTAGTTCATTTACATAAAAGCTTTTAAAAAATTATTCTAAGTGCTGTATTTAAAATGCTAATCTGAAACCATATGTAACCACATGCAAATTGTAGGACTATTGTCTTAGATGCTAACTTATGTTTCTCCTTTATAGCTGTTTCATATACAACCTGTTTGTGTAAAATATGTTGATGTCTCCAATATATGTGTAGGTGTATAGTTTTCCCAAGCTGAAACTTTAAGTGCTTTACCAATACAGGAATGTTCTCACAGCATATATGCACAATTCACTTTGATCCACCCTGGCAACTCTGGAATAATGCTGCTTGTGCATTAAATACACAACTGTCTGTGTAAGGTAGCTTAGCATTTGTTAATTGTCATTTCTGTCATATTGTAAAAGAAACTACATTTTTTTACATTTCAATGCTCATTTTAGGGACTTTTTGAATCATTTCATTAAAAAGGTTAATCAAAAGGAAGATTTACTATATGGTATGTTTTGGGGGTGACTGATTGAAATGTGACAAAACAATGATCTGATTCTTTTCTCTAGGGCTTGCCTCAGGGGTGTTTGATAAATTATATCTAAATCAATCCTCTCATTGTGAACTTGCATGCAATTAACACGATGAGTTAAAAAATAATGTTGAGGTGGCATGAGATAAATGTGTGATGTTATTTAACACATCATACATTCTGGGTTTGACCTTTTACTGATCTGTGACCTTAAGACCACTAAGGGAAGCCAAAAGGCAGAGGGTTTACAGTGGAGGCCTTGTCAGCACAAACTTGTAAGCACAGCAACTTCAGACGACGTGTTAAAACACCTGTGGGTTTTTTTTTTGTAAAAATAAATATATATATATTTATAGTTCATTGCAGACAGATTAACATTTTCTGCAGTGCTTTATTTTGTTTTCCATTTTACTTAAATAAATTCAATTGATTGAATTGAATTCTTAATTAACTTAGTGTACCAGACAATAGTGTTGGTCTTTTCTCTAGTACCATAAAGGAGACCTACCATGAGCACAATGTTCAACTGTACAAAAGATTTAATATGATATTTTATAATAGCACATGTACAGAGAAATTAGTATCAAATTTACCTTTCTTTAAATCTTATGCATAAACTGCATGCAACAGATACATATGTGCACTCCACTGCATGTTCACTGATAGAAGGCTCACCAGGGCACATATCTCAGAGACAACAGTATTAGCCTCCATGTACATTCACAGAGCCGATGGCAGGGATGGAGACATGCAAGTGAAGGAGGGATGGCTGATTAAAAGTGAAGGGTCATGGTCTTTCTGGTAAATGTCACCCACTCAGGAAGAGAGTGATTTGATCCCCTGCTCCAGCTCTCTTTCAGTGTCTGTTTGAGGCTTGTGAGAAGGTCAAAGTTAGACAAGCAAGCTCACTTCAAATTGCTCTCTCTGAAGACTGATTTGATGTGACCAGTTTGTTTCCTTTTTAAATTCTTTAAATATTCTTTCATACTTTTGTATACAAAACACAGCAAACAAAATAAGCACAAAATAAGAATGCAATGTTGGGAAATGTATAAAAATTATTTTATAGCAATTCTTTAACCTCTGCAGGATGTTCTGATGAAATCACTGAATACATTCCAGCATGCTAAATTGAAATAAAGTAAACTAATCTTCATAAGATTTAAAATGGTTTCATAGTAATTATATTAATTATAGATATTCAAAAAAAGATGTATCCTAGATGTAAGTTTATATCTGCAGCAGAACTGCACAACTCCTTTGGAAGGTCAAGGTCTGATGATTGTCCTTCTCAAACACACCTCATTCAATTCTTTTAGTAGTTGTAATAAAACAGGTGAATCACCTTACAGTGCTGTACTGTCGGAAATGACTACTTACTTTTCCCTATTGCAAAATGTGTTTTGGGCGCACTCATCCTGGACTTCACATTGACTTAGGCTCCCGGCTACCCCACTGCATTATGGGAATTTAGCAGGGAATTTAGAATTATTTGCGCATTACTTTTGATTCAGCAAACCATTTAACTAATACACTAAGGTGAATAGGGTGTAGATTCGGATATAATCCTCGGTTCAGGCCATCGAGCACCAGAGATTGGTATTTCTGGTCCACAGCATGACCTTGACATTATTAATGGGCGGGGCGATTGGGGGTGTTAAAGTCAGGGGGCGTGGCTAATGCAGACACGCCAGAAATAAAATTGGCCCGTTGTGCACTTTCTCCTCACTCACACAGTGCAGTGACAGACAGAGGCCTCTCACAGACGGTAATTATATCTCCCACCTGCTCAGCAATAAGCCTGAACTACTTATTAAACTTAACTGCACAAATGCTAAGTTGTTTATAGTTGAAGTTAGTTGACTTTCGTTTGCTTTTTTAAGTTGAGAAGACTTTTGTAGAATATAATTTTGGATTTTCGCTCATGTTTGGACATAATTATGTAATACTTACCTTTTTTGTTGTGTAAGATTAATCCTATTTTTTGTCACCTCATAGTTTCCTCTAAAAACAAACACTTGTTCTCTTAGAAATATTTTTTCGCTTGGTGAACGTCTTTTTGCTTCACGCCTCCTCAAAGCCTTGTAGAATTATACTTTTTAATTTCGACCGCCATTACTACTGCTGCAGTGACGGTGAATTTAGCCGAATGCCGCCTACTAAAGTATCCCCGCAAGTTCACCGCAGATTCAGCTTGTACTTTGTACACTCGAGATATTCGAGATAAAATTATACATGTCCCACTTCTGGTCTGTAAAGCCTAATTTGCAGTTTTCTTTCAGAGGACAAGACCAAAGCAGACAAAATGGTTAAAGTTGGCATCAACGGGTAAGACCCTTGACTTGCAGTTTGCATGTAGGCCTATGGCAGGTTACAAGAAGGTAAAAAAATCGGACCCAAAAACTTTAAAATAACTAAAGCTGTTTAAATTCCTTTATCTGCTCTTTTTATTTTTTTTAAACATAGAACTGCATTTTAAGTACTGTTTATTAGTATAGGTTTGGCTGGCATGCTTCTCTTCAGAATGCTATTCCAGCCTGGTAACCCTGCAAAATCTAGAGCAACTGAAATGCCTTATCACACAGGTTGCTTACTTGTATTGGCCCTGCAGCACTGCATGAATTTTGCATTTCAGACGTGAGCTTTTAGGTCCATAACTTGACCTATTGGACCTGTTTTGATAGCTTTCAGGTGTCCTGAGGATAGACATTGCATTAGCCAGGGGGTGATTGCTGCTTTTATTTTTTTAAGCAATGTTTGCAATGTGCTTCATGTCGTCAATGTGACGTCAGGACATGGCAAAGCTGATCACACAGCACACAACCCCTCTTTTTTTTGTTTGTTGGGGGTTAGTTTGTCTTTGAAGCCTCCCTGTACTCTTTTTGGATAAGATGTACTGTGTGGATGTGCACGACAGGCATATGACCAGACTGTCTGAGGTGGCAGCTGTTCTGCACTGGATACAGCACACATGAAGTATGATGAGAAATGTGAGCCCTCTACATAACGCAAAAGGTCATGGCTACATTCTTGTACTACAAATCCTGACCAGCATGGCACCCGAATTATCTTGGGATGTCCTTTGAGAGCTTTTAAGTGCCATAAGAATGTACTGGACAAGCTTCAGCACAATGACCCCTGCAGCCTGCTATTCCATCTGTTTCAGGTGGTTAAGGTTTTAGGTCTGCAGACTTGTTCTATATTTCTAGTTTCTAGATTAACATTTGCTGCTTGTCTTTTCCCAATTGTCTGATTTTATTCCAGTGTTAAACTGTAACTAGCTGTGCAGTGAATTTCCCTCCCTCTGCTACTTTAGGACAGGACTTTAATCTTTAGTCCAGAGTTTATCAATTGTTGCTGATTTCATGCAAATGCAGTTTGAGTTATTTGCAGGCTACAAGTAGCCTCTTATCAGACTGATTGTTCAGCCCTGGTTGAGTGCTTTGAACTACAAATGGGGCCTAGAAGAGGCTCAATCTTACTGATAGTGTGCTCAAAGTCTGCTTGGAAGTTTGTTGTCCTAAAATCTGTTTTTTTTTTATTCTTAACACTTGGTGTAGTAAATCTCCCTACTGAAACTAAGTCCTATGGCTGTGATTTTGTAAGTCTAATCTTAACCTTTAGTGATGCCAGTTGTATGTCAAGCACAGCAAAGTATGGTCAGAAGTGGTGTGATCTGTCAGGCTAGTTTGTGAAAGAATGGAAGTCTTAACCTTTAGTGATGCCACAGCTTCTGATGGTGGAATGCGGCTGCCCCCTAGTGGCTAGTAAAATATATGCAGCTACTTTTTTCTTGGCTTTTGCATCCTAGATGCAAGATTTTCTGACTTTAACCCTTGCCCTCCATGAAGTCCTCAGTACACATGTAGCTGGCAGCAGTGTGATTTTGAACTTTACTTAAATGCAGTGATGGTCCATTGTAGTTGGTAATCCTATTTTGCCTTGTGGTTGGCTTTAAGCACATACCACAGCATAGTTGACACTATTGTTTTACCATTTACAGCATGGATAAAAAGGAACTTGAAACCACAGGCTTGATGGCTGTCACCATTGTGGTTACTCTGCAGTGATTGGTATTGTGCAAGTTCAACTATACATTGCTGGAACTGTTTTCCAGTAAT
Organism: Hemibagrus guttatus; assembly: GCA_033459395.1. Taxonomy (NCBI): domain Eukaryota; kingdom Metazoa; phylum Chordata; class Actinopteri; order Siluriformes; family Bagridae; genus Hemibagrus; species Hemibagrus guttatus. The sequence goes on from JAUCMX010000003.1 coordinate 19,840,147, forward strand.
TGTAGTAATTTGAACTGTGGCTACTGTTAACAGGCTTTAATGAGTGCTAAATCATGTTGCAATATTTAAGACTGCACTTTATATTACTAAGTGTAAATCTTCTAGTAATGCAGTCTGCTTTGAGTGCTGGCCACATCCATGATGCACTAAACATTTTGTCTTCAGTTGAACACATGGCCCTCCCCATCTTCTGGCTTTGTACTGCATGACTGGAACAAGAGGCACTTTTTTTAAAAAGATTTAATGTGTTTATTTGGTTGACTTTGCAATGCCATGTTCTCAATTGTCTTGAATCTGCGTTAAATCCGGCGTGTGCTTGTTTCAGATTTGGCCGTATTGGGCGTCTCGTGACACGTGCTGCCTTCCACTCCAAGGCAGTGGAGGTTGTGGCTATCAATGACCCCTTCATTAATCTGGATTACATGGTGAGTGGTTTGGATTTTTATTTTTTTACCTAGGTTGTGAATGTTTATGTAAGCAATAACTAAAACATGTCTTTCACTTAAATGACTGACAAGACAAGGGAGACAAACTAAAACTCATATTGGCTATGTTTAAGTCTACTTCTGTTTTTATCTGGACAGGTGTACATGTTCAAGTATGACTCCACCCATGGAAGGTACAAAGGAGAGGTCAAGGCTGAGGGTGGCAAACTGGTCATTGATGGACATGCCATCACAGTTTTCAGCGAGTAAGTTGATGTCCTTACATAGAATGCTGCAAATGTTTTTTTTTATACATTTTCTTTTGTTGATCCCCATCTTGCTCCTCATTCTTCCAGGAGAGACCCAACTAACATCAAGTGGGGTGATGCTGGTGCTGATTATGTTGTGGAATCCACTGGTGTCTTCACCACCACTGAGAAAGCCTCTGTAAGTAAATGTGTTCTCTAACTTGGAGTATGTTGGAGAATCTGTATGTTAAATGCCTGACTTGGATTCCTGTGCTTGGATCTCTCCTTAGGCTCACTTGAAAGGAGGTGCTAAGAGAGTCATAATCTCTGCTCCCAGTGCTGATGCCCCAATGTTTGTCATGGGTGTTAACCATGAGAAATATGATAACTCCCTTAAAGTTGTCAGGTAAAGATGCAGTTACAGTCAGTATCCAGTAGGGAATGCAGTTACCAAGTGTGGTTGATGCCCCCAGCTTAGTAAATGCAATGCTCCTGTACATGACTAGCTTATTTGGAATGCAATTTCCTCCTCTCTACAGCAATGCCTCTTGCACTACCAACTGCCTGGCTCCTCTGGCTAAGGTCATCCATGATAACTTTGTCATCATTGAGGGTCTAATGGTAAGTATTTTTAATAATCTGAGCTGTATGGTGACTCCTTAGCACTTTTTAAAAAAAATTTTTTTTACTTGCTTTGATTAAATTTCCCCTTAGAGCACTGTCCATGCCATCACAGCCACCCAGAAGACTGTTGATGGCCCTTCTGGTAAACTGTGGAGAGATGGCCGTGGTGCCAGCCAGAATATCATCCCAGCTTCTACTGGTGCTGCCAAGGCTGTGGGAAAAGTCATTCCTGAACTCAATGGGTCAGTTCCACCCTACAGCCTTTTGTTACAAATTAAGGATACTGGAGTTTGAGTCTGGCCTTCAATTTATTTAAACATTATTCCCATTTTGTAAAGTTAAACGTTTGCATCCAAATCACTTAAAACTAAGGTTTCTCCCCTTTGTAAGATGACCTTGGTGAGGGTGGCACTGAAAGTGTAGACATTAGCTAAGCTTTGTGTTCCAGTTGAATGTCAGACATTTTAACCCATCACTGTTTGTTTCAGCAAGCTGACTGGTATGGCTTTCCGTGTCCCAACTCCCAATGTGTCAGTGGTTGACCTGACTGTCCGTTTGGAGAAACCTGTGAGTAGAGTGCCTGTGCATCTTAAAACTGCACATTAATTTGCCTTTTTAGACATTTGTGAAGTTATAACAGGAAAGGCTTTGTTGCTTTGCAGGCCAAATATGATGACATTAAGAAGGTGGTTAAGGCTGCAGCTGAGGGCCCCATGAAGGGTATTCTGGGATACACAGAACACCAGGTTTGTGCCACATAACTTGCCCTGATCTTTGGTTTTAATAGTCTTCTGGTACCAAATTGACCTGAAACCACAATCTTTGTAAACTGAACCACACTACATTAATATGCAAGCTGGGCATTCTGCTAAACTGATGGATACAACAGATTTCTGTGCTCCCTAAAAGCTGGCTTTATTATGAAAGTTACAGTTCTGTGGCAGTATGAGAAACCTGACAAGCTGCTTTCCACAGGAGTGTTCCTTTAAAACTATTCCTAGTTAATGACTACTAAGTGCACACTGCTGCCTTTTGTTGCCCACTTATTAGGCATGTCCATGCTTGGCCTGGCTTCTTGTAGCAATTTCTTTATACACTGGGTCAGAAGAGTTGGTATTTGCCATTTGAGTGAATCATTTAGGTGTGAAAAGGAAATCTGCCAAGTTTTGGGGAAACTAAATTCCTATGGTGATTGTAGTTTGGGGGGAAACATGCATGTCTCCAATTACAGTTAATGTCTTGATTAAATCAACTTTAAAATTAGACCAAATGTCCTGTAAATCAACTTATCTATCTTGCTGTCTCACAGGTGGTGTCCACAGACTTTAATGGAGATTCTCACTCTTCTATCTTTGATGCTGGTGCTGGAATTGCCCTTAATGATCACTTTGTTAAGCTGGTCACATGGTATGTTTTTAATGTGTATGGTATGCATGGTATGTGGTTAATATTTGAGTTTTTAATCTTTAATGCATCAGTTTACATACTAATTGTGTTCTCCTTAGGTATGACAATGAGTTTGGCTACAGCAACCGTGTCTGTGACCTGATGGCCTACATGGCAACCAAGGAGTAAATCCCAACTGGTTACAATCTGCTTGAAGTGCCATGCTCCAAGTTGTAGACCAATTATATTTTTTATATGGCAAAGCCCTGTTCTGTTTGTGTGAGGTTCAAAATGAATAAAATTGAAGGCATTAGTCTGCTAAAACCTGTGATGGAATAAAAGTCCTCTGTGAGAACTGCTGACTCTTGTGGTACATCAAATAGTATTACTAACTTAATGCCGCTTTAGGTGAAATGTGCCTTTGGTCTATCTGGTTAATAGGAGTGTCTATGGGGTACATGCAGATGTTTAATGGTAATGATTCAAGGATTTTGTACAAAATTTGACTTGGCACAAAATTAAGCCCTGGTTTACAACAAAATAGCAATTTCATTATAGAAAAGCTCAGCTTTTTTTTTTTTTTTCTTCTTTGGTTAATGGTTTCACACATTAGGCAAAATGCCATTTGACTACCTGGTAAAATATGGTGACTTTAGCCCTTTCTTTATTTCTGGTTAAAGAATTATTCAGCAGCACTTTAGTTTGGTGGGGGTGGTTTTTTTTTTTTTTTTTTTTTTTTGCCACCTTCCTCACCTGTAGCCTCTGCTCCACCAGCTAATGTTCCAAAACTTCACCTTTCATACTATTACTGCCTTTAGCTCCATTTTACTCATCTTGACCATTGGCTGAGTCTCAATCATAACTTGGTAAAACTTTTGTATAGCTGCATTGCGATCTTGAATTTGGAGTTCAAAATTGCTGGAACTGAGAGTGAGAAGTGAAACCTGGCCATTATCTAACCTTTTAATGTCCCTGTGATATCTGTACATACAACTGCTAAGTACTTACAGTACAATACAGCACCAACAAATGGGTATCAAATACTTGACAGTTTATTTTAACATAAACCTTGTTTCAAAGTGGAGTTTTCCTTTAATTTGTAATGACCAGAATATTTTTTTTTGCCTCTGTGTGAACTATTTAATTGACTGGCTTCTGAGTAATGCAAAAGCTTTTTTCCTTTTATTTCATTTTCAGGCATTACTGGTGTTCATAGTAGATACTCACTTGTGGCTTCCATTGAGTAACAGAGCCTAAAGTACATGGCTTAGAGGCATAACCGCAGTGTCAGATCTAAATATCAAGTGTAAGAATGGAATGTTCAAACCTTTCTAAACTTGTCCCTAAATTCTTTAGCATCCATAACAGGATATGGCCTACCACACACTACTGTTGCTATAAAAGTCATATAACATCATATACAATATAATCATTTTAATGTTCTATAAACAATATACATCATCTGTGCTGCTTATGTTTTTGGTCAAGATAAATCAATGACTTATGTGATTTTGATTTGCCAGACCATCTGTGAAACAACTGATCTTCCCAATGACAAACCATTCACTGCACAGCAATGACCTGGTCATGGCAGTGTGTGTTTGTGGTAGGCCATGAATGCATTAGACGCAGCAGCATTGCTGTTTCACAGTTCTCCAAGCGGGGTCTATGATGCACAGACTGCACATTTTATTTTTTTTAATTTGTAAATAAACATTGCTACATTGTTAGAAATCACAACACATAATTACCAATTTTAAAAGGTATTTTTAGTTGCCTATTTGACTTAATTATTTTAAAGTTCAATCCCAGTAACTCAAAAACAAAGTTTAGAAATGAAAAAAAAAAACCTCTGAAATCTGAAAAAGATCATAGACAGTATAGATTGTTGATTGTGTTTAAAACAAACAAATAAATAGTTTACATTTTAAAAATAAATTGTTGAGCTGTAGAATAGGAATTGAATGTCCTATAACAAACACCTGTCCATACGTCATGAAGCACCAAGATAAAATAAAAGCGTTTGCTAACGGCTACGTCAGTTTGTAGATTACCGTAAGTACTATTGTTACGTGCTTTAATCTTTTTCATGTTAATCGGTTTCATTTCTTTTGGAATTTCAAGAAACCTTCTAAACATACTACTGATGGTAGTTACTAATAGTTATCAATATTTAGTAATCATGTTGTGGTGCAACTAACTGAAAACGACATGTCACAGACATGTAGGGGCGTCATCTAGGTATATTACGGTCACCCGGTCTCTAAATCCTCTGCATTTACGCTCACAAGTAGATTTTCAGTGCTAGGTACGAAAGCCGTAAGCAGGACGCACGGACACATCGTGTTTACTTTTAATTCGTTACATTTCCATTCGTGTTTTTCCTATAGCTACATAATTATTCTAATCATTGTCGGTGTGGCAATTTTGTTCAGTAGTGTGTTGCAGCGATAATCTTGTTTATTAATTATTCGTTTTCATCACATCACGCCTGCTCAACTATCGTCTTCCATTCAACAAGCGCTTTTCGGTTATATCATGTTTTAGCTATTTACCCGTGCAGTCGGTGATATTACTAGATTCATAGCAATAGTTATTCGTTGAAACGCTGTCGCTTTTCGTCCAGTCAAGCCGCCGTTCATGCCAGATCTGCAGCGCTTCAGTTTTCCGTATAGTATGAACCCGTTGTTGGGCCAGAGTTTGCCAGCTGCTCATCCGCATCCGCAGAGTTCAGAAATGCTTAGCCATCCGGACTCACCCTCCACTGTGCTCCCCGAGGCTCTTCTGACGGCTCCCCACGCCTCCATTCTCCATCTCGGCGAACAGCCCGGACTGATAGCGGATGGCATTTCCCAAAGCGGTTTAGTCTATCTACCCATCGCTCCTTCTCTGCACCGGGCCGTGCCGCCTCCCCCTGCAGCCATGGCCTTACGCAACGACCTGGGCTCCAACATCAGCGTCCTGAAGACCCTCAATCTGCGCTTCCGCTGCTTTTTGGCTAAAGTGCATGAGCTGGAGAGGCGAAACAAAATCTTGGAGAAGCAGCTGCAGCAGGTGCTGGAAAGCAACGAGCTCGCCTGCGCCGAGAGCAAAGAAACTGGGGTGCAGACCGGTTTTGTCGGGCCCATTCCCCTGCAAAATCAAAACACCAACAATTCCGCCAAGAGACCGACTACTTTATTCACACCCCCCCTTACGACCGTGCTTAAACTCGAGCCTGATGACAAGACTCGGGTTTCAGGTTATGATTCAAGCTCATGCGCACCTAGCAAAGCGGCCGCGGCCAACACCAATAACTCCAACAATGCACCTAATCTGAACGGTGCTGCAGCCAGAACCGGCACTAATCCATCTAACCGCTTTTTGCCCGGCACTATCTGGTCGTATAGTCCCAGCCGAAAGTGGCCCGCAAATTCGGAACCGCGGGTAATCACCAGCCCCGGAGTGTCATGGGTCCACCCGGACGGAGTCGGAGTGCAGATCGATACCATCACCCCGGAGATCAGAGCCCTGTATAACGTGCTGGCAAAAGTAAAACGGGAAAGGGACGAGTACAAGCGCAGGTAAATATCATTGTCAAACTGAATGGCACTTTATTTGAATTTGCTTGATTTATATGCATGTGTTTATGTTCAATCTTCCAATATTTCCATTGAAGAAACAGTGTGTTTATGAATGATATTTCAAATCTGTCCCTCCCGAATCATTAAAAACACTGCAGAGTCCAGGGCAACACTGAACTCAGCAGAAACCACAGACGAACTGTCCCAGGCTGCAGTTCAAATAACTCACAGTTTCTCTTCACCACATAGTGAATGAAATAGGCCTAATTGCAGGTCCAGTACGGAGTCATTTGAGATTGAGGCGGGCGCTGTCCATGCTTCTGGTGCTGAGGATAAACCGATCTGCCTAAACTTTCCAAATTTGCTACTTCCCTGTTTGGATTATAACCAAGCTAAGCACAGGATTAGTGAAAATGTGAACCAGTATGAACAAATTCATCATTCCATGATGTTGAAATTTGATGTTTGAACGGAGCATGTTGTGTCATGCTAGTCTTTAATTGTGAAAACACCTTTGCATAAATCATTGCTCTTGCACTCCAGGACAATTCAAAGCAAAGAAGGCACACCAGAGTTGTAAAAGCAAGCCTCAGGTTATTTTTTATTCATGGATACAAGCAGCTGTAAGCACTAAAATCAACAAAATAGTTTCTGTCAAAGGGTCATGAAAGAGTAAATTTGTTCCTGTACAAATTCCTCCTGACTACAGCACACACAACACACAACAAATCACAAACAAATCATAGTTACAAAATACAACAATGTACTTGGAATATGACATATTGTTTGCGTTTTGCAAGCCCTACTATAGGTGATTTGTCCAGGCATGACATAAATGGGCAAGAAATGAAGATGAGCGTTATCAGTCAAATCAGAAGAACCTAATAGTTGAAAATATGAAAATAAATCAACCCATGGTTCAAAACAACTGTTAAGATCTTTTATTGTTATGGAATTATAGCTTATTGCCGCAGGAAAGCGTATGTCCTGGCATGTCCTTCTGCCTCTTGCATGTCCCAATGTCTCTATTTCTTTTCTGCTGTCATAGAATAACAGTTTTATTTAAAGGTGGAAAGTCATTCAGCTCACCATCTGTCCCCTGGCTCATGGTTTATGGCACATGAAGACATATCTAAATTTAACTTGGGAGTTTTATGCCCCCATTTATGTCCCTGCAGTTCTGTTTTAGCATGATAGCTTAATGCATCTTCATTTTTGTAAGTCATTACAGGATTATTCATTCACACTACTCAAACTACTCTCTTTCTCTTACTTGCTCTCATTCCAGTCGTCTTGCCCGTGTCTCAGTGCTCCATATTGCATCTGCATTGCAGTTCACTGGCACTGACAGAGTGCACATGTTCCTTGTCCTTTCTCTTTTTCTCTCTCTCCTTTGCATCATATCTTACACACACACATACACTTCCCCTTTCATCAGCTTTCTCTCAGTAATTGTATGTTGGCACTTCAGAATTGCTTGTAATGTTTGCTGTTAGTTTTTCTTGCAGTCCACAGAGGAAGCTTTAATAAGCTGAGGGAAAACTGCAGTGTGCTGCATTTCAAAGAGCCCTTACGTAAGAGAATGGCAGAGAGAGAGGGAGAGAGAGAGACAGAGAGAGAGAGCACAAGCTCTATGGCTTCTGTTCTACTCTGCTGCACACTTGTACAGTGAATGCTTTCCAAACAGTGTAATGAATCATTAGACATGTGTAAGCTCTTAAGTGATCATATACCATATACAAACACTGCAATCTATTTAGTTTGCACATTGTTAATCTAATTCTGTTAGCACAACACATTTGCACCATCAGTGACAGCTAAGGTCCAGATAACAACCAACACACTAATATTTTGTTTGTTGTATATATAGGTTGACTTTTTGAGGGTCAGTTGTCTCTTATCTTATTTTTTAGATGGGAGGAGGAGTACACCATGAGAGTGGAACTTCAGCAGAAGGTCACAGATTTACAGGAGGTGAGAACATCTGATATCTGTATTATCAAGTATTAGTGTTCTATTTTTATCCTCTCTCTCAGTCCCTTTATCACAAACATGGTTTTCCATTGTACATATGAATTTCAACTTTTCAACATAAAGGATGGGTTAGGGTTAGGATTAGGGTTAGATTATAAAAGATTAGATGACAATATATTACATGTAAAATTATCAACATTTTTGTTAGATATTTGTGCATACCACTGACAGCGTTTATGCAAAGCACCTAACATTGAGAAAACATGCTCAGGAGAGCTTTTCAATCAAGTTTGTGTTTATGCTGAAATTCAGCACAATGAGTTGGTATGTTAATAAATGCAGCGTGATTTAATCACACTTGGTCGAATTTTATTCATCAGATATTTTCAGGAAAAGTGGAGTTGGAGTGGAAGAAAAGGAGCACAAATACAATAGCTTCACATAGGGAGAATATAGTTAACTATGGGTGTGGCAGTAAATTAATATGCACTGAAATAAACATGCACTGCTATGAAGAACTGGTATTTATCAAGCTTTATTGCATACACTGTATACAATGCACAGCCTAAATTGTATGCAAAAGTTGTGATTTAATCTTTCAAATTCTTCTGTTGAAAATAAATAATGGCATTGGTCTTTAACATAATTACCAAAAGGTAATTATGGATATTAATGGTAATGAGGCAGGAGGCATAATGAAGATAAATCTTAAAATCGTATGTAATTTAATATTTGAATTAATTTGTTTGGCAGAAATGATGTGACCTCTCCCTACTCCCCCAACCAAATATTCTGATTTTTAATGTGCAAACCAGAGTAGACCAGAGCTATTCTTTGCTTACGTGATTGCCCAGTGGTTTGCTTCTTTTGATGTGAATGTGTAGTCACATGTGACAAACACATGTGACAGGATTATGCCATGGAACCAGAAAGGATATTGTGGTATGGTGTTTATATGTATCTTAACCTGACAACCTTTTGCGTAACCATGCTAATTATGTATATCCTAATTCCATTAGATGTAATCCATGTGAGAGGAAAATGTGAAAGCCAGAAATACATTCTACTGTCCTGTCCATTTTTTCTTCTTTTAAGCTATATGTTTATTGTCTGGCTGAAAGATGTTCTTCCTGAAAGATGAAATCAGCCAGTCAGCAGTCCTCAGAGATCAAATGTATGAGGCATATTCGATCCTGTTCTGTATGCTTGGAGTTGGTGTTCTATAAACAGATTAACCCTAGTCCTAAAGCACACAAATTCTCCAATGAAAAACTTCCTTCTAAAGTCTGGAAAATCAACAGCTGAAGTGCATTTGCCATTTTATTTGCTGTCAAAAGCTGACAGATGTAACTGCAGATCCATGATGGTGTGAAAGTCCCCAAGTGGCTCTGTCCACAGCTGTCTCCTGGTCACAGGCTGTCCACACAGATCCATCCACAGCATCAGTGAGCACCACAAAGCGACAAGACTCCAACCAGGGGTAGACCCAGCATCCTTTGACTGGAGTAGGCATGGTGGATCATACATAACCAAAAGATTGCTGAGGTACTGTGGCGCGAGACCATTTAGTGTTTTATAGGTCAGTAATGGTATTTTATAATGCGAAATTTGACTAGGAGCCAATGCAGTGTGGTTAAGATAGGAGTGATGTGTTCATATCTTCTGGTTCTAGTTAGGATTCTAGCTGCTGCGTTCTGGACTAACTGGAGCTAGGAGCTATGCTCCTACTGGAACATCCAGACAGTAAGGCATTACAATAATACAACCTAGAGGTAAGACCAACCTTCAAACGAAAAACCATAGTCAATCACACCAAGATCTTTTACTGCTGGACATGATGAAACAGAAAGACCATCCACAGTTACTCTGAAATCAGAAAGCTTACTTCTAGCTGCATGTGGTCCTAGTACAAGCTCCTCTGTCTTGTCAGAGTTAAGCAGGAGGAAGTTAGTAAGCATCCATTGTCTAATCTCTTTTACACATTCTTCAATCTTAATAAGCTGGTGTCTCTCATCTGACTTGGCCGAAACATATAGCAGTGTGTCATCAGCATAACAGTGGAAACTAATACCATGTTTACGAATAATTGCACCAAGGGGTAACATATGAGGAGAAAAGCAGTGGGTTCAAAAACACTGAACATAACCTTGGTATGCATAGAGAAGTCACCATTTAGATCTACAAACTGATAACAATTAGTCAAATAATAATAATACCTGAACCAGGAGAGGGCTGTTCCTTTAACACCAGCAACATGTTCTAGCCTAAGATTGCACTAAGATTGAGTAACACCAGTATGGAGACACAACCCTGATCAGAAGCCAGTAACAGGTCATTTACCACTATAACCAGTGCTGGCTCTGTGCTATGATGAGGCCTAAATACTGACTTATACATTTCATCAATGTTATTCCTATGTAGGTATGATCATAACTGCTGTGCTACAGCCTTTTCTAGGATCTTGGAGATAAAGGGCAGGTTTGATATTTGCCTATAGTTATAGGCCAAGCCTATAATAGTTATAGGACAGCTGACAGGGGTCGAGGTCTGTTTTTTAATCAGGGGTTTGATAACCGCTAGCTTAAAAGATTTAGGCACATAACCAGTGCTAAGGGAAGAATTTATCATTTTTAGAAGGGATTCTGTAGCTACTGGTAATATCTGTTTAATGAAAGACGTGGGTAAGGGATCTAGTATGCAGGTTGAACATTTTGAAGATGAAATTAGTGAAATTAGATCAGGCTCTTGAAGGGGAGCAAAGCATTCTAAGCTCTGATCAGAAACAGTTATATTATCTAAAGGGTTATCTATCAAATAATTTGGTTTTAAATTAATAGTCTGAATTTTTGCCTGATATTATCAATGTTTCCATTGAAAGAATACATGAAGTCATTGCTGCTGCATATAGAGGGTGTGCACTTTTCTACAATTGTTTTACTCCTAGTTAGTTTTTCTACAGTACTGAATAAAGATATATAATGAATAAAAAACAATTTAGGATTGTTTTTGTTATCTTCGATTAGGGCAGAGAGATACACTGATCTAGCAGTACTAAGAGAATTTTTGTAGCTCAGAAGGCTTTCCTTCCACACTAACTAAAATATTGCAAATTTAGTTTAACACCATTTACTTTCTAGTTTCCTAGCGGATTGTTTTAAAGCTTGTGTATGGTCATTGTACCAGGGTAGCTTCTAGCTTCTTCTCTTTAATTATTTTCAGCATTGCTTTTGTATTCCGTGTCAGGTCTGTTACTCAGTGTACGGTTTCCTCTGTTGTTGTAGTAGCCTCAGAGGTTTTAGCCTGTTTCAGCTGCTGATGAATATACTAGGTATGCAAGTATGTTGGCTTGTCATGGCTCCATTTTGTGACTAATTCTATTTAGTCACTATCAAAGCCTGAAAGATCTGCTTGTTACTAATTTACTGTTTTGACAGTCTGACAAAAATGCTATTGACTTAAAAATGAATATTTATCCAATGCAGTTATGATTTGTTTTCTTGTTGTTTGCATGGTGTGTGTGTGTGTGTGTCCAGGACCTACAGGAGAGTGAGGTGTGTCAGGATGAGCTGGGCCTGAGGGTGGAGCAGCTGAAGGCAGAGCTTGTCCTCTTCAAGGGTCTAATGAGCAATGTGAGTGAAATTCACAATCATGCCGGCACTTGCTCAACTATTTATTTAGTTTTTTCTTTCATAAAGCAGTTTGTAATTTGTAGATCCATCTGTTTGCTGTGAGGTGAACATCATCAAGCTTTCCCCTTGTCCCAGTCAATTTGTTTGTGGAAAATACATACTATGACTTGTGAGCTTTTAGTGTAAAGGGCACAGCTGAGCAGCTTTTTATTATATAGGGATGGTGTTAATTTCCAGGCCAGAAAAGTAAGTATTAGTTTTAAAATAACAATATCTTTGAATTTCTGTAGGCCATGTTTAAACTGCACCTTTTAAATAGTTTAAAGTAAGTTAAATCATATGTGTTATAGTTTTGACTATAGCCACATATGGACTCCATTTGCTGTAATGAAATAACAAATTTCTATCCTCTAATACACACAAACATAGAACCTGAGTGAGTTAGACAGTAAGATCCAGGAGAAGGCTATGAAGGTGGATATGGATATCTGCAGACGTATTGATATCACAGCACGTCTCTGTGACCTGGCACAACAGAGGAACTGTGAGGACCCCATCAAGAGCTTCCAGGTCTGAACACAGTCATGCTATCTAGCACAGCCTTCCAGTCAGTCTTTTCAAATATTTTGCAGTGCTTGTTCATTTACAATAAAAGTACTGTAAAAAGTCAACAAACTCCTGTTAAAAAGCTGGTTTTTGTGATGAAAAAATGAAACTAAGATAAATAATTTCAGAACATTTTCCTCAATGTAAAATTACTACATATTAAAATTAAGGGGGAAAAACCGTCAAACATTTTAGGGAAAAAATTAAACATAAAAAAGCAAAATAGACTGCGTGCATAAGTATGCACATCAGCTGTTTCTGTAGGATTACATCTTCTTGGTTTCATCCGACTGTTGAAGCCATAGTTTGCAAAGAGCTTACAAAGCATGCATGGTATCTCACTTGTTGAAAGGTATTGATCAGTAGAGGGTTATAGAAGAACCTCCACTCCAAACATTTGCGGAGCACCAAAAAAAACGGAGCACCAAAAAAACCCCAGAAAACAGAAACTTACCAGGGAGGCTGCCAAGAGACCTACAGCAACATTAAAGGAGCTATATTAATATTTGACAAGTTCTGAATACTCTCTGCAATTTCTCATATTCTTCACATGTCTAGGCTATGGTGTAGGGTGGCAGGATGGAAACCTTTTCTCACAACAAATGTCCAACTAAACCATCCCAAACCATGCGGCAAAATGTACACCATAACCAGGTGCATCATGGTTGTGGCAGCATCATGCTTTAGAGCTGCTTTTATTTAGCCAGAACTGCAGCTTTTATTAAGGTGGAGGGAATAATGACTAGCTACATATATAAGGAGATTTTAGTGCAAACCCTTCAGGTGTTTGTTAGTTAGCTGAAGATGAAAAGGAGTTTCACATTTCAAAACAACAATGACCCAAAATGTGTTTATTTCACAATGAAGCTGGAAAAGTTTATCTTGGTTAATTTAAGCTTAAGCTTGGTTAAAAGCTTGATTTATCTTGGTTTACCTTTAACAGGGGTGCGTAGACTTTATATGCATTGTATGTGGATTCATTTTAAGAGACTCATGATGGTCTGTCCTGACCTGTCACTGCTTTTCTCCTCTCTTGCCGCAATGCTGGAATGCTTTTCTGCTGATGTTTCTGTTTTGAAGCCGATGTGCACTAAATTATGGGCAGACTGTAGAGCAGGTCAATGCCATTACCATTTTTCAACCTGTGCTCGTCCTCTGGTTTCTCCTAATGCTTAAAACATTTTTGGGGTTTTATATATTTCAGGTTGCCAGTCCGCAGTCTTCCATTAGCTGTCGTCCACGAAAACAGACAATCCAGCCTGCTTATGGCAGTGAGACTGATGAACCGACCAGTACCTCAGAAAGCGATGGAGGTGGAGTAAAAGAGGAGAATGTAGGCACCACCTCTGCTACTCAAATCAATGAAGAGATGCAGAGGATGTTGTATCAGTTGTAAGTTTCTGTACTATCTCCACATTGTTATGGTGGTTCAAGAGCCATGCCTTATGTAACTTTACACATTCCCAAGAGAAAGAGGTTGGGCAGTCGGTTTAAATATCTATATGGTGATTCACTGCCTCATCCTTGTAAATGCACTGAAGCACTGCTAATGCTGAGTAACTAGTAGATTAAGTAGTAGGAGTAAGGTATGAAAGCATCTCTTTGCAACATATCTTAGTTGATTGCACAGAAGTGAGATGAACAAATATAATAAAAAGTAAAATTCTCCATTAGTGTTACAACTACTAAAACTACTAACTAAAAATACAACTACATTTCTAATTTGGCCTTGCACATTTATTGGGTGCAAATGTCTAGTTTTTTAATATAAAGTATGTTTAGTCTTACATGCCTATTTTATACCTAGAAAAATATATGTTTACTGTATTTTGTCAAATAATTAACTGTAGCCCTTGCTCCTGATTTAAAAAAAAGTGTGCCAAAGAAAATGTAAGCAGTTTAAAGAGCATAAACATTATGTCTAATGTTAGCTAGTATTGCTACCTCACGGCTCCAGGGTCTCTGGTTCAAATCCTGAACCCCCCCCCCCAAAAAATTTAAAAAAATTGCTCCTAGGCGTTCTGCTTTTTACTGTGAAAGTGTTTCACTGTTAACTGTGCAATATATTAATGATTTTGATACTTAGATCCCCATTCATTATGTTGCCAGCCTTTCTTAAAAGTAACTGAAGTCCTGTGAATTCATCAGGATTCCTGTCTAAGCTTTTGGTTATTTTTTGGAAACCAAAACATAGGAGCATGAGCTAAAGTATATGTCCTTCATGTTGAGAACATCTTACTGGGTCCCTGTTCATGCATCATTTTAGAACAGCTGAATGCGCTTTGAGATGTGCTGAGTGCTCATTTCTTTTTATGAAACCTAACAAACACCCATAAATGGCTAGCAGCTCTTAAGGTGCACAGAGACAGAGAGCTTAAAGCATACTCCTGATATAATGAAAACATTGTGTTGATATTGTGGACCCAAAAACTAACGATATACTACTCATGGGTGTGTGTGTGTGTGTGTGTGTGTGTGTGTGTGTTTTGTGTGTGTGTGTTTTAGGCGTGAATGTGAGTTTGATGATGACTGTGACTCTTTGGCATGGGAAGAGACTGAGGAGACCTTGCTGCTTTGGGAAGATTTCCCAGGATGTACTCTGACCACAGAGCCCAGCCATGGAGAGGTAAGACTGGTAAATGCTGCTTCATCATCAGTGGAAAAGAGGAATGGAAGTGAAAATGATAATGAATTTTCTCAGAGCCCTGTACCTAAAATCACCTGGAAAAAACCCTCCAAGTGTATTTGTCTAATAGTGCCTCTTTAGTCCCAAGACCCAGGACTGGAAAAAGAACTGGAAGAAGACAAAAATAGACAGTTTTATATAGCTTCTATTAGCAAATCACATATACCTCCACCAGCATACAGTCACTTGTTGCAAGTCATGGTGTTATTTTTATATCAGTGAAAGCGGAGGGTATTGTGATTGCCTGGGTATTGCATCAGTACAAAATTCCCCCAGCTTGTGTTTTTATCTTTATCTGCTGCTGATGGCTTGTTGGTCAGGTTCCTTCATAAAGGTTATATATCTCTGACCTCTCTCTCTCTCTCTCTCTCTCTCTCTCTCTCTCTCTCTCTCTCTCTCTCTCTCTCTCCCTCTCTCCCTCCCTCTCTCTACAGGAGGAGTGTCTTGAGAAAGTGATCAAAGATACAGAATGCCTATTCAAGTCTAGGGAGAAGGAGTATCAGGAGACCATTGACCAGATTGAGGTGATAACAGAAAGCAGAGAAATCTACATTTTGTCCATTAGTCCTTTTAACATAAAAATGCTTACACTTTTCACTTTCACATGCTGTCATTTAGTTGGAGCTGGCCACTGCAAAGTCTGACATGAATAGACACTTGCATGAGTACATGGAAATGTGCAGTATGAAGAGAGGACTGGATGTTCAGATGGAAACATGCAGGAGACTCATTACCCAGACTGGAGAGAGGTATTCACACACACACACACACACACACACACACACACACACATACACACACACGTGTGCATAATGCAAGTGGCTACACATCTTTTCCCATTACTCATTATGGAGACCAGAGATAAAATAACTCTAGACTATGGTGTTTTTCTAATCAGTTAGGAACCTGTGACTGGTTGATAGTAGATTTTAATCCAGCGTGAAAAAATAGAAAAGCTTTGTTTTGCCAGACCACACTACGAACTATGACTCAATCCTAGAAAACAGCTTCTAAAATGGCTTCCTGGTTCACATTTCGGGGTTTACTGCCACCTACTGCCAACTTACGCAAGTTTCAACAGCACAGGAATCAGTCTTTGAAGCCACGTGCATGACACTCGCCAGAGAATTTGGGACAATAAATTTAGTCGTTAATGTGGCCAGGGACCACCTGCTTTTTCAGAAAGAGACCATCTGGATGATATTTCACTGATCACCCAACAACCTTTATTGACCACAGACAAAACTCTTTGTTTGTATGTTTTAAAAGTTATGAAAAGCTCAGTGTGTCACTAAAGTATTTTTTTTGCTCAGAAACTAGCAGTATACAGGGCAGTGTCGTGTGCCAGTCAGATTTTAACCTTTAAGGCTGTGAAATCTGTGGCCAACCAAATGTGCTAACAGGATCAAATGTTATATGAACACTGAGTGCAACAACTGATTACAATACTGAGACTAGTCACTCAGTAAAAATAACTTTTCTGATGTTGTATTATTTAAATTCCTGTGTTATGCTGCTACCGCAAAAATACATCAGAAATTGTTAGTTACCTTTTAACGTTTCTTTACTGTGATTTTATGAAGAATTTGGTACATATTTGGAAACTATTAAGGATTTTTCTAAAGCCTGTTACAGTTGTTACTGCTGTAGGAAATGAACAGCGGAATGTTATTTCGGGCATCATTTTGATGAATTTTCCTGTTATTGAAATTTTATGCTACATATACATAACAATTAAAAAGCCATGTTTCTTTCAAATATAAGCATTTCTTCTTAGCATGTAGATAGTCAACACATTGAGGATTTCATAAATGTATTTCATTTTAATGTATTAATGCCAAAAAAGCTTAAGCACTTTGAAGTGCAGTGATGCATTTTCATAGAAAAATATATGACAAGGCTCAGGTATTTCCAGTGTAAATTATTTTACACAATCTATAACTAACGAAAGGAAAGCAAGGCCACAAAGTGGCAAACAGATAACAGATTACAAATTTATTTTTTTTTTCCAATCTGAATGGAGTAAGAAATAAGCATTGTGGAAAATTAGTTTTTGTGATGTTTTAATCTGTAATACATGCACAGCTTTATAAAGCTGTCCAACATATGCATTCTTCATTTCTATAGTAATAATAATGTTATTAAAAATGTAAAAAATCTCAAATTATTTTACTATATTTATCTCTGCAAGAAGAAACTTTTGAGTTAATGTTAGCAATATTTATCCAGATACTTCACCTATATGCTGACTATTAACTTTTCTTGCTGTCTTCAGTCATTCCCCGTGTCCTGGCCCTGGCGGAGGCGCAGAAGCGAACGATGGGATGGTGACAGAGAAGACTGTAGAAGGAGGAAGATAATAATGAACATCATGATAAGGAAAAAAGAACAAGAGTTGAGAAGCTTCTCTTTCCTCACTGTTAAACCTAAGCCATATTTAGCCCCCAGGTTCTGGTGTGACACTGCTAAACTCATGCTTTTCCCAATGAATAGTCCACTTAGACTCTTAGACCACTAATTATTAAAATTATTTAAAAAAAAATCAGGGGCCAAATGAAATCAACATTACCTCATAAGAGTCACATGAATTTGTTTTTGCAGTATGTGACATGGCATTGACTAACCCCTGATGATAGTAACTGAGCCGATTCCAGAATTTTCCAGAGTGTTTGATTCATCACTGTATAGTGGCAGACATGTGCCAGACATTTAAATGGAAAATACTTCAAGTAGTATGATATTTGTTGTTATAGGACACTGATCTCGAGAAGCAGTATCTGTGAGTTCAGGATCTAACATGGGAATCTTTTGCTCTCTAGACAACTGGTCTCATATGTACCTCATCTGTAAAATACATCATACTGCTTGCCATAATAGAAAATGTACACAAATAGTCCTGCTGCCCGCCGTATGATCATAGCTCTGTTTTGTGCACTGTGGTTGTGAAATAAGTTTGCAGACGTGACCACTAGTTCAGCATTCCTCATCATTGTCCACTCATGCTCCATTTTTGGAAAACTGAAAAACTAACCTGTGGTCAAGCATTAATGAGAACATTTTTCTGTCACTGATATACATAGTCTGAGCTGCTTTGGACGATTACATATTCTTGAAAGGAAGTAATGTATATTCTTGCAGTCATCTACATAAATAGTTTATCTGTGCTCAGAGGGCATGACCTCAGACAAAAAAGCTTTTGCTAAAATCATTTCATCTTTCCAAATACACAGGTAAGGCTGGTCAGTCAAATCAAGCATTTTCAACACCAGCAAAGTAAACGTATACCTCATCCATCTACATGTCATTTGCGGGAAAAAAAAGCTTAAATCTTCTGTGGAAAATTGGAGTAAATGCTGAGCTGACTGTTTGGTTAACCGAACTGATCTCAGTACTGTGCTAAAATAAATATTTGAACTAAATTGAACCTAGAATAGCAGATATTACGCAGTTTGAAAGACGGCCACAAGTTTCCAGATTAAGCTATTTGGATGTGTACATGGCTCAGTGTCTACATTGACATGTACGGTTAAAGGAAATGAACACATGGTGTTTCTGGGTGTGCACATGTTTTGTCCTAGAGTCTACTGCAATAATACGGAACTGAAACGAAAAAGAGTTTGTTGAACTAAAAAGGCAGAAAGGGATACAAAAGGATTGATTTGCGTTCGCATGATCCAACTGAAAGAAGAACACTAGGGTGGTTAAAGGTATCAGTGCTAATCATAGATGCTCATAAACAGCATGCTGCTGGATTGTGAGGTGTTCATTGGAGATGAAAAAAAAAATAAATAAATAAAAAAAAAAAAATAAATAAAAAAAAATAAATATATATATATATATATATATATATATATATATATATATATATATATATATATATATATATATATATATATATATATATATATATATATATATAGTGATAACAGAGGCAAGCTGTGGCATCATGGAGATGAAACATGCACTGCTGTGGTCCTTTGTGTATTTGGAATAAAATGTGCCAAATATGAAGTTAGCATCAAGCAAAAGGCTTTCAGCAGTACAGAAAGTCAGGATCCAATGCTTGCATACATGGTGCTGATCCCCATCTTGTAAATATTTGCTTTATTAAGGCAAAGAGTATAAATCTGTAATATCTGTATGTAAGCTATATGAGTATTGTGCAATAAGAAAAGTGCGAATGGCTCTTAATGTAATGTAACTGACAAAGCATTCGATTTAAAGCATATACAGATTTGCTTTGCCTCCAAAACATGTTTTCATCCATTGTCAGCTTGTTTCCTCTTATCTGGTTCTTTTTTCACTCTTGTTTTTAATTCATCACTTTCTTTTAGAAGCACATTTATCTAGTCCCCATTCTTGTCCTTTTAAAATATGTTTTTAGTGTACAAAGATCTCCTCATTTGAGTAAAGGTTTCAGACATCTCCTTTGTATAGCTTTGCAGTAATCTGGCTTGCAATCTTGAGCTTTTTAATTGTTTAATACTTTAACACTCAAACAAAAAGAGAAGTATGCTCATTTTGAGTGAGAGAGTACTCTCATTTTGTTCAAAAACTCCCCTCTTTTCTTTAATAATATATTTGTTTCTTCAAATTGTGTGTGTGTGTGTGTGTGTGTGTGTGTGTGTGTGTGTGAGTGTGTGTGTGAGTGTGAGTGTGAGTGTGTGTGTGAGTGTGAGTGTGAGTGTGAGTGTGAGTGTGTGTGTGTGTGTGTGTGTGTGTGTGTATTCTTATTTGTTCTGTTGTGTAAACACATTCTTCACCAGGAACTTACTTCTTGTTTACTGCAGTTGGAAAGCCATCTGGTGATCCAGAATGTCTAAAGCTGAATTGCTGTACAACATGTTCAGTTGTCTGTTGTAAATGTGGAAGTTGAGTTTAATACTATAAGTACACAATCTAAACCAGCTTTAGAATTATCAGGTACTTTTCAGAAACAAAAAGTAATTTCCGTCGGGTGTGTTCACCAAAGTTTAAACATGTAACAGAGAAAACAAACAAAAGCAAAGGAAAAATAAGAATGCTTATCCAAAATGTTGGTATGATTGCTATGATTTAACCTAGAGGAAATCAATAAGGATATTGATTATATTATTATATATGATTATATATTATATTGAAATAAGGATATTTAGTATAAAACAGTTGACTTCATGCAAGTCCACTACCCCTGTCAGAAGAATAATTCCTCTCACTTTAATGCACTTGTAGTAAAATGAATTTGTCAATGTATTTGGCTGTAATATCCAGGATGTTAAATAGAATCCAGATTTAGCTTTCTAGCAGATTAGGAAGTACTTTCTAAACAATATTCAAATGATATTCAGAAGGAGGGCAAAATGTAGGTGCTGTATAACAATGTACCACACAGCACTTGAATCACAAAACAGTGCTTTGCCTAAATAAATCTTTTGACAGGGTGGATGGACTCATTAACATGTATGTATCTTGAGGCCAAACATGAGTTGCCTGCTTTAACGAGTGCTGAAAGACTGGAGCTTTATAAAGACTTGAAAAATAAAAGATAATGCAAAAACAGAGTGGAGTTTTCATGTCACAGTTTGATTCATTCTGCCTTGTCTCTCTTTCACAGACACAATAAGGTACAACTGGAAAAAGTAGTGTGTGCATGACTGTGTGTATTTGAGTACAGATGAGCTAAATCTGACCTTTTCTATCGCAAATTTGATGGTTAAGTGGAAATACAGCATGGGACTGGAGAGAGTGTGTAATGCACGATTGAACCATGTACAGTAGAACCTGATGTTTTTGAAAGAATTTTGTGTATGCACAATCTTTACTTGTATATGTTATGTGTGTGTTTATGCATATGATATTTCTTACTCTGTAAAATATGCCATGCGATGCTTACAAGGCTTACATATTTTCTACATCATAAACATATGAAACAGATCAAATTAGTACATGCAGTGATGTAATTTATATATTCTTAAGTAAGAGTGTGTATGCTGTGACTGGATTAGAGCTTGCAGATTGAAGATAACTAGAAAAAAGGGTGGAGAATGACAGGAAGGCAGCAGAGGAGGAAACAATGAGCTAAGGGAAGGGCAAGTACTTACAAAAAGACAAGAGAAAAAAAGAGTGAAAACAATATTTGAAGGAGCTCGGGACAACACTGAGTGCAAGGTAATGAATCTGTTCACTCTTTTATTCTTTTATTTATTTTAGCATTGGTCTCCACTCATGCCAGGAGTGCCTTAATTTCCAGCTATGCTAGGTTCTCTAAAACTGGTTGTGACAGAAATTGTTTAAATCAGGGAACAGTTTAGCTAGTTGGAAATATCTCTTAATTCAACCAGTACTCTGTCCAACTACATATAAAGATTGTTACGTATTTCGTAACAATCCTGCTCCTTTCCTGGGACTCAGAAATACTTATTTCATGATGTGATTAAATAAAATGTTTATGTTCATAAAGTGTGTTCAGCCAGGTACAGTTATACCTTTTTAATTGCTCATAGTTTTGTCTTTAAGACTATTTATGCTTGATCATTTTCTATTGTCTTGGCAGAGTTTATTGGTTTTAGAAATGAAAAGTGTCAAAAAGTTGAGTAGCCGATTTAATATTTATTTAATATATGTTTAATATTTGCTGCATGCTAGCATAAGATTTTTTAAAAGGAAAAACTGCTTAATGTACTGTTGCTGTTTACCCATGTCTATACATACTGAATGATGTTCATGCTATTATGTAATATTTTGCTGTTTAAACTTGAGCTTATACTCACTTTATGATCGTAGATGTCAGTCAAGGTGCTACATGTTGTCATAGCCATTCTAATGAATGGTCTGACCTCCAGTCTTCCTCTGGTAAATTCCTCATTATTATTTCAATAACATACTGAATGTTAGACTGACTTAAAGCTACCAACTACTGAATAGGCAGTTTTTGAAAGCGTAATTTTGTTGATTTATCAGTTTTTTAAGTTTAATATCTAGAAAAAGTGTTGAATATGTAACATTTTCTGGTTGCTTTTGATAGAAAGTTGGTAATATAAAGTTGAAAAAGTTAAAAAGTTGAGAGTCTCTCTCTCTCTCTCTCTCTCTCTCTCTCTCTCTCTCTCTCTCTCTCTCTCTCTATATATATATATATATATATATATATATATATATATATATATATATATATAGTAGTTGTTGCATGACTAATGACTTTTTACTGTTGCACTCATGCACTTCTCTGTTGCTTGCACTGAACAGGAGGCAAAAAACCGATACCGCAGGGAAGCAAACTCTTGCACAGAGTGTCCTCCAGGTGAGAGAGCAGCACCTGACTGTGCATACTGCTTTTGTCTCATAATTTTTCTCACACTGTGTGACTCACATTGCATGACAATGCTCATGACACACATGCTTAACTTTTCTAGATAAAAATTATTGTAATCTAGTTTTTGTCTTGGAGCTCCATAATTTGTATACACCAGGTAGAATAAGCACAGAGATCTTGTGGTTTAGATTTCGTGAGATGCATACCTGCCCCTCATCTCCTTCTCTGATGGGAAATAGTATGGCCTGAAACATCATCAAAACCACTTCCTTCACAAGAACACCGTTTGGTTTGCCGCGGCGTGCACTTAACGTCCTGTTTTGCTGTTCTTGTCTCTCTTCTGTCAGCACAAACCTGTCTGCCACACACTCATACTCACTCCCCCGTACACCGAACACACTTTGCCAGCACAGTTTCTGTGTATATCATGTGACTCTTGTTATCGTCTGTATTACCTTTGTATTACATGCATGCAAATGTACATTATTTACCAGTTCTGCATAGTTCTAACTCTTTTGCCACTATTTTAGCCAAGCAGCTCTGATCTGATCACCTGTGTGATGTGTGTAGCAATGCATCTGAGGTTGCACATCACTTCCAGTAACCTCTGTATTTCCTCTTCTTGCACCTTGTCTCTTCTTTACCCTGCAGGAAGATTTATGTCGGCATGTAACAAGTGTATGCCATGTCCTGAAAATACCTTCATCAACAAGACCAACAAAGAGCACAGCTGCATTGACTGCTTCATGGACTGCAGAGCGGGTATTGTTGTCAACTATTTATATATTTCTCTGTTGAGAAAAAATGGCGAGACGTATAAGAAAGCTACATTCAGTAAGACACAGCAATGCTCTATGCCCAAGATGTTAAGGTTAATATATGGAAAGATTAATATATCTATCTGCTTTCATCTCTTCCTCTCTATCACTCTCTCTCTGTCCGCACCCCCCAAATCCCCCCCCCCGTGTGTGTGTGTGTGTGTGTGTGTGTGTGTGTGTGTGTGTGTGTGTGTGTGTGAATGTGTGTGTGTGTGTGAATGTGTTAGAATTGCATTTACAGGTGGTGAGTCCATGCAGCAAGGTGGCTGATGTGGTTTGCAAATGTATGAAAGGGTATTATTGTGAGAAGAAGGATGAGTACACAGGACAGTGCAAAAAATGTAAACCGCAGCCACCTGAGCCTACCACCTCTCAGCCATCTGCACAGACATCTTCCCACACCATCACACAGCCTAACTCTTATGGCTCAAAGCAGACCACCTCGCACCCTTCCACATGGACCATTAGCGTGTTACTTTCCACTGCTGTTCGACAAAATATGTCACAGGGTCAGAACCAATTTTGTGCCACAGCAAACGCCTACCTATTGAAATGATGTTGTTTGCTTCATGCAATAATGAGAATCTGAATGAACAATATATATTTTTGAAGACACATCTGGTGTTTTATTGTCACACAATTCTGTCTTTTTAACAGGACCGAATATGCATCTTATCATCCTGGTTTTAGTTCTGAGTTTTGTATTCGGCATGCTCTTTTTCTTTTTCTACAAAAGAAGAAAAATAGACTGCTTAAAAAAACGTAAGTTCATGTGCATATACATACATCTATAAACACACATGCATTTCTGGTAAACTTTTAACAGTTGCCTTGATGATTGTTCCATTATTATTATTATTATTATTATTATTATTATTATTATTATTATTATTATTATTATTATTATTATTATTATTATTATTATTATTATTATTATTATTATTATTATTATTATTATTATTATTATTATTATTATTATTATTATTTTTATTTATTTTATTTATTTTTTATTTTTTTTAATTATAGCTATTCTTTCATCCACCAGGTTTAAAGCAGTGCTCAGTACGAAATCAAAAGGTATGTCTATGGCTGAAATGGGACACTATATATATATATATATATATATATATATATATATATATATATATATATATATATATATATATATATATATATATTGTTTTCGCCGCTAATGAATATTTATAACTGATACATCAATATGTCAGTGCTCATTTACATGTTTCTTCCATTATTGTTTTATTATTTACAGGAGGACAGTAGAGCCATGTCTTCTGATATAAACCAGCCGGATAAACAGCTCCATTGCCAGGAGACACACACAGACACACCTAGCACCACTAAGACAGACTGTCCCACCCTTCAGCCAGGAAGCAGAGAGCAGACTCTACCAGCTTCTGGAAATCTAGGTATGTTATTTGCACCATCTTAAATCTTTAGCAATTGAGACAAGTGTCCCAAATATGTTTTACATGGTTTATTGCTTACATATTTCTTTTATATCCTTATGTGTATTGAACTATTACTAAATCTCATCTAGATCTAGCTCGCCCGAAAAGTTATAGCCATGTCTAATGTCTCACAACTGATCATTTTCACTTTTTGCTATGCACTGAAGATCTTTGGGTTTGAGATCAGAAGACAAATATGAGATGATAGATCAGAAATTCAGCTTTCATTTACTGATATTTACATCTAATTTAAACGTGTTGCCAGTGTTTTTTTGTGAGTCATTGTGTTTCTGTCTTTCTGAATTAGATTGGATGCATTTCTCTGTAAATTGCCAGATAAAACGTTTCTGTCGACTAAATTAATTCTCTAAATTCATCTCACACTATCTCCACTGTGCCGGACTGATAAGCTTGTATATTTTGGATCATGAGCAGATCTATTCTTTCTCCACGCTTTGGCCTTTCCATTATTTTGGTAGAGGTTAATCTTGGTTCCAGAACCTATGTGTCTTATCTCTGTATTTCTGTGTAAATTCCAATCTGCCCTTTCAATTCTTACTTATGAGTGGTTTGATTCTAGTCTCTATATTTCTGCTCTTG
The DNA here is from genome assembly GCA_033459395.1 of Hemibagrus guttatus. Classification (NCBI taxonomy): domain Eukaryota; kingdom Metazoa; phylum Chordata; class Actinopteri; order Siluriformes; family Bagridae; genus Hemibagrus; species Hemibagrus guttatus. The sequence continues at coordinate 19,865,463 of JAUCMX010000003.1, forward strand.
TTTAAACAGTGGATTGCGGTACCTTCACGCCTGCCCTGTAGAGATTGTTGACTCGTTTTGGGGGGTTTTTCCTCACAGCCTTTTCAATATCTCTCATCAACTATTGTTTTCCTTGACCTACCTGTTTGATGTCTGGTTGTTCTTTCTTTTAATGGACATTTAAATTATTGTATTGGTTATGCCCAATACTTCTGCAATGACTGGTTAATTTTCCTTCTTTTATCAGTTTCAAAATGGCTTGTTTTTCCCCAGCTCTGTTGCATCCTTTTTTAACAACAAATGCAGTCTTTACAGGCGAAAGCCAGGCCTCAACCCAAGAGTAGACATTCACTGCTATTACTTTCTATTTGGCTATTACAATCAGTCGAACAGGGCACACATGGACACTAAGAAACAACTGTCAGTTACATATCCCTATATTTTTTGATCACCTGGAGAACTCACATTCATTTTTTGATCTCAAACAACAATGTCTTCAGTGTATTATTTAGTGTGTAAATTGAAAAAAAAAAATTCACCAATACAGCACACCCCATATTGGTTCAAATAACCCTTTAAAAAATACATTATAAATATACATTATAAGCAAAAAATACATTATAAGTATACATTGTAAGCAAAAAATACAGAGACTGGTATTTGCTTGGAGTGAATTATAGATTCAAGGACTTAATTTTGGATGTTTAGAGAGATCTTTGAATTTTTGGAGAGAATATTAAATGTTTGCACAGTCTAAAATCAATGCAAATGATTTTGTTTTTCAAATTATGACAGTTGAGCCTCTTTAGACTATATCTACAGTTTGCCTCTTTCAGGTCCTCTCCACATATATGGTGCAGGCACAGTGTTTGTCAGTTTGCTGAACCAATTTGGGCTGAATGGAGGAGATAAGGATGAAGAGGATCTCCGGAAGCAGCCTTTAAACAACAGTGAAATGCATGGTCCTCCCTCTCCTATGATACCACTGTCAAAGGAGGAAGGGAACAGGGACATCAATTATATCTCTTTCCCCTTTCAGGAGCAAGGGAAGGAATGTCACATGTCAAAAGAAGAAGGATTGTGATGGATATAAACCTTAGCCCTTTTTGTTTGCTGTGTGATTATTGTTTATGGTGCCTCACCATAAACTTTGGCTCTGGGTTTTGGGTTGTCTGAAAGCTGAACCTCCTTCCTGGTTGAGTTTTGAGCTCCTTTACAACAAAAAAGACTATACCATCAAACTTTAACCTGGACATCTTTGTCTGGATCCTGTGAAAAGGCAGCTGTGTATGTATTGTATGTGTCAGCATGCTTATGTGTGTGAGCATGTATGGTGGGACTCTGTTCATCAATGAAGATGAATGGAAAGCTCCATTAATTAAAGGCCTGGTATAATAATGTTGATGCAATGCATATATAGTAAATGTCAGACTGTTTGTAAGTGTTTCAGCTTATTATAAATATATAGGTTTAGTGACTGCATTCAAAAATACCCTGTATTTGCACATGTTTTGTAACCTAAGTTATTGCAAATCTTTTTTTTTGTGCACCTCTGTAAATGTGTATATATTAAAGAAAGACAATCGTGCCATAAATTTGAATTTTCTGCCCTTTTTAACATGGGAACTGAGGCTTTTTACTTAGAATGAAATGCAAAACCAATATCTGTGTTTATAAGCACACAGATGCTTATAAACTTTATAAGCACATCAGATCATGGCCCACAAATAGAAAATGTGAAAATAGGCTTCACAGATTCACCACAAAACTGACTTACTTCCTTTAAATTTAATTAAAGAAAGATGTTACTTTTCATTTGACAAAGTTGCAATGAGAAAATCATTATATCATTTATACAAAATACAAATTTTGAATTATAAAAGTGAATTATTTAAAAAAAAAAAACATTTTTCCCCACAACAAAACAAACAAAAACACAAACAGAATTCTCAGTATGGATAACTTACTATAACCTATGGTGCTCAGAATCAAACGGTATAGTAAAGTACACACCAACATCTATACACAGCTTGCTAGCAGGGTTCGGGGATAACTGCGTTACAGGTTTTTTTTAAATTTTATTTTATACAAAAGATAGCATTCTAGAACAACTAACTGACAATGACAGATAGTAAACTACTGAACACTTAAAATGATCTGAACTGATGAACATTCATCGAATCATAAAAATTCAAATGCTCAAAGGCCACCAAAGGAATAAGACACACAGTTATCAAACTGTGTAATATGCTATACACAGCCATGCTCCAGCCAGACGTACCATATTCTATTCTTTTTGATTCGGTTGTTTTTATTTTAAATGGTGGTTTTATCCTGTCTAGGACATGGGTTTCTTAGTACAAGGGGATATATTTAATTTGGTGTTGAAACATTCTTTAGATATTGCATCTCTTCCTGTTTTCAGTAGCCCTTTTCATTGTTTCATTGTTAACTTTAGGCCATATTGCAAAGGATGTGCACTATCTTTACTGTCAGTACATAAAAGTGCTTGTGTGTAATGTCCTCACTTCTAGTTTAGTGACTTTTAGATTTTTGTTCAAGTGGATATCGCTTTGCTTTGAACAAAATTCTGTGTTGTTTGTACAAATTTGTATGTGAATAAGTGAAAAACGACAACAACAATAACAACAACAGTTAAAAATCAAACTGACCAACTTCCTGTTAGTTTAAAGAAAAGAAAAAAACTCAATTCGTGAATTATAGCACCCCTAGAGGTGATTTTATACAAAACCTCTAGGAGTCCCTTGGGTCCAGGTCTTTCCTGTGCAACCTGTGGGCATAATACATTGCACCATTGCCAAGATATGCCAGCAGTTTCTGTTTTGGGGACTTCATTAAAAAACTTCTTTCCATAAACTTGAAGAAGAAGCATGAAATTGGCATAACCCAAAGAATCAGAGGGGAGAGGAATTGACATGATGCTGGGTTGCAGAGTTATTACTACAAACTTATTTCAAGCTTTACCTCATTGGAGAAATTAGAGTGCTAAAGTGGTGTACAACAAAATTGCTGCGTCAACTTCAATAAAAAGTGTTCAAAGTTTTCTGTGGGCTGCCATAGATACATATCTGGAAGTATTCTTCTTCTTCTTCTTCTATTATTATTATTATTATTATTATTATTATTATTATTATTATTATTATTATTATAAATAGAAGAAAAATAAAAAGAAGAAGAAAACAACTACAACAGTATGTCCTTTGTCTCTACTTCTGTGCTTGGCCTCTAAATACATTTTTACAAATTTAAAGATGGCCGCAGGGTGTTTGATTAACCTTCAATTAAACTTCCTTTGTGTCAGCCAAGTCCGATCAATCACATAAAGGTAAAAATACTATCTATACAAACAATAATAATCATAAAAGTACTAAAAATGTAGACAGTATGCTTTCCAAAAAAAGGAAAAAAAGAATCAGAGGTTCTCACCTTTGTAAATATGATTAAAACATAAAAAAATCAATCTATTAGCACACACAACTCAGTGCAACTATGTAAAAAATCAACTGTTCATCTTCAATACCCATAAATCCAGAACCTATTGTGGGAATTCTGGGTGTGAGGTAAGACTACACCATAGATGGTACTCCTTGTCCAATGCAGGGAACAATGTACACGCATTGCCTTCACAAACAGATCGAACTCTGCGCTTCCTTTTTTAAAATGTGATATTAAATTATTTATTATTATTATTATATATGAGACCCTGTTTCATTGTACCATTAATTAGTTCAAATGGTCGATATAGTGGAATTTTCTTTCCCTTCTTTCTCAGTATCCCATTAGTTTGCGGCAGGATGAGTGTGCCTTTCTCCTCCCTACACAAGCTATTTCTTAAGACTTTGTTACAGTGAATAGTCAATCCACACTCTTATATGCCTTTTCCTGCCTCGTACTCTCTGCTTCCCTCTGTCTCCCTTAGACCTCTTCTTGCCATTCTTTATGTCCACACACTTCCTGGACTGGCATTGGCACTTCCTCATCCACTGTGCACTGACTGGATTCGTTGGAAGTTTTCTCGGACCGCCAAAAACAACCTAGAATGTAATCAGACAGTTGCTAAAATAATGCAGAGAGACAACTAGACAACTAAGAAAACGAATTTATTTTTGCTTATAATTGAAGCTAATAAATATTGTAAATCATTTGAATTAAAGGTGAGTGTTACTGACCAGCTGTAGCCAACATGATCCATCCATATGCAGGTGTGGTTCTGCTGATGAGAATGAAACAGGTAAGCAGAATGCACACACAACACAGACTCAGAGTGATCCACACAGTATCTGTGAGAGATCGAACAACAGTAAGTGGGAGAAAAGAGAGAAAGAGAGAAAGGATAAGTCAACATTGTAAAGTTCTATTTGTGTATATACAGGTATATGAGAAGAAGGCTGCTATGAACATTTTGTTGTAAACTGAAAGACAATATATGTAATGTGCTCACCTTGAGAGAGTGCTTGCTCAGTTTTTTTGATAGTTGAGATTACTGCTGGTTTTGTTGTTGGTGCGCTTGTTGTTGGTGGCAGTGTTGGGATTTTCTCACAGTCTGTACAGGGATTACCGCTGCATTGATATCCACTCTCGCAGCCACACACTGCATCACTGCTATTAGTGCACTTCACCTTATACACCATGTCTACAGTCAAAGCAACATATAAAACACACAGTTGCATTACTAACTGACCTTATTCTAAACATCATTCAAATAGACTAAAAAGGTCCAGACTTTTTCTTTAATCCATGGATGCTAGCTATAACTAGCTGTTGTTTTGAAAGATAAAAAAAAACTAGCTTAAAGCAGATTAATAATATTTCTGAAAATCTGAATGCCAAAACATACAGAGCTCAGGCTGAATTAAAAACTATTTAGATGATCTAAATAGTATCAAGATGATGTTCATCAGGCTGAATGTGTGTTACCTTGATGCTTGTGAGGAATAATTTACAGACTTGTTCAGAAGTGTGAACTTTTATAACTTTCATGTATTCTTATTTCTTAAACATATCAAGATCTAGAAATAAATATAGAAATGATCATCTGTGATAGCTAAAACTTTTCAAACCTTTGATACTTTTCTATAAAATATACATATATCTATATTTATCTTTGTGTCACATGTTATGATTTGAATCATATTAAACTGACAAGCCTGTTCAAAAACTGTTACCTTAAACGGTTCATGTGGCTTTTGAGCCAATAAGCTTTACGTCTATATGACTCAATGTTTTCAGTTTGAGCCTGAGCCCCCCCATTACTACCAGAAGAAACCCACCAGGTTGAAATAGGGGGAATCCCTCTCCTCCTGTTCCTGTCATTTCAGCAATATATTGTAACATTTCAGACTCTTTATATGATTAAGTTGATATTTCAGAGAAATGCTAAAACTTTTGCTCTATTGCTGACATGGCATACCAATAATCCATTGACCCATTCATCTGCTGTAACTGCTTTATCCTAGTGGATCTGAAGCCTGGCCTGGGGACACTGGGTGTGAGTCATCACAGGGCACCACACACACCAACACACCCACACACACACACACCTATTCAAGCATGCCAGAATGATAAATCTTCTTAAGGCTTACGTTCTTTGGTGCATTGAGTGCATCTTTTGCATTCCATTTCTCTACTGTATTCATCCATGTAGAAGTCAGAATTACACGGTTTACACACGGTCTCAGACTCTTTCGTACATCCCATCTCCATGCGTTCACCTACACATACAGTCAAAGTTTGTGATGAAGTATGTCATCATTCAGATGATAGTAACAGGTTGTGTCAGACTGTGGTCTACTGGTGTGACATATTAGTAATGGTGTCTCAGTAAAAGGTGTATATCAGTCTCAAGTATGGCAGTTACAGTTAGCAGACCTTGTCATCATTTTCAAGAACGCCATGTGTCATCGACAGTGGACTTTTAAGGTGACATTCAAAATGACTCGTTACTCACTGAATGTAATGTCTCTGTCATTTATCTTATATATAATAGTAATGACAGTCTATTAGTAATTGGCCCATATATTAAAGTTTCTCTATTATCATCACCTGTAAATTCAATCTTTATTATTAAGACGTCTGTGTTTTTATGTCTCTTTTATGTCTATTGTTCATAAAAACGTAAATCAACATTACTTTTTACTTTATGACTGTCATAAGTTGAGTAAAAATGTTACAAACACCAGGGAGCATTACAGACTACATAAATCATTTTCTTATTAAATATTATAATATCTGATCATCCTCATTACAATAATAGCTAGTCATCCTCATTATATACCATGCATAGCTTGACTTTTACGCACAGATAAACAGCTTAATGTTCCCATATGTGAAAGTTAAATTAACAGTTTTACATTATTAACAATAATAATGAGACTGTTTACATTCTATATAAAAAGAAAACTAGTGAATTAATTGTATATAACTTAAAAAAAATAAGAATTTGTTTAAAAAGCCTAAACCATTTCATGTGAAAACTGTAATGGTGTTTTACCTGGTGCACATTTATTGCAGCATTTTGTATCAACTTTTTTAGATTTATATGCTTTAGTAGCATCACACTCCAGTGGATGGACATGACAGAAGAAGTGTGTCAAAAGAAGAAAACCACACCACAAGATCAGCATCTGGTTGAATGAAAATCACAGATATGGTCGCACAGACAAGAAACAATTGCTGTAAAATATAATTATGTATATTTTCTGTAAAGATGTAAGAAAAATAAAAAAAAATATCATCCATATTTACTACTTAATTCATATACAAACTATACTAAAGTTGGTTTAAAATCATATGAGAACTTTCAAAACTGATGAACAAAGCACAAAGATGCTTGAATATAAGCTCCATTATTAATATATTTGAGCTTGTCTAAAACTGTTTTACCCCAAAAAAGCAAATACATAACAGAGAAAACGTATCCAAGAATCTGTTCTAGTAGACCAATACTTTAAAACACACATTTAAACTTACTACTACTACTACTACTACTACTACTACTACTACTTTACTACTAAATTTAGCTTATAAATACAAGTTGCTTGGTTTAATGAAACAATTACAACATCATGGCATTATATATTGTAATAAAGCTCCTCTAGCTGTTCAGTAATAAAGTACTCAATGCAGTACCTTACGATGAGAGTAAAAGATGAGTGAGATATGAACAAGTAGGACCCCCAGAAGCTTCTGAACATGAAGTTACAAGAAGCTGCCTATTACTCCTTGTCATAAATGTCAAGACATGAGTCATTCATATATACACCCTTATGCTACATTAAGAGACCACCAAAGCGATTCTGCACTCTCGCAGGCGCCTTTAACCTGCTTTAACCTCCTTCACTCTTTCCATTAACATTTATACCTTTTGATTCCAAAACAATCACCCCCTTATATTCTCTCTCTCTCTCTCTCTCTCTCTCTCTCTCTCTCTCACACACACACACACACACACACACACCTCTCTCTCTCTCTGACAAACACAATCTTTTTCAATCTCTCACTATGAAATAGGCTAAAATCCTTTGCAAGTATGTAAGTCCTATGTAAGTAATTTTGTGGGTCATGACTTACTACATACTGTAAACTGTTTGGTCCATTCAGGTCAGCCCTGCGGCAGCCTGTCACATGATGTGAAATCTTTGTTTCACTCTCCTCTTCTTTTCTCACTAAGAACAGAACATAGTCTCGGCTCTTTGAGGTTTCAGTGTTCACAGAATTCAGGCCACAAAGTGAGAAACGATCTCTATCCTGCATGATTACGGTCTCTGTGACAAATTAGATCATATCGGTACCAAATCTAGTCTGAATCATTTTTCTAAATTTCTCTCACTCTCTGTCATAAACACACATGTTTCTCTTTCAGACCATGTGAGAATTTTTTCTGGACATAATTATTAATGGTGCTAATTAATGATATGCCTGCACCTAACTTTAACCTTTTTAGAGAGAAGTTGCAGTTTTTCATTCATTCATCCCTTGTCTACCACTTATCCGATCTATTCTCAGGTCACAAGGAGCCTGTGCCTATCTCAGGCGTCATTGAGGATCAAGGCAGGATACACCCTGGACGGAGTGCCAACCCAGCGCAGGGCACACATACACTCTCATTCACTCACACAATCACACACTACGGACAATTTAGAGATACCAATCAACCTACAATGCATGTCTTTGGACTGGGGGAGGAAACCGGAGGAAACCCCCGAAGCACAGAGAGAACATGCAAACTCCACACACACGGCGGAAGCAGGAATCGAACTCCCAACCCTAGAGGTGTGAGGCAAACGTGCTAACCACCAAGCCACCGTGACCCTAAAGTTGCAGTTTTTATAAAAACAAAAAGAAAAGAAAAGTGAAAAAAAGAATACAGAAGAAACAAAACAAAACCAATTTGGGGACCAGCCAAGTTTCATATTCCTAGATTTATGGGGACACATTTGGTCTTCACCAAGATGTGAGAACACCCCCCCCACCCCCACACAGTTGCTTAGTCACGATTTGGTGCATTAAATTAGGTCAAGTTTTTTTCTATGTTGACCATTTTAGAGTGTTATGTGTATAATATACCTTCACCATCTGTACATTTTTACAGTACAGTGTTAATAGACAATGGGCCTTTAGAAGGAGGTTTGGCTGGAGGTGATGGGAGTGATGGGGTGTAGGCTCCTCTGATTTTGCGGTGTGAAAGTTGTTCACCTCTGGGCATCATCAATAGTTTAGAACTTTAAGATTTACATGTTTTGTTTTTGAACATCACAGTGCGTACACTGTCTTATAACAGAGCATGTAAAATTCTCAATAATTTTTGATAATCAAAACTTATTGTAGGTAAAACACCTTATTTTTTCAACTTCAAGAACATGGAGAATATGTAAAATTCATTATTCATCCTTATTTGGAGCAACTTATAGAAATACTTTTGAAGTCTCTGCTAATGAATACATCGATACTGGTTCACTAGGACACAGACTAAGAATATCATGTCTTAACCCTGTTGGGAGATAGAAAAGCAAGTAGTGCAGGAAAAGCACAAAGACAAGTTTAAGTATTTGAGGAAGAAGTCTTTTTAGGTCTTTTTAATGAAGACTGACTCAGCTGTCTGGACATCTAGGGAAAGTTAATTCCACCACCTAGGTTCTGGCACAGAGAAGAGCATTGATGAATGCCTTCCTTGTATCCTGAGAGATGGTGAGACCAGTCGAGCAGTGGTGAGACCAGTCGAGCAGTGGTGAGACCAGTCGAGCAGTGGTGAGACCAGTCGAGCAAAGCACCATACAAAGAGTAACTGAACTCAGGATCAAACTGTGGAGCTTTGAGGTGACTACAAACTTGTTTAATTTTAAAAAGGCTAAAACATAAAAGAACAAATATTTTGAACAACTTATCATCAGCCAAAATTTTAAATGTTTGTACAGTATAGACAAATCCACCTACTCCAGTAATGATTGAATTGAGTGTCAAACTACACTGATCATTTTTTTCTTTCTAATTCTCTACTTGCAGAGGAAGTGGAAAAAAAGAAACGTGTCAGGATGTGACCTTTTTTGTTCAGGAAGTTGTTTCATCATAGCTCAACACTCACATGAGCTCATATGCACAGCTATAAAACAGCTGCAAAACAGCATAAATAGAATAATGAAAAGAAAAAAAATTGTGGTTATTATTAGTTTAGCATATTGCAAATTGCATGCTAACATCTTCACGTGTGAACATTATGCAAATACTTGACCAAACCATCACTGTAAATCACACAGTATTTAATATAATGAAAAACTTACATTTAATCTGCTGTAGCCAAGCTAGTATTGTTACAGAATGTAATCCAAAGTTAGTATATGTTTGTCATTGCTCGAAAAAGATATGGAATTCAGTACACTACATTTCTCATTTCTCAGTGCACTATGGTGCTATGTGATAACTTTATTTATGCTCATTAAGATCCCAATACTTGCTTTTTAGTATTAACAAACAATTGTTTGACATAGCAGTTTTTGTGCATCATAGCGGTGCATTGATGGATCACTGCTCCAGGGTCTCTCTGCTTTCATTCTTGGCTTGGGTTACTGGGTGTTGTAATTTTTTCTGCCTTGGATCCCTATGAGTTTCCTTCCAAAAAACATGCCTGTATGTACATTATTAGCCCCTGGCCCTGAGGTGTGAATGAATGTGTCACCATTTCTGCACATGACATTCTGCAAAACACCGGGGTTTCTTCCAGGGTGTATTCTCACCTCTTGTCCATTGGTCCCAGGATAGGTTCCTGTTCCACTGCAATCCTGACCAAGATAGACCAAGTAATTTATATAGAAGAATTAATAAATGAATGAATGACAATTCATCAAATAATTCATTAGACTACACAAAGACTGCACATGCATACCACATTGAAGTGACACATATCTGATTTTCTGCCTTAATGTGACAGATATCTGTTTTTTTTTTTTTCAGGACTGTGTGGACACAAAAATCAAATCTTTTTTAACCAGATCTGAGCCACAGTCATATGTGGTCCTATATTATACACACATGTCCCACATTCACCCAGGTTTGTTAATGTTGGAGTGGCAGGGCACTTTATATTCCAGTGTGTCCCCTGATGCCTGTGGTACCTTCTGACACTCACTTTTATTTCTGCACTTTAACTGATACCATGTAATCTGTTCTTATTCCCCAGGTTAAAAACAATAATAAAAAAAAAAACTAGAACAAATCAAACACAAAAAATAATGAATACAAAAGCTTCTTCCACAGTTGATATTGAGTAATCAGTCAAAACCGGAAGAAACCTAACAAAACAGTTTTATATATAGTTTTGAATTCCCCAAATTCCCGTCAGATCAACACTGTGGGATGTCCAACCTATGTCCATCCCACAATATATATATTCGTTGTTATGCTCCTCAAACCATTCCTAAAGATTTTTTGCAGTGTGAGAGGGCACATTATTCTCCTGAAATGAATGTCACTGACATTATATTATGTTATAGAATACCTATGCTGGATTAGGAACGAGTACATCAGAGGGACAGCTCATGTTGGACATATGGGGGACAAAGTTAGGGAGGCCAGATTAAGATGGTTTGGACATGTTCAGAGGAGGGAGAGTGAGTATATTGGTAGGAGAATGTTGGACATGGAGCTGCCAGGCAGGAGGCAAAGAGGAAGGCCAAAGAGGAGGTATAAGGATGGAATTAATGAGGATATGAAGCTAGTGGGTGCAAGTGTTGAGGATGCAAAAGATAGAGATAGGTGGAGAGAGATGATTCGCTGTGGCGACCCCTGAAGGGAAAAGCCGAAAGAAGAAGAAGAAGAAGAAGAAGAAGAAGAAGAAGAAGAAGAAGAAGAATACCTATGCTATGTAGTATTGTACTGGTTCTGCAACAACATCTAAGTAGATAGTAAGTGTCAAAGTAACATCCACATAAATTCCAGGACCCAAGCTTTCTCAGCAGAACATTCCTCAGAGCACCACACTGTTTCCTACAGCTTGGTTTGTTCTCATAGTGCATCCTGGTGCCATCACTTCCCAAAGTAAGCAATGCACATGCACCCTGCTGTCCACATGATGTAAAAGAAAACATGCTTCTTGAGTCCAGGCCACCTTCTTAAATTGCTCAGTGGTCCAGTTCTGATGGTCACTTGCCCATTGTAGGCACTTTCAGCAGTGGACAGGGGTCAGCATGAGAACACTGGTCTGTTGCTACGATACTGCAAGTTGTGATACTGTGTGTTCTGACATCTTTCTATCATAGTCAGCATTAACTTTGTCAGCAATTTGTGCTACAGAAGCTCTTCTGTGGGATCGGACCAGATGGGTTGACCTTATGTCCCCACACACATATATGAGCATCGGGCACCTAGTTTACCAGCTGTCCTTCCTCGGACCACTTTTGGTACTAACTACTGAATACCAGGATCATCCCACAAGACCTGCTGTATCCCACCCTGTAAAAGGTGTCATGGCAACAAGATAGTCAATGTTATACACTTCACCTGTCAGGGGTTTTAATGTTATGGCTGATCAGTGTATATTATTAGATGTAACTGAAATTGTCTGAAACAAACTGAGAAGTAAATAGAAATTTGATGCAGTTGGTGCAATATTTTTGTGTTTTAGTTATTCTGAATCTGCTCCCTAGAGAAAAGGTTTAAAATAAATAAATAAATAAAATAAATCAGTACTTTATGAAGTGTGTAGTAGCATAGTTCTCCAAAACACTCGAGGATATAATTCCAGAGTTAAGACATAATTGCGCAGTATGAAGTGGCTCATGGTTCATTGCGCTCATTGGTTGAGTGGAAGCCAAAGATTGAGAGAAAAAGCGCGTGCACGTAACGCGGTTTCTCGGTAAAGCCTGCCTTCCTTTTTCTCGGAGAAGAAACGGACTAGCTCGGGCTTACCTCCATTTTTCATCGTACTTTTTTTTTAATGAACATCGCAACTCTTCAAGACTCATGACTTCGGCAGAGCTTTCTATGTTGTGGGATCCGTCTGAGAGCAAGATGAACTCTTCTGTGTTCGTAAGTTCGACTCAGCCACAGTCACGGAAACTTTTAGATCAGTATCGCTGCTGTGGGCGGCGGAGTGATATAGAAAGTAAAAAAGTGGAAAAAAAACAGAGGACATTTTATATTATTTGCGACTTAGTTTTTAACGTCAAAGACAGATCTAGCCACAAAAGATACTAGCGGGTTTGTGACAGTTGATTAAATCAGGTTTTTTTTCTTTAAAAAAAACAACAACAACAAAAAAACATTGATAGATCTACCGTAATCCGCTTCCTCGTAAATCTGACTGGCCTTCGTGAGAAAAAAGGAAGTTGTCGCGACTTTGATCAGAGTTTGTCACTAATGCCATTTACATATGCAAATAAACTAGTTTTAAGTCAAATCATGAGTTTAGTTTTAACCATTTGAGAAGGATGTATTTTATTACATGTTTCCCTTTTATGTTCTCCAGCTGAGAGTTGTAATGGAGGAAAACTAAATACTAATGCCAAAATGGAAAGCAGGCACCACCCAGTGAAGTGGAAAAGGATTTGTGTGCCATGCATCTTCTTTGTGCTGGTAGGAAGTGCCTTAAACTGATACTTATAAACAAGAATAATGCATTCACATTGTATCATTTAGAGATACACTCAAATATATTGAGTTTTCCTAATATTTATGCAGCATGCAGAGTACCGAACCTGTCCCTTGTTTTGTTTACACCAGGCTATTTTAAGGCAATGTGATGCCACTGAAGAGCAGAACATCTTTAACAATACAGTAACATGTCAAGAGAACGAATACCTGCATACTGGTTTCTGCTGTGATAAATGTCCTCCAGGTAATACAAGCCCCCAGACCACAGTGTCTAGATATCTTCACCTCTCTGCTGTCAATAGGACAGGTTCCTCTCTCTCTCTCTCTCTCTCTCTCTCTCTCTCTCTCTCTCTCTCTCTCTCTCTCTCTCTCTCTCTCTCTCTGCATACTGGTTTCTGCTGTGTTAAATGAACTCCAGGTAACACAAGCCCCCAGCCCACAGTGTCTTCACTGTCTTAACAGTAGGACAGGTTCAGCGCTCTCTCTCTCTCTCTCTCTCTCTCTCTCTCTCTCTCTCTCTCTCTCTGCATACTGGTTTCTGCTGTGTTAAATGAACTCCAGGTAACACAAGCCCCCAGCCCACAGTGTCTTCACTGTCTTAACAGTAGGACAGGTTCAGCTCTCTCTCTCTCTCTCTCTCTCTCTCTCTCTCTCTCTCTCTCTCTCTCTATCTCTCTATCTCTCGTCTCTCTCTCTCTCTCCTCTCTCTCTCTCTCTCTCTCTCTCTCTCTCTCTCTCTCTGCATACTGGTTTCTGCTGTGTTAAATGAACTCCAGGTAACACAAGCCCCCAGCCCACAGTGTCTTCACTGTCTTAACAGTAGGACAGGTTCAGCTTTCTCTCTCTCTCTCTCTCTCTCTCTCTCACAGAATATATATATAAAATATATATATATTATATATATATATATTCTGCAATAATTGAATATATTGTCATGATACACATCACAACATTTGAATTTATTGATGACGTTACACCTGATATACAGCAAATTTTACTCTGGTGTAATATTTCACAATGATTATGCCCTGCTTTTTTTTTGTTTTTGTTTTTCCAATTTTTACACCTTCTACTTCTCTCTTGACAGGATATAAACTAAAGCAGAAATGCTCAGGAGAGGGCAAGAGGTCAAACTGTGTGATGTGCAGCCCCGGAACATATCAGGACCACACAAACCATTACATAAACTGCTTCACATGCAGTGAACCATGCGATGCAGATTGTAATTATATTTTTGTCCATATCTTTATCGCTATGTTTGTTCAGCTGTGCTTTATAAAAGTGACTAACTTTTTATTCCGTTTTTTTTTTTACTCTTTCCTGACAGCTAAGGAAATTGAGATACAACCATGCACACATAAGCAAAACAGAATATGTGGCTGTGAGACAGGATACTACAAAAATGTAGTAAATGAAATTACCATGTCATGTGATCCCTGTCGAAAGTGTGGAGAGGGTGAAAGGGATATCAGGCCATGTAAGACTTTCTCTCTCTCTCTCTCTCTCTCTCTCTCTCTCTCTCTCTCTCTCTCTCTCTCTCTCTCTCTCTCTCTCTCTCTCTCTCTCTCTCTCCATTGCTCCTCCTTTATTTAAGACCCAAGTCTATGCTGCAGCATATATAACACATACCCTCTCAGACATGCACCTTTATTTAAGTGTATAATATTTGACAGTTTTTTTTGTTATTATTCAAAATGACAACCCCATGTTTTAATCAGGTGAAGGAGAGAAGAACACTGTGTGTGACTGTAAATATAACCATTTCCGCGTAGCTAAAGGAATCTGTGCACCGTGTACAAAGTAAGTATTATTATTGTACTGTAGGGCTTTTGGTTTGATTATGAAATAATGTAGAAATACTACCAAGCATATGGAATCAATTGAAAAATGGCAAAAAACAAAAAACATCATTTCTTTTTACTTCAGTTCCAAAAGACCAATACTGGTGTTCTAGTCTAGGTGTGTGTTTTGGGTGTTTAGAGAGAACTGTGAATGGAAGGCAATGTTGGCTCAGTGCTAGGTTTCTCGCCTACCATGCAGAAGGCCCTGGTTTGGTTCCCAGCCAATGCCCAATCCCAGCCACTGGATGCAGTGCCGGAAAAATGGGAGGGTTGTGTCAGGAAGGGCATCCGGCGTAAAACCTGTGCCAAGTTGTTGTGCGGACCAGTTGGTCCACTGTGGCGACCCCGAACAGGGAGCAGCCAAAAGCAACTTTAAGAGAGAACCCTGAATCGATGTTCTATATATTCTTACTTTCTATGTGTCTGTGAGACATGTGACCTCATTAAATTGGGTCGCTACATCTTTTATGGGTGTATGAATAACAACAATATGGGAACAGTGAATTATGTTCCATGAGTGGGAAATGAGATTAATACAAACTTTCTATATTTCAGTCCTAAGAATTTGTAAAAAAAGATAAAATGATGTGTAATGTGAGTGGTGGTTCTGAAAAATATTTGGTGCTTTTTTCCAGCTGCAGTTCTAAGTGTCCTGAGATCTGCCGATCAACTGACATAACAACACCACCAGGTCTGATATATATGCATACATATATAATTACCAGTTCTGATATACATGCTTTTATTTATATATATATATATATATATATATATATATATATATATATATATATATATAATATATATAATATATATAATGTGTATGTGTGTGTATGTGTGTATATATATATATATATATATATATATATATATATATATATATATATATATATATATGTATATGTATGTGTGTAAAGTCATATTGTTATCTCGGCAATATACATTGGAAATGTTTCAATTTATTGTGCCCCTCATTTCAAAGCAAGCATGACTCAGAAGCTTAAAGTCAATTCACATTTCAGGCACCCAAAAATGAATAATCAGGGAACTTCCCAAGAAAATTCAAGCTGTCACAAAACGTGCTTAGTGCCTTATGTGCTGAGTCATTATTTGAAATGATGATCAAGCTGTATCTCCCCTGAGATGACTTCTGTCTTATTATTGCAGAATTCTTTTCATAATTTTATGATTCACTTCTTTTAAAACTAAAATGTCACTAATATGTACATGATTTTACTTCTAGGTCTTCCTTTACCGACAGCATTCATACTGTGTCTGTCTGTGGTAATTGGTTTGGTGTGCTGTATAAGTGTGCATTTAGGAGTCAAATACTGGAAGAGGATTCAAACTCAGTACAGTCAATCACACATGGCATGTGACCCAGAGAAGCAAGTGGGAAAGGTAGTGTACTGTAAACGCTTGGAATATGTGAGATTCTAATGTCTTCTGTTGTGATATTGATGTGTATGATCTGTTTTTTTTCCTTTCCACAGAGTGAAACACCTATATGCACACAAGAGGTTGAAAGAATCCTGTTACCAAGTCAACCAGAGACTGTGCTACCTGATTGTATTCCCAGAGAGATCAAAAGTATGCATGTGTTTTTGTGTGTTATTGGTTATTACTTGTCTGCACTATGATTAAAACAGTTAACATTTTTGTAGCATTTTTAGTGTATTTTAATTACACTGACCTTGCCTCTGTTTCTAATTAATTTTCTCCTCTTTGTAGCTCACGAGTTTATTTACTCTGTGCTGGACATTGTCCCAGTCAGCCGCTTTAAGGAACTGGTGCGGCGCCTAAATGTCTCTGAGCAGGACATCGACAGGGCAGAAAGAGATCACCGGGCATTTGCAGATGCCCAGTACCAGATGCTGATGGTTTGGGTTGAGAGTGGCACTAGAGGAGGGAAAAGCGTCCTTCCATGTCCACTCTTTCAGGAATGTGTGAACACACTGAAGGATATGAATTTGACTGCTTGTGCAGAAAGCATAGAGGACAAGTATAACACATCATCGTTTTATAATTAAATCAAGCATGGATACACAGCAATCATGAAATTTTCAGAAAATTGAGTGCAAACTATTATAGTGGTGCGTAACGCTTTTAGTCTTTTTAAATAGCATTATGGTTGAATTGCAGAGCTGCTAAGTTGAGTAAATGTACAACATTTTTAGCAAAATTTTTGTTTGTGAAAGTGTTTTCAATAGTGTAAATCTGGCCTATTTATAAGAAAAAAAGGCATTTGCCTGGGTTTAATTTATTTCAGTATTCTCATCTAAGCAGCTCTGCATATTACAGGACCACACTAACTCTGTATGGGCATTTTGGATTTATGATTGTACTGGTAGTCTCTGTATATGTTTATGGTATCATATACATTGCATTTTATATGTATATAATGCTTTTCATTACTGTTCTGCTTAGTTTAAAAAATGTCTATTAAGTGTCCTCTGGATTGATAATGGTTCTAGCATTCTAATGGTCTTCTACTTCTTCTGAATGGGAATGCTTCTGTTTAAAACCTGTAGAGTTTCATAGGAGGGCAAACAAAAGATTTCACGGTGTCAGAGAGAACGTGGTGGTGTTCTAGGTGTGCACGTTAATGTAGCTGTGGTAACACTGTTCATTTCTTTGCTGTTGTGCTTAAAAGCATGAAAAAAAGAGAATCAGTATTTTTTATAATACCTTACTGTTATTTTTGCATTAAGATTGAAATGTATATTTTGTTGGAAAATAAATTCTAACAAAAAAACTTTAGGATATTTACGGTTTATTCAGGACGTGTTATTTTAGGTTACAAGGCACAATTTTTCTTCTGCAGTAAGAACTTGTTTTCTCTTTCAGATGCTGCTTTAGTCATTCAGCCAGTAAAGCAAAACTAAATCAGCATTATACCTAAGAGCTTTGAAAGTATGATGCATGAAATATATGTAAATCCTGGAACATTATTCATGAGGTCATGCTTAGATTACAAAAGTCAAATACTATGTCATTCACAATTTTGGTTAGACAAGTTAGACATTTTATATATTTATTATGTTATAAAAGGCTTGTTACTAAACAATAAGGAATGACCTTTAAGTGATATTTATCTTCAAAGACAACTGCTCATTGAAGATTGGTTGATGTACACCTGTCCCTAGAACAGGAATTCAGGCTATATGGGACACAAGTCTGTTGCTAGGCAACATGCTTCACTTAGATACTTACTTTATCATTGAATTATGGCCAAACTTGCGTATCATTTTGTAATTCTATCAACATAATAAAAGTGATTTTTGTGTGTTTTCCGTGTATTATTATTATTATTTTGAAGCACACATTAAACCTAGCCTTTTAAACCTAGTTTGTCCCCCCTTACCCCTGATTACTAAATTATTTTAAATAAATATTTTTGGGATGTCACCCGTTTTATATCTCCTATCTGACGAGGAATGAAACAGATGTACACATTTATATCTCAGAAGGAGCCCCCTCTACATTCCCTTTAACTAAACAGGACCCCAACATTACCTACTGCTGGATTCTTAAATCTGAGACCATAATCTTCTAAGAATCAAATTCGGAAAATGTTTGGTCTTCCTTTACATACAGCACAATCAAGTTAAGGAAATGTTGGGTCATCATTACACCTCGATGAATACGACTGCAGTCACTTTAACTATACCAGTCCAGGCAAGATCCGGCTATGACCAATCAGATCAGCAGAGATGATAATTAGCTGTAAATTTGGCCATCCTCCAGAACCTCCATGACTCCGGAACCAGGAAGAAGCTAAATCACTAAAGTGAAGTTTCAGCGTAGCAAGTCTATTTCCCAGAACTTTACTGAAGGAAAACTGCTCGTGTTCTTTATTCACTTTATTCACTGTGTCGTACTATATGTGGAGGCCACCATCTTTCTAGAGCTGAGGAGCCTATTATGGTGTCTACTTTAGGTAATATGACATTGTTAATTGATTTGTAATATTTGACATTATAAGCTCAGAAAGTCTGGAGACTTTGTAGAGTGTTTACTCTTCATATCTAAGTTTTTTGACTGGCATGTTGTGTCTCTGCATTCCACATTGGGCACATTAGTGTTTTTCTGATTTTTTTTTTGCTTCTTCCTTCTACCATTCTGTCATTGTTAATTAGCATAAAACGTATATAATATAAACAATTTAAATATACAGTATGAATAACTTGATAATTTAAGGTTTGATAATTTGCTAGTTAAATCATTAGTTTTCCTATTTTAAATCCGTTCCTGTTTGCACGTTAGTTGCATACTGTTAATTTCAAAGACTTCTTTGGGTGACTGTGTGTTAGAGAGGAATGCTAATGCTTGATCCTGGTACCCTTTTGCTCTTGTGGCTCATCTCATGCCCTGAAAACATTCAATTTATCCTACTGCTCAACGATTAGGTGTATTTACAATAACCCTGTATTTACTACCTCGACTACCTTGACTTTATTAGGAACACCTGTATACTTGCTCATCCATGCAAGTATCCACTCAGCTGATCATGTGCCAGAACAATGCAGATACAGGTCAAGAGCTTCGGTTAATGTACACAACAAATATCAGAACAGGGAAAATGTGATATCAATGACTTTGACTGTGGTATGGTTCTTGGGGAGGCTGGTTTCAGTACACCCAAAACAGTTTGATGTTAAACTTGGCACAGGTTCACCAAAACACATACGATGGAAAAAATGCGACCTGAACATATTCCAATCTTCAACTCTTCTGAGACTCTCGAGACCGTTTTGGGCAAAATATCCAGCTTATCAGCAGTTTCTGAAAAACTCAAACTTGTCAGTTGCTGCTGATGTTTGATGTGAACATCAAATCTGCTTTTTTTTGTAGTTGTATAGGCATTTATATATAAATTGGACAGTGAATGCATAATGTAATGATTTATATTCATACTATAAACAATGGGTGTCGGAAGAGGACAGGTTTCCTTTTGAGTCTGCTTCCTCGTAATGTTTTCTTTTCATGTCCTCTTAGGGAATTTTTCCTCACTACTGTTACCTCTGGCTTGCTCAGTAGGGATCTACATTTACATCTGGTGTTTTGTAAAGTTGCTTTGTGATAACGTTTATACAAATAAATCCAAACTGAAAACTTAGTATGTTAGTGTGCCATGACCACTTTCATTTCTTTGGATGTTTTCTAATGAATTAAGACAGCAGGCAAGATTTGAATAGAAGACTTGAAGAAAAAAAAAAAACTTTGGTGAACACTCCTTAAATGTAATGAGGAAGACTATACAGAAGAATCCCGCTTCTCTTGTTAGACCAGTTACTTTTGAAAGTGCTTCTGAAGAGTGACAGATGAACAAAGAAAGAGGGAGGGATAGGAATAGAATGTGGAAACCCTACTGGAGCAGAGAGAAAAACTGAAGATGGCTACCTGAGGATGATTAATGTAGCTATACCCGGGTAATTTTGTGTCAAAATCTCAACTTGAGGGTTTTGAACACTGCATGTGTGTGTGTGTGTGTGTGTGTGTTTGGATGAGAAATTATTATTATAAGTGTTAATGCAGGTGAGCAGTTTGCCATTTCCTTTATATTCATGTGACTATAGCTTTAATGGGTTGTGACCTCCAGCGATGTACGGATATGTGAATGACGAGGATTTAAAGAAGATACTGTATGTACAGAGACTTTCCATATTTTGCTTGGAAAATGTAGTTATTCAGTGATCTTTAGTAGAACCGGTGTTTTGATAGGTAGTGATGTCAGTCGTGGGTGGGTTGTTGTGTCTGATCTCTTCAAGCATGTGTGTGTGGTTAGTGAATCATGTATTTTTTCTTTAACGGCAATTTGTTCACATTTAACTTCATGGGAGTCAGTTGGTATTTTCACATTATGATTAATATACCATCATTTTGCAGTAGATTCTGTTTGAATTGTGTGATTTTAAAATTGTAATTACAAGCACTAACCATTTTTACAACTAGAATATATCATGTATGGGATGTATGATCTTGTAAACCACTTCTGGGTAGATCAGTTTAAGTTCATTATTTTATTGTTATTTAAAAAGAGTGTTGTAGAGACTTTGTTGCTTTAGTGTGTTTAGTGGTATTACTGACTGATGCCTCAAAGCTGCTATATTAGAACTGATTTTTGTGTTGCCTACTGTTTAGTTTCCGGTCTTACTGAAATCTTGTGAGACATGTGGTGTAACTAGTTCATCCTTTATAGGTTCACTACTGCTCATGTTATTGAAATCTTGCAAGACTTCACTGTACTGTAAATGCATGCCTCTTCTCTCTCTCTCTCTCTCTCTCTCTCTCTCTCTCTCTCTCTCTCTCTCTCTCTCTCTCTCTTTCAGATCTTCTCATATACCTTGATACCATGAAAGCATCATGAGCTACAGAGGGTGTGATGCCATACCACCTAGATAAAAATGATCTGAAGGTCAAGAGGATGGATGGAGGGATGGAGAAACTGAAGGAGGTGGAAAAAGATAGAGAAAGTGATGTTGTGGATGGATTTGAGAGACAAATTGCAGATGCATCGGTCAGCCACCAGAAGGCAGCAGACAAACATAAATTCCACAGTGTGGGTCATCAGGTACTGTTCTGGCACACAAACTTGTATAAGATTATTTTTGTCTCAGAACTATCCCTGTTGAAAAATCCAGTCTAGTCAGACCAGCTTCTAGCAACCAAACAAATCTCTGACAGCTAGTAAGCACTGAAAGGTTGAAGGATAAAAAGTAATTTATCAGTTGGTAACGGTTGGTCTACCAGCTTTACCAGCTTTTAGCAGCTGAGCAGATCAAAACTTCTTTTTAATGAAGGTTGTACTTTGTACTCTATTGTATACTATATGTTTAAATATGTAGTGCATCGATTTTGTGCGTAACAAAGAATAACACACCTCCTGTGATTCAGCATTAACCAACTTCCTAGGAACAAGTGAATATTTAAAAGTTCAGTTCATATTTATTTGTTGCTTGGGTAAGTTGCACGGTAGAGCAAACTCACCATTATCACTGAGGTCAGCTTTTCTGCAAATTGAGACAACATCGCCATCCGGTGGCTCTGACACTTAAGACAGTCACTCTCAGTAATACTAATTTCTGAAAGTATTAGTATTTATAATGATGAGAGTGCACAAAATCTTACTGAGATTGAAGAGATTGATTATTTTATATATTGTTTATATATACACAAAATTCTGTACTACTGAAGATCAGCCCTTCTCAGGACCTTTTATTATTGAAACATGATAACAACATAACTGCTTTTATTGTAAACACATGAATAAAATGAAAAACTGAATAATAAGCTTGGACTTTATCTGTGTAATTAATTACTATACAATATTTTGGTACTACAGCAGAGAACATGCTTTAATTTTTCAGTCACATTCATGAATTTCACCTGATGCCCAGTGTTCTTGTAGCAGGCCCCAAATAGTATTTTTTGGATAAGCTCTGGATGCTGTTCTCAGGCTCCAAATAATGTTCATGGGGCAATCTCTGTATAGTGTTTCTGGAATAGGCTCCAGATAGTGTTCCTGGGACAGTCCCAATATTGTGTACCTGCTATAGGTTCTGGATAATATTCCTGGGATAGGTTCCTGGGAAATCTAAGTATTTTAATTTTTTATGGGCTACATTATATATTTTCTATATACAATTCTACAAATAACAACTGTATATTTGTGATATTCACAGAAAAAGAAACTGAAGGTGCGTCCAGTCGCAACATTTGGTAAGGGATTTCAAAAATCTAGAGGACCTCAGATTCAGGATCTGTTCAGTGAGCGCCCTGATAAGACTCCCATACAGGAGGTACAATACATATATTTATATACAATATATATATATATTTTTATAACTTACACTAGTTTAAAACATTACTTTATGTTGATATAATAAAAGCTGGAGTTTTTTTTTGTTGTTGTTGTTGTTGTTGTTGTTGTTTTTTTAACCAGAGAGCTTCTGTTCCTAACACATAAGCACAGGCATCAGACACCAGTGACCATACAAAATAGTATTATCCTACACATACATTTAAGAAATAGCCAAAGTTCTTACAACTGAATGTAGTTAATTAGCATTTCAGCTTTCCAACTTATAACTAATAATACAACTTACTTGATCCCTGTGCCCAGTTTTGCTGGGATATGCTCTGGATTCACCACAACCTTAAATAGGATAAAAATGCTTATTGAAGATGAATGAATGAATAACATATTTGACTATATGTAGTTCACACTGGCTGCATTTTCAAATTTCGCCTTTTCGTGTCTACTTTCTGTTTGTTTCTCTCAGAAGAAATGCAGTGCTAGTGGAGGCCAGACACTAATGGAGATGTTGAAACAAACTCTGCAGTCATTCCCTGTGCCTGATAAGCTCAGTTGGTGGTCCAGGGAAGGAGACAAAGCTGAGGTCTTTGAGAAGAGCTGGACTGATATAGTACACTCTCACAAGGTATAGTATCTACAGAGTCTAGGATAATTATGACAAGTGGTTGAGGGGGAGAAGACGTGATACAGAGGCTGAAAAGAGAGTGAAGCATGTGATTGAAAGATCCAATTCAAGATTCAAGATTCAAATAACTTTATTAATCCCAGGAGTAATTTGCTTTGCCATGTTACTGTTGCTCTAATACAAATGGAAGAGAGAAAGAAAGAAATATATACTCTATACAAGGAGAAGGAAAAAAAACCCAAGTCAAAATAAACTGTAAAATAGAATAAATAAATACAAATACTGTATAAATACTGTGCAAATAATAGTGTAGAACTGTAAAATATGCACATAAGGATTTTTAAATTGGTGATAATTTTAATAAGTGATAATGGTGAAGTTGTATTGTACATGAAAGATAATGGTGAAATTGTAATGTGCATGAACTGGGAGTTTGTGGAGGGAAAGAGCAGAGTGTGTAGGCTTGGATGGAAAAGTAAGGGAAAGAGAACTGGGAAAAGAGCTTCGCTTGAGAAATGGAATAAATTATTTAGATTTTTTTTGGAAATAAAATATTTGTATTTAAGTGAAATTATTTTCTTTATAGACAATGGAAAAGATGCAGAGACAACAGCAGGAGGCGCTGTGGGAGCTCCTACATACTGAATTCATCTACATCAACAAACTCACCATTGTCACTGATGTAAGACTCCAGCGAGTCTATAGTTAAGAAGAACTTTTATCATGAGATTTCATTGGAGTCAGAATAATTTCATAGTTTAATGAGCATTGTTTTATTTCACATACAATTTTCCGTATTGAAATATTCTTCAGTACAATTCTCAGATCTTGCACATCTTGCTTCTATCATTTAATTTGGTGATTAAATGAATTGCACTGTTTGTATTATTCTGCATTTCTATTCTGAATTTCCATTGGTTTATGTATAAACATAGTCTAATAAGACATCCTCGCATTTTACAGCTTGTTCTTGCTGCACTGGAGCATGTTCATCGACACGGATTCCTCCATGAGGTTTGCACTTTAACTTGTATCTTTTTATCTGCACATAATAAACATATTATCGATAGACTGAAAAAGCTTATAGCAACGTTTGGTCTAATTGGGTCATCTTTGTGTTCATTTTCATGACCGTTATTCATGATACATTTTCTTTTTGTTCATTTTAATGGAACATTCAGTTCCTGTTTGAATATGTACGAGAGTTGCACTATGGAAACATAAGTAGTAAATGTTTCTGCTGACAAGAAGGAAGAGCTGCATTAATCTGAGTGTGGTTTTGTGTAGGTGTTTAGAAGAAGCCCAGTTTAAGTTCATAGCCTTAATTATATCTCTCTTCCTGTCTTGCAGGTTACCTCTGCCCATCTCTTTTCTAACATACAATATATCCTTGATGCGCATGGGCACTTCTGGTGGGAAGTGATGTACCCTATGTTGCAGAATGTCAGATTGACTGGCCAACCATTTGACCCTTTAAAGCTTGAGCCAGGATGTTTGCAGGTATTTAACATGCATTGAGCATTCCTCTGCACCAGTAATAACTAAATCATTTCTCTACCTTGCTCTGCATGCTAACCCTATATTGTTCTCATAGTTTGCAGATCGTTTCTCAGTATATTTGGATTATTGTTGGGAGGAGGAGAGAAATCTGGAGTTCACAAGCAGACAGCTGGAAATAAACCCACAATTTAACACTTTTCTTACTGTATGACAGTCATATTATGCTTTTAGTATTCCATATTTTATTTACTGTCACAGAAACCTGACTAAAAATAAAATATAAAAGAATAAAACTATATAAAACTTATCATAGTTACACACTTTAAATAATTTTATCTACTGATGTCATTGCTTGTACATGTTACTGTGCCATTCATCATACAATATGACATTCTGTAAATACAGTAAAGAGACACTTTAACGTATAGTTTATTAAAACAACTCACTTCTTTTCAAACATTGTAAAAGAAGTGCATGTTATTTTCCCTTTCTTTGTTTCCTCATGTAGTGGGTGGAGACTCATCCCCAATGTGGGCGAATGCGGCTGGGTGACATGCAGGCAAAGCCCCACCAGAGGATCACAAAATACCCCCTGCTTTTAAAGGCTATTCTGAAGGCTACACAGGACCCATACACACAGCAAGCACTCAACCGCATGGTGAGATATCTGAATGGAGAACTACAACGGTCTTATACAACTGTACATAACAGGACATTTTGGACATAACTTACACAGTAGTCACTAAATAATGAAATATATGAGCCTGCCTAAAGACTGCCTAGTTAGAGTGATCTAAATCTAGGTCTAGGTTTTTTCTCCGATAAAATAAAAAGTCAAAAATATTTATTAATTGAATGATCTGCTCCTTATTTAGATATTCTAATTATTATGTTATAATTTCTTGAAGTGTATATCGTAAGTTATAGAACAGGTTTTATATCTGCTGCTGTTATTGAAAAATAATCAATGTATGATCAACAAAATTATGCTTAGATAAAATGAAGTGTCCACCAGTTATGTCCCTGTGCATTTATAATACAGCTGACACTAATGTCACCTTCTGACCAATTGGATTTGAGAAGTCAACAAAAATTGTTAAAAATTTTGAGTAGCAGTATGTACATGGATGCTCTTTCTCTCTCTCTCTCTCTCTCTCTCTCTCTCTCTCTCTCTCTCTCTCTCTCTCTCTCTCTCTCTCTCTCTCTCTCTCTCTGTGTTAGATAAACAGTGTCAGTCAGTTTTTGGACAGCATCAATGACTACTTGCTCTTTAAGGATGATGAGCTGGCACTCCTTGATCTGTCCCAAAAGATAGAGGGATATGGATTACAGGGGATGAGTGAGGAAATCGAAAAGGTAAGTGGATAATTAGTGACCATCATTATTATTTGCTTGAAAGATTCACTGACTGTGATTGTTTACATATCTCAGCACATGCAAGAGTTCTGCCGCTTCGATTTAACTACCCCTATACGGGGCACGGAACCCAAAGTGATACGCAAACTTATAATGGGAGAAACCCTGAAGGTTAGAGGAAGAAAGGACAGTAAGGTGAGAAACATAATGAAATTTGCAATATGCAATCATTCATGACACAAAGGAGTAGCAGGGCTTAAAGCCAACAATTTAAACAATTAAGACAACAATCCTGATTCTATTATAATATATAATAATAATATTGATTATAATTTCTGTTGTGCAAAAACTTTTACATATTTGTAACCTTTAAGCCTTCCTATCATAGCAGATTCACTGGCTGGCAACATACAGTATTGACTTATTGCCTTAACAATAGAAAGCATATTGTATTGTATTATATTGTTTCAGATTCAGTGGTATCATAAAAAATATTGAATTGTTACTTTAAGAATAGAAATTGCAAGCAATCTGAGGTTTACCCACATACAGAGTAGTAGCATTTATTATTCTGTTATAACACCTTGTAGCTGGAGGTGGTGGTGCTGTTGTTTACTGATGTGCTACTGCTGACGAAAACCCAGAAGAAATCAGAGAAGCAGAAGGTTGTGCGCCCCCCACTGTCCCTGGACAGAATACACTGTGCAGAACTCAAGGATGGCTGTGAGTTTTATATCCTCTTATATTTTTTTCTGCTGAAACACACTCTACCTCTGTAAACCACCACCCTATTTTCAAGCTATAGATTAAACAGGTTTTGGTGTTATCACAACTCAAGCTTTTGAATGTCTCATTTTATCTCCCCAATTCCAATTTTTACCCCTAATCCACTATTAAAGCCGAAATATCAAAGTCAGACATAAATAATTATTAGGTAACACTTTATTTTAAGGAGCTCATATTAGATGTTAATTAAGGTTGTATTATTTGTTCAATAAAACACAAATCAGGCACTTACATGTCTTTATTCAGAATGAATTAAACTTTATTCATAAATGTTCATAGGTCTCTAAAAATGTGTCCCATGTTCTAATGTAGAGTTTTCATTAACACTAATTGGAAGCTAAAAAGAGTTAACATATCAGTTTGTCTCCCATATTCTAAAGTCAAGAACTTTTCATGTCTTAAATGTTTTAAGATCGTGTCATGGTAGAAAAGTAGGCCAGTATATGCTGCACTCACAAAACAGAGAACACCAAAGTTATTAGTCATTTTCACAAAACAGATCCCTAATTATTGAACAATGCAAATAATGATGAATAGTCTAATGAATAATGAAATTTAAGAGTATCTAATTTGACCTTAATTTACACGTAATATGTGTTCCTTAAAATAAAATGTAATCAATTATTTGTATGCAATAATAATGATAATAATAATTTGCTTTGTCATTTTTAATCTACAGAGATTTAACTTGATTAACGTGCTCTTTATTACACTTAACTTAATTACACTTACGCTTAATTATCGGGTTCAGTGAAGATGAATCATGAATCAGTCGCTGCCACATCCAGTGTGATCTGCATAGACATGCCTGAATGCATAAAACACATTTTACAAATGAAAAACAAAACAAAACTACAACAACAAAATACAAAAATATGTTTTTAAAAAATATTTTGGTAATATTAAAACAAACCAATTAAATGTAAAATAAATTACCTTGGCAAATTGGCAGGGTCTTTTAATTTGTATTGAGTTAAAGAACAGGATTTAATCATTTTTATTATACAAACAATATAAACATGCATAATAAGTGTAATAATTATTAAAACCTACTCTACAGAATTTAGTCTGCAGTGTATTACAATGATTAAGCATCTTCAGAAATTCTACAGATTGTTCTCACAATTTCCATGTGTGTAGGTTCACATTAATGAGCAGGAAATTTATTCTACCTTTAGGTAAATTCCAGCATTGAGAAATGCAAATCTTACACATCAGAAAAAAATGGGCAAAGCTTTTATTTCTGCATATCTTAGGATCTAATGGTTGGAAACATTTCTTGTGTTTAACTTGAATCAAAGTGAAAACAGTGATCTAAACTGGAATGCACACTTTATCATGAGTCAGTGCACACTCGCATTGAGTTTCAATGCAACCAACAATGTTGGCATTATTAATGCTTTCTTTAAAACAGTGAAACATCTGCTGTTGATGTGCCATATGACATTTTCTTTATAGCCATAACCGCAGAGAAATTTGAGTTGATTTTTATGTAGTACCAATGGCTACTAAATGTTACTGTACAGTTAGTGCTTTATGCACTTTTTCACTCTAATAGAAATAGCTAAACCCCTGTACATTCGTGCAATTATCCAATCAGCCAATCATGTGGCAGCAGTGCAATGCAATGCAAAAAAAAAAAAGTCCTGCAGATACAGGTCAAGAGATTCGGTTAGTATTTACATTAAACATCAGAATCAGGAAAAAGTAGAGGCTCATCAAATCGAAAAAAGACCATCACCTGACAATCTTCAGTTGTCCAATTTTAGTGAACTTGTACCCACTGTAGCCCCAGAATCTTGTTCTTAAAACCCAGTGTGATCATCTGCTGTTTGTAGACCATCTATTTCAAGATAATTCAACATGTGACGTGTTCTGAGATGCTACTTAGGTTACCATAATTTTACCATACTCTTCCTGTCAATTTGAACCAGTCTGGCGTCATTACCTCTGTCATCTACACGGCATTTACACCTGCACAACTGCTGATCACTGATTTTTATTTCTCACCACCATTCAAACCAATTGTAGCGAATGCTTTGTGTGAAAATCACAGATCAGCAGTCACCAAGAACCATGACATGGTCTGAGCCACTAAGATCACATTTTTCCCCCATTCTGTTGTTTTATGGGAACATTACCTGAAGCTTTTGACCTGCATTTTTTTAATTAAAGAGGCTGGTGAGCACATAAGCTTGTGTAAGCTTAATAACCAAATAAATAATTATCATTATTGTTGTTTGAACTAGGTTCCATAAACAGGTTCAACTGATTATTACACCAGCATCAACAAACATTGTGCTCTGTTTTTTTTTTCATTCATCACCATGTGTTTCAAATGAACTGTCTCTGAGCATTTCACAAAACCCAGATAGGTTTGTCTGAAAGTGGTGCAGGAGAGTTTCAGTGATTTATGAATTTTTGCCGGTTAAATTATCGAGTGATATCATCTATTCATGGGGAAATTGTTTGATTATCTAACTGATCCCATTCACTGTAATCTATACAAATCAGACTCACTGAGTAGTGAAAAGTTGAAAATGTAATTGCCATTTTTCATCAGAATGTGTAGTTTTAGCACAAAAACTGCACCTCATGATATTATTACAACTTTCTTTATGTAAACTTTATTAATTCAAGTTCACTGTAGTTGTAGTGGTAGCAATATACATATAGTATATAAGCTACGATTTAGATGTCTGTTTTACCAGATTTTGGGCTATTTGTTTCTATCCCTGTTTCATTTGCATATACAGTACTTCTCTCTGTCTCTGTCTCTTTCTATCAGACTCTTTTGTCTTGCTGGAGGTGAGTGATCTCGGCTGCCCTGTCAGTGTGTACAGTGTTTCTACTCCCAGCTCAGAAAGCTGTACAGCATGGATCACTGCGATCCACCAATCCCAGGTATGGCATTGAACTAGAACACACAATCCTCAGTTCTTGGGAAGAACTGCATCTTTTTATGCAGTTCTGTGCTGACAAAATGAATCGTAGTTTCAGTCAACCTAATCTTCTGATAAGATTCCAGCTATCTCATTTTGATCTTTAATTTATTTGACTGTTTTTGAATGACAGGAAGCCTTGAAGTCTTTACGAAAAATGGAGACAGGAAAACCTGAGGAGCCCGGTTATCAGATTCTAGAGGAGTCAGATGAATTCTTTTATGCCAGTATGGTGAACATCAGTGACACCGAGGAACAGTTAGAGTACAAAAGTCATTTTGATTCTCTTAGCTTTACTACTTTACAGTTAGAGAGAGACGAAGAGAATTTGCATAACCAGCATGTACATTCACATTTTCTGAGCAAACAAATGCAAAATGGAGACAGAAAATATAATAACAAACGCAACCCGACACAAGAAACTGAAAGGAAAGAGAGAGGTAAAAACGGATATCATGAAAACAGTGATATTTTGAGTAATCCTACAATTGAAAGACGGGTAACATGGAATCATAAAATGCAATCACATAAAAATACCACTGCCTTTCCACAACAAGACTCATTCCACAACGAGACCAACAAGCCCACCAGTCCACATCATTTGGTAGTTGGTGGATTAAGGGAAAACCAGTTGTCATCCAGTGGACAGTTTTTATTACCAAATGAATTTGAGCCTGCAATTAGTGTCACACAGCAACAGTCACAGAAACCAGATCTGCAACAGGATTCTTGGTCCCACCTATCAGGTGATGAAAATGAGTCTCTCTCAGATTCATGGACATTCACAAGAATATTAAACTCACCAAGATTACGACGGAAACGTCCCATGAATTCTCAGCCGTCTGCTTCACTCCAGGGCCCCAGGAGAATGTCAGCTGATGCGGGATCATCCAACTCAGTCTCAGATTCGGAAGAGATCCATAATGTTCGGAGATCATCTAATACATCTGTCAAAACCCAGGACCACCTTGTCCTTAAGATGGCCTCTGTAAAGCAGAACCGAGGTGCGTTCTGGAATGTTCCTTATGAGAGGTCATCAGAGTCTGAGTCTGAATTGCCAAAAGAGACACATAATCAGAACCCTCAAAAAATACCCAAAATGAAAACCCAGAGGAATGAATCCTTACATGAGCTACAGTCCTCCCCTCTGCATGGCATTCTGAATAGGGCTAAGGAGCGAGAGAAGGAGCGTGGAATAGCAAAAAGAGAGGGGAAGCACTTAGAAAAGTCTTCTCTTCAGAATTCCAACACTGATCGCGCCACTCCATCACCCTCACCAAGAGAAGCAGAGAAAAAGGCAGCAGCAGAGGAGCAAGGGCCATTCAGAACAAGATGTTTTGACCCTCATACAGGGACGGAAACCAGAGTGAACAGCAGTGGCAATGAGAGGAAAAACAGGTACTTTTTAAATGTTTTGTTGTCTGTTATCTAAATGACGGAAACGAGGTAGACATCAATTGACCAGTGTAATACTGACCTTGATTTCAGATGGATTTTTTTTCTTTGGTTGTGTTTCTTCTAGGTGGTTATGTAGATTTGTCTAGTTTTCCAAACAAATTCAAATTCACCCAATGGAATTATTACTAAAATATGTAATTCTCTGTTTTTTGGATGTTGTTTGTTCCATGAGAAAGAAATGACTGTAAAACACAAGATTTTGGAATTTAAAAAGACAGTAGTTTCATTTTGTGTTTTATGTCTGTGTCTTGATCTTACTATGTGCTTTCCCCTACACAATATAAACTTCAATCTGAGTCAGCTGAATCTACTCTACTCTTCATTTATCCAGCATTTACTGTACTAATGGTGATCTGAGACCACCATTTTGTTTTCAATTAAATTAACTACTTTCAATATATGATCAAAAGTATTTGTGCTTCACTGTATATCACTGTCACACCCATATGCTGTCCTTCCCCAAACTGTGCCGCAAAAAGTTGGATTATGTCAACATGATTTTGATTCTACTTTCTGTAGAATTATGTTTTTCCTATATTAACGCATCTAGCTCAAACCTGTTACAGCATGACAGTGCACAAAATGAGGTCTGCAAAAGGGTTGCTAAGAAATCATGTGGGCTGTACAGAGCTGTGACTCCAACCCCACTGAACACCTTTGAGATGATTTTGAATACAGATTGCGTGCTAGGCATTCAGACCTGAAATCAGTTCCTAAATCACTAAAGATTTTGTGAATGAATAGAGACAAATCTCCACAGCCATGCTCCAAAATCTAGTGAAAAGCCTTCCTAGAAGACTGGAGGCTTTTACAGCAGCAAAGAGTGAACCAACTCCATGTTCAACACGCACATTTGGGTGTGATGGTCAGGAGTCCATTGTTAATGTTTATAAAAAATCAAACAAAAGAACACTAAAAACAGTAAAAACAACAACAACAAAAAAACCAGTAACAGTAAAAATATGAAATCTGTAAATACTGTATTTCATGTAATAACTTTAATACTAAATATGTACTGCATGACATTAAATGACTGAATATGGAATTTATGTACATTTACCCATTATTATTTTTTGCCACAAAATAAATAAACATAAGCACTGAATGAAAACAGTTTTTCACAATACTGTATAGCCAGATATTAAATGTGTTTTTTAATTTAGGATGCACATATAAAAATGTCAATGTCATTCCCATCTTTTCCCATTAGACCTGTCACGCCACTGGGTGTAACTGTGGACTGGCCAGGCTGGTGCTTCGATGATGAGGATGTCCTGGAGTTCACTGATCTTGACGATGAAACATCAGACTGGTTTGAACAAACCCTCTCTATGACAGAGCTCCAGAAAACACCAAGGCATAGCGAAGCAGATTACAGTGAGGTGTAAAGCCACAAACATTTTGTTCTTTTGTACATGCATTAAGAGAATCTGTTACCTGTAGCACAGTGTGTAGTAAGATATAGCTACCTCGGGGTAGAATGTAGTAAAGCCCACAGCAGTAGCCGTTGTATATAGTAGTTTCTTATGTGTATAGTTACAGTGCCCATAAAAAATTGTGAATCCTTTACAATCTTCTGTATTTCTGTATATATTTGACTTAAAGTCTTAAACGTAGAAAACCCAATTGTGCAAATGACTTATGGCTTCTACATTTATTTATTGATTTACTGGGTTAATTTAAAAGGGTTAACAAAAAGGGTTCACAAACGTCTGTACTGTAAGTACAACATTTTCTATTTAATGTCTAGTAACATGTCTAGGTTTGACAGATGTTAATTGTTTATCGTAAGTAACAAAAAAGCCATGGCATGTGTATTATTAGTGGTGGAGTGATGGAGGCAAAAATAAATAATGTGGTGAAGCTTTAAATGTACAGAAATGAATTTCCAGGCAATAATCTCTCTTTATAATCTTACCCTTTGCACTGCTCAGATTAGTCTACACGGCTTCTTTTTATAGGCTATAATGTACCCTACATCCAGCCTTACTAAATGCATACTAAAATAATTTAGTCAAACAAGGTTCACTAAGTTAAACCAGTATAATTCAAATGATGTAAGTCAACTGATTTCTCTTTAATTGCTATATCTAATAGTATAGCTCACTTTTGGCATCATTCATACATTTAACAAATGGTTTTTCAGTAATATCAGTAAATAGCAGCTACTATGTAACTACGATTTTATGTTGGTATACAATTAACAAAGCACTCAGACATGACACGAATGCTTTCCTGACACAGCCGCATGTAATGTGCTGTAATATTGTGCCTATAGTGTACTTGCTGTACTAGTGCAGCAAAACGTGTACGGTTGCACATAGTCTTACCAAAGCGGCTCTGCACTCAAGCTGGATTCTTAAGAATATGACGTAACAACTGCTAGCAAAATTTTGATGGAAAAAGAAATAGCCAGTTTCTTGTTTTGACTGTGATGTGAATATTTTCTTATAACATGCCCACCATTTGCTTTAACTGTCTCCTACTTCTTGCGCCCCACCCACTCATTTTCCTCCACCCAGTTTTGTTCTAACTCTGTTAGAGTGCTTGGCCAGTCTTTTAGACATATGTGTTATAATTGTCAAATTTTATGCACTTCTATCTTCATATCAGCTCAGGTTGAGAGTCATCACAAACTGTTTTTCTAGTAGATTCGTTTTATGTTAAGGAATGCGTTTTTTGTTGCAGGATGCACCACCTCATTTTTAAGCCGTTCATAGTTAAAATAAAATGGCATTTCTTGCACTCGCTTATAGAAGGTGCATGTTATATGATGTAACTATATTTATGTGAATATGTAAAAATGTATACAGTCATGAGTCTGGAGTCTTGCAGTGTGAATAAAGCAGAACAAATAATCAGTGTATGAGACTTTGCAGTCACTGAATATCACTTTCATCTTAACAGAAATATATTCCTTATATATTTTTCTCAGTGGAGTATTTGTTGGTGATTTTCTAAAGACATCATGTATGTGACGTGCTGTAAAAAGAAATAATGGAAAAGAATCTGTAAATATGTATATTATCATAATACATGTACTTTATTGAAGTATATTATACTGTGTCATACATCAGGATCAGCAATAAAACAATGTGTAGTTATGTTTAGTATTATGACAAAGAATATTTGTATAAAAAATTCTGCTACAATTTTCTGCAAGTATCAGTCTCTCGTTTCTTTGCTCGCTCACCCTCTCTCTCTCTCTCTCTCTCTCTCTCTCTCTCTCTCTCTCCACACACACACACACACACACACACACACATACACACACACACACACACACACACACACACACACACACACACACACACACACACACACACACACACACACACACACACACACA
Source organism: Hemibagrus guttatus (assembly GCA_033459395.1). Classification (NCBI taxonomy): domain Eukaryota; kingdom Metazoa; phylum Chordata; class Actinopteri; order Siluriformes; family Bagridae; genus Hemibagrus; species Hemibagrus guttatus. The sequence continues at coordinate 19,900,222 of JAUCMX010000003.1, forward strand.
CACATATATATATATATTTATATCTATATATACAAAGAAATCAAAGCAGATGTAAAGGTATAAAGCACTGAGTAGAAATCATATCTAGACTTTGACCTTACAAACAACCAAATCTCAAAACATCTCATTGTATTTACACAAGCTCTGATTTCAAATTTGCACCACTCTGGACTTTCTCTCTCGCTTTGACCCGTTCTTTAAATTCTCGCTCATTAGCGGCCAGGTGGACGATCGTCTCCATAGCTGGATACTGAAAGATCATTTTCCTCTGCACACACAGAATGAAAGATGGGTCATTTTAGAACAATTTTACAAATATTTCTACTGTACATTTTTTTTTAAAGCATATCATATGTCAAATAAAATGTAATCAGACTGAACTTACCCTGCGCTGATTTTTGTACAGCTGAAGCAAAATAAGGACCAACAACAAGACCAGAAAGCACAGTCCTATAATCAAGGCTACTTTGTTTACACTTGTAGCTTGTTGCTTTCCCTCCAAACCACCTACAGATGCATACATACACAACACAGTTTTAGTCACTCTACTGATACATAAAACCTATATTATTTATGCATTTTTATCTCAGTATATTTGAGTGCTCCTTACTAGAATATATTAGAACACACATGTTGCTTAATTCTACAGAAGTAAACCATTTGAAGCTCTACTCACTCATCATTTGCAGGTGAGAAGTTGCATTTCCCAGAAGCTGTTGTTTGTTATAGAAACGGCACACCCATTCACTCAAGTGCTTGTCTTTTGGGATGCTCAGTATCTTTGATGAAGAATTTTGGACAGAGGTGAATATCTGGGTGTTATTCACACCATATCCCACATGGATCCACTCATAATTGATGACTTGGCTGGTGTTGCTAATGCGACAGGTCAGGGTCGTTTTGCCATTTTTGTGTGAGCTCAGAACTACAGAGACACATTTACACAGTCTTGGTCATATACCCATTCTTAAACCTGGTTTCATTTTTATTCTCTCTGAAGCTGAAGAAAGAATGTACTGCTTAAAATTCTGATTTATACACTCACCTTGAGCAGTGACCAACTGAATGTTCCTCTCCACCTTGATGTTCATGCCGTTGTCTGCCGCCACTGCTCCTGAACACCTGTATGTGCCTTCATCTCCATTCTGCACACTCTCAATGTATGCTGATCTATCCACCCCCATGGAGGAGCACAGAGAAAATCTGCGATTGGAGGAAACGTTGAAAGACGAAGGAAGCTTGTCTGGCAGATTAGACATTTTGGACACTCTGTTCCAAGAAGAGCTGCTGAAGTACAATTCACTGGAGAAGATGCAGGGCAGGGTGACAGAGGAGCCCAACTGTGCATAGACTACCTCTGAGTTATCTTTAGGGACCAGGATACCTAAGAGAGACAATCAGACCAAATTCTAACTTAAAAAATATTAACCCTTTAAACACTGTTTTCATGCTGTTTATTCAGATATTTTATTTTAAACAATAATATTCAGTGTTTATTCAGTAACTGCACTGAAACTAATAGGATGTATACTAAGTAGTTATATGAGCAATATTTTTTTTATTTCATTTCATTGTCTGTACCGTTTATCAATGATCAATTCCTATAAATGTGTATAACAAATGTGAAAAAGAAATCTGCACCTCTGACTTGCACCAATGTGGATATCTTCGCTTCTGTTTGTTTGCTTCCAATCAGGCAGCTCCAAGTTCCTGCATCCTTCTGAAACACTTTATCGATCGTGTATGTCAGCATGCTGCTACGGCTGGTAATTAGTGAGCCATTAAGTTCCCATTTTGTTGTCTTTGCTGACGTATGTGGAGTGATATTGCAGGTCAGCGTCAGCCGACCACCCTCATATACCACATCAGGAGTAACGGACACTACAGAGAAACAAAACAAGTAACAAGACTTCCTTATTAATGTGAAGTAAACGCCTGAATTACTGAAAGGCTGCATTATCCCCCCCCCCCCCCCCCCAATTCATTCATTGTTATATAATTTTATCATGATTAAAATGTAATGCGTCTAAGTTTAAAACATTTTACAGGTTCGTGATATAGAGACTGTCATGTTGCAATTACTGAACAATAGAAAGGAGCATTCTTACAAAATCTTAATATGTAGGGTTATGTGTGTTGCGGATATATTACCACTGATGACATAGAGCATGACATTCTTGGGGTTCTGTCCTTCCACCTCACAGCGATACATTCCTGCATCTTCCTCCCTTGTCTCTTGGATATGAAGACTGAAATCTGAACTTCCAAAGTTTGGATGGGGACAGTAAACTTTTGATGCCTGTCCCACAGCCCGAAACTCCAGCCCACTCTTGTCTCTGCGCCACACCGTCCTCTCTTCACTGAATGAGCAAGACAAGAAGTGAGTTTTTACATTGACATGACTTGTTCAAATACATGATCTAGCACTTTGATGCCTAGGAACCTTCAGTAAGGAATTGTGTGATTAAGTGTAGAGTGGATTATATGGACAAAGGCAAGAATTCTTACCCATCAACAATTCTTTTCCAGATGACAGCAGTAGAGTGTTTAGTTGGAGAAGACATTACACAAGGTAACACTGCAACTGAGTCTCTGGCCACAAACACCATAGAGGCCCCCACACTGTTGTGACCTGGGGGATACACACATATTGCTTAATATCAGAAAGTCCACTGTTGTAAATCCCTGCTAGAACATCTATCTTTTTAATAAACTGACCAAATGAGAAGGTCTTTACAGAAGCACTAGAGCAGTTCACAATTATTCAGTTGATGATCACAAAAAAAAAGACATTATTTAAGACACCACAGTTAAAATAGTAAACAAAGAGACTCACATGAGATAGCCATGGCTATTGCTAGAAGAATCAGAGCTTGCACTTTTATATAGTCTTGTGCCATTTCTATCCTCAAGCTGTAACTTTGATTGTTGCTACTAATTTTCCACTACTTGCTGGTATGCTGTCTCTTTCTCAGACTGAATCTCTGTTTTAAGGCTGAGTATGTATATTACTGTGTAGGTGGGTAGGTGTTTCACTGGAGGTAATTCCTCTTTGTATGTCACATGACTTCAAGACAGAATTTGTTCAAATGTAGTCTGAGTGACGCACAACGGAAAGTGGCAGAGAGAGAGAGAGAGAGAGAGAGAGAGAGAGAGAGAGAGAGAGAGAGAGAGAGAGAGAGAGAGAGAGAGAGGGAGAGAGAGAGGGAGAGAGAGAGAGAGAGAGAGAGAGAGAGAGAGAGAGAGAAGTGAACAAAGGCAATTCTAGGTACCCACGGATTCTCCCAGGTCTTTTTTTCTTGATTTTCATTTCTGAAAGTATGTCATGATTGACATGCAAAGAAGTGGAAAAATAAAGTTGATGGTAAACAAAAAAAGAAAAAGAAAAAACAACAATAACTTTTGACATATTTCCTTGCATGAATGTTAAGGCTTCTAACCAATTAAATAAGTCATTAATGTAAAGTAATGCATGTTAGTGCTATTAGATTAGTAATCAGATGTTAAGCTATTAAGCAATGGATCATAAAGAATGCAGCACATTCAAAAACGATCATCAAGCCTACAGCCTGACTACAATGAATACAATGTTCTGATGCTTATTAAGGGATTTCAGTAAAGTATAAGTACTTTATAGACTTTAAGCATATTGTTAAGTTTATCTTCTAGTTCTTTATGCAGTAAAACTGTAGAATTTACAGTGCAGGTGGAATTTTGCTCCTCAGATTGACTGCAGTTATCAGATATGAAGTCAACATGTTCAGCGCAACATGTTCAGCTCAGCATGTTAAATTCAGCACCACTTCCTGGAAGGCCTGGCAGTGTTTAGTGAAACAGACTGCGATGAGGAAATGTGGCATATGGGGGCAGTGGTTGTTTTGATGAGAGTAATGATGCTCTGGATGACTCAATCCCCCCTCTCACCTCTCTTTTACTTGTTTGTTATTCTAGCTTTGTCTCTCATCATTGTGAATGGACCTGAAAGAAGAATATTATTTTCTGCTACTGCATATGCAGAATAGTTTTCCACTGGGTGCTGCTTACACATATATTATAATGAACTGTTCTCAATTATTTCCATGCTATACTAAAGAAGATAAAGCTGATTTTACCTAGATCCAAATATTACATACATTTTCCGAATCTTTTATTCAGATGTATAGCGAATTTGTTTTTGTTTTTTTGTGTACTAAAAAACAACAACATTAAACAACAAAGCTTGTGTTGTCACTGAATAAATTTCCACTCTTTTTAATGAATTTAAATATGACCATACAACATTATATATACATATATACATACCTCATAACTATACACCTGTTATACAAGTTTTAATTCATAGTCATTAATCCATAGTGCTAGTTATAAAAAGAAAATTAAAATAAAGTGTATAGATTGGATATTTAGATAGACTAATTAAAAATAAAAATGAATCAATTAATTATCTGTTTATATAGAAAAAAATCCAATCCACACTGATACGTATTGTGGATCACATGTTAGAATTTAACCCATAGTTAATAAATGTGCTTAAATGTGCTTAAATGCTTACTGCCGGTCATTGGCAAAATTAGCATCTTTTCAATGCTTAATTTAGTGTTATAATATACAGACCTTATATTGCAGTGGCAATATAAATTCTTCTCCTGTTTCTGGCTCATTGTTCCAGCAGGACAATGATCCAAAACATATATCAAAGTGGACACAAATAGTTCAATCATCACAGAATCAAGCTTTTGACTAGACCCTATTCACAGCCTGTGGGGTGAGCTGAATAGATGAGAGAGATGACCAAGGACTCTGGAGGATCTGGTGAGATACTGTATTGAGGAGTTCTCTCAGTCTGTGTTCTTTATTCTTAGCAGGAATTACAGAATAAGGCTCAGTGCTGGTGACAATAATTGTAACATACAGTTTTGTTTAAAAAAAATGATCATTTTCAAAATATTACTTTACGTGAATAGAAAAACATTTTTCGTAAGATTTTTGCATGTCCTTACCAAGGGTGCCAAAAATTCTGGAGCTGACTGTACATTTCCAGAAACAGTAGTTATTAGGACGAAACAGGTAACCACTTTAATACAACGTACGCATTAGAACATTTCATTAGGTACTGATAATGATGTGAAATAACTACTGAGAAATCATTACTTACAGGACACACACAATGATTTGATATGAATATGTAAAATTTTAAGTAAATAAATAAATAACTCATTAAACAAGAAAACAACAATCATCATCATCATCATCATCATCATCATCATCATTATTAGTATTATTGGTACACTCTGAAGCAGCTTTTGCTTTACAGAACATCCATCCTTACCATGGTTCAATTGCAGAAATTCATACCAAAAGCTTTCGTTATTCTCAGTGCTGTTTTGTGAGAAAAGCTTAATCGAGAAGGATGACCACAAACCCACAAATATGATAATCTATGGGCACATTTAAACAACTACAACAAAACAGATCAGATAAGGTGCCATGTTGTATGTGAAGCACGTGTAGCTTGGAGAGAGGGGGCGAATGTGAGCGATCGCTATGATGGGGTCTTTCCTACACGCTGGTTAGATAGAGGAGCAGCATATTTAAATAGACAGAAAGAAAGATAAAGACCCTCAAGTGGAAATACAGCATAATGTGTAGGACTACTGTACATATGTAGATCGTGTTGGAAATGATTAACAATAGACAAACGAGGTGGTATATTTTCTTGAAAGTAACTTCATTCATTCCTTTCATGACAACTTAAAACCTGATGCCTTCAACACTGACTTCTTGGGCTTTTTTTTGTTGTTGCTGCTGTCATTGCATATTCTTCCTTAGCTTTATTTATATGGACCATATTGACCTTTATGTTTGTAGTGTATATTGTATATAATTCTGCCTTGAAAAGGGAAGGAGACTACAATAGCTCAAATAGAACCATCAACCTTGTCACGATTCAAGCCATTTCCTAGTAAACTTTGACTGTTGAGATACGCATAAAAATAGCCCTGTATTATTATTATTATTTACACTGTTAGTAATAATAATAATAATAATAATGATAATAATAATAATAATAATAAGCAAGTGTTTAAATGGCAAGTGTAATCACCATTATGAATATAATACATTTAAATAGGAAAAATCAATCAGAAAGCGTTGCGCTTGTGGGGACTCACCCCACTGTCATCTGTGAGAAGCGGTAAGAGAAAAACGTGGATAACCGCACACACCCACAGGCGACATATTCTTCATGAGCCTCACGCTCTTTTATCTTTCATGCATGAGGCTACATTTCCTGATGTGTGTCCCCATTCGAAACAACAAAACACAAGCCTGTAGCTTGTGCATTTAAACATCAAAATATATTTTTTCAGATAGCTTTTAAGTGAAATCATTTTTTAAATCATTTTCATGACCGGATCGGGAAGCTGTTGCATGGTTGCGATTGACTTTGGAAACATGGCAAAAACATAACAGACACTGCAGTCAAACTGAAAAAGTTGAGTGAGTTGACTCTGTTTGTGCTTACAAAGGAATGGTTCTTCAAAATCATGTAGGGGATGTTTAGTAAATAAAGTTCATTCATTCATTCATTGTCTACCGCTTATCCGATCTACTCTCAGGTCACGGGGAGCCTGTGCCTATCTCAGGCGTCATTGGGCATCAAACACCCTGGATGGAGTGCCAACTCATCGCAGGGCACACACACACTCTCATTCACTCACATACTATGGGCAATTTAGAGACACCAGTCAACCTACAATGCATGTCTTTGAACCGGGGGAGGAAACCCCCGAGGCACAGGGAGAACATGCAAACTCCACACACACATGGCAGAGGCAGGAATCAAACCCCCAACCCTGGAGGTGTGAGGCAAACGTGCTAACGTGCTAACCACCAAGCCACCGTGCCCCCCCAGTAAATAAAGTTAAATTTGATTATTATTATCATCATTATTATTTATATCGTACTACTTCTTCTTAATTAGTGTTAAGTCTATAATGAACTCAGAAACTACACTGACATAATAATTCCTCAAGAGCTCTTGGTTGCTCTTGTAGAAAGGAAATTATTTACATTTACATTATTTACTGTCCAGTGTCACCCAAATGAGCCAAATGATATCATTTGGATTGGATATCATTTATCATCATATCATCTCAGGGAGTTTTTCCTTGCCATCGTCGCCTCAGGCTTGCTCATTAGGGATAAAATATTAACTCTACTTTAAACTTTATAATTTTTTTTCTTTTTTTCTATGTTGCTACACTTCTGTAAAGCTGCTTTGAGACAATGTCCATTGCTAAAAGCACCATACAAATACATTTAATTGAATTCTTCTTCTTCTTCTTATTATTATTATTATTTTAGAATTATCCATATCCAAACATATCCATGAACATCCTGTACTCATACATAATAACTACATAATTCTTTAAATTAGGCCACAACTTTTAAAAATAGATTTCTGGAAATAATACCCACTTACTGATACCAACAAAGAAAATAACTTTGAAAATAACTTAAAATACCTACATAACTGGGAATTCGAAAAAGGTTTAAAGACCAGTTAATTTTTCCCAGTGTTAGCGGTCACTTAACAACAAAAAAATAAACCAGACCACCTTATTCTAAAATAGTTTGAGCACTAAGCAGATTGTGTTAAACCCTTCTATGTACAACACACACACACACACACACACACACACACACACACACACACACACACACACACACACACACACACACACACACACACACACACACACATCTAACATTCTTTAATCAAAAGTTTTAATGTCCCACAAAATTGATGAAACTGATCATTTACTCTGCACATCAAATCATAATGTATATGATAAAGTAAAACACAGTGAACTTACATTCAGGTCCATAAATATTTATACAATGTTATTTTTATTTTAGTTGTCTTCCACAGTATATTGAAGCTGAAATTAGATCATGTTCCTCATGTCAATGAAGCAAACCATACATTATCTGTATCTGGACCTGTTTAGTGCTCAGAATATTCATTATTTCATTTCAACTCTTGTATTCTGTAGTGAGCAGCTGAAATAACAAGAACTTTGTCAAAGCCCAAATATCCATGGAGCTGACTGCATGCAATCTGCACATACTGCATTGAGGACCAAACACATCATCTTGCCATACTGTAACATCACTCAAGAAAAAATGTTTTCCACACACTAATGTCAGTGTTTCCTTGTCAGAGAGGCGTGCAAGCAACAAGTAGAACCAGTGAAGTTAGGAACTGTTAACTATACATGCAAACAACATCTATACCTCTTTAACTCCTTTTAACGGTATTCATGTCAAGTTAAAGTACTTATCAGCAGACAGTTCAATACTTTGCTAGCCCAGGAGAGAAATGAGTCAGAAGATAAGCTGGTGTTAGACCAGTAGATAAGAATTGCAAGCCGATTGTGAGCGAATGTGTTTACTGAGAGATGATTTTCCAGGTTGCTCAGCAGATTTATGAAGCACTTACCAAAAATGACCTCATTATTCTACTTCGTTTACAAAATGCATCCGAAAACAAGTGACTCGCATCAGCATTTTTAATCTCAAGCACAATTTATAGCGAATATAAAAACTAAAAAACACACTATATAAGATCTTCATAAACTTATATAGCAGCAATTGAGAAAGAAAAACAATGGCTCCATCATACACAACAATTACAAAACTAAATGCTGCACTAGAGAGATCATGCTAAGCAAACCACAGCCATAACAATGAACTGAGTCTCTTCCTGAAAATACATCTAACAGAAGAAGCTGTAGAGAATGCTCAGCAACATCAAAGCCAATTTTGTTTCGAATACTTTTGCAAAACCACCTTCATCACCTTCAATACCTACGTAAAACACTGCCGCAGTAACGCAGGAGTCAGTTTTGTTTTGATAGATTGAAACACCAGTTCTCACCCTCAGTCCTGAGAAAACTCTGCAGTTTTGTGGTTTCTGTGTTTTAATACATCTCATTCAATTCATCAGGTAACTCAATTCTGCATTAGGGAAATATGTATATACACATACATTTTTTTTGGTACATTAAAGTTGTTTAAATCATTCTGCTTTGCAAAAATGCACATTCTTTAGCAAGCTGGAATGCTTGCTGGGCTTCAATCCTGCTACAATGAGTGCAGCAACTGTATAAAACCAACTGGTCACAACTGACCTACTCAATAGTAAATCTTCAGGTAAATAAATACTGGTCAAATCTGCAATACCATACTGGTAAAACAAAGTAAAGTAAACTGGGCAAGACTCCAGTTACATAATTTTTGTGTGTGTGTGTGTGTATTTATATATATACATACACACACACACAAACCATTGCCTTCTATACATATTGTATTAAAGGCAATTATAATCTATACCTCTATACATATTTGCTTCCATATATTGTTTCCTAAACTCCATTGACATTGACACTTGTTCTATCATGACATGATTAAAAAATTAAAAAATAAAACCAGACTGCCTGGACCATACAGATAAACACATTCTTTCATAAAGCCGGTTTCACTCATTTAACCAAATAACACGTCAGGAATAAGACAAGCAACGTTCTTTACAATAAACATAAACTCTGTAAAAATTTATTTGAAATGGGTCAAGCTGAGATTTTCCGTAAAGTTTGGTCAAACTTGCTGACATTCACTGCTGACATGCTCTTCACTGAAAGAGATGACTGGTATTGTTGAGGATCTAGAGCCGTTTCCAGCTCTGAGCCATTTCTCTACTTGATACGTCATGGTATGTTTAGTTGTATTCTGAGAAAAATAAGACAATGTGCATCATGCATACAGTTTATGTTAATTATTGCTTGAGGAAAAATTGCACAACAATCCTTTTACACAACAGTAAAATGTAAACGGTTTGTCGGTGTAGGATTCTACAGCACAGGTATTATTAGGAGACTTGACACTTAATTCTGAACAGCATGCACCTGAAACACTAGGAAATGTAATCTTAATTATTACTCCAATTCATTAAATCAGTAAATCATTAAATATGCAAATCATTTTACATTTTTTACCAAAGACAAATAAATACGGGTAAGAAGTGAGAATGCTTTCTAATGGAGAACAAATCGAAACAATCTACTGAGAAATTCAATTGCTTATAATCAGCTTGAGAACATGACTGCTTACATGGGAATATTTATCAGCATTAATCAATACTGGACTGAGCGTTTTTCAGCCCAATCATATATCTGTGCCAAGCAGGGAATAAACAAACCAACCAACCAACACCACCTCCAGTAGAATTTACAGATTTAGTTTCATACATGCATGTGTGTATAAACTAAACCTGATTACCACCAGGGGAAAAAAACCTAGCTGAAAAAATTTGGACATTGAATTAGAAGTGCTAGTACAGTGCAACCCAATTAATATATAATAAGAGCATATTAATGTCTGAAGAAGCTGAAACAAAGTGTAAAAGCACTGTAAAAATAGCACCTGCTCAGTGTTTTGGAAAAACATATCCCCCCAACCCCTACCGCACAACCAAATTTCCAATACCAATCAAATTGAAACAGCTTATCAAAAATTAGCCACAGCATCTTTAAGCTTAGAGAAGTTTCCACTGACGCTAGTTCAGCTGCTTGGTACACTGATACTGAAACTTAAAGTACAGATACCATATGACAATAACATTAAAAAATCTATAAATACCAGCCACGTCTCCAAATTTTCCATTTAATGTGGTAATGCATGATGTAAGCGCTACAAGATTTAACAGCTTGCAGAAAGTAATTAGAATTTCTGCAGGAACAGAACAGCTAAAAATTATTAGATAATATACATTATTTTCAATAAAATAAGTTGTCAAAACTAAATGAAAGGTGCAAATATTCATACTGCTTCATAGGCCTATGAAAAACTGAGAACACTCATGGATGGTTAAATGATGCGTCTAAATAATGAACCAAATTCTCTTCTCCAGTAAACCTGACCACAGGATTGCCTTGGTTTAGATTATGAATAATAATGACCTGATAAAAATATTTAAAGACGAATGATTCAAACGGATTTCATACTACTCAAAATAAAAGAGAAAGGTCACAAGAGCCTTGGGGTTGAAAAGCCCATCTTTATTTGCATTATGATGATGAATACAAAAAGACAAAGCTTTAGTTTTTGTAACCACAGCCAGGTCTGCGACCACGAGCACGCTCGAACTTCCTGCCTTTGGAACGGACATAGGGCCTGTGGGAAAAGCAATCCAATTAAAAATCATTCAAAAGCAATACACCTTCAGTCTAACTGTTCTGTAATGAGCTGACGTAGAAATGTTGATTTAAAGATGTGTTCCACATGCTAAAACATTAGGCAAAAGCTTAGAGTACTGAAGCAATGTGAACTAAAAAAAATACATTGTTAAACTAGTTCTAATGTGGTATGCAAACCAACGTTAGGGAAAGCAGTGTGTTAGTGAACAAGAATTTACCTTCAATATGTTAACTGAAGCTTATAACCTTTTGTTAAATTAGTTTTTAATTAGTGTTTAATTCGTGAAATCAGTAAGGTTCTTACTTGGTGTGGCTGTGGGGAGTTCCAGGGGCTTTTCCAAAGTGCCTATACACCTCCCTGGCCTTGCGGGGTCCTTTAGAAACAAACCATTACGACAGAGATTAGAGTTCAATAACATGCTCTTTAAGCTGGAACTTACGCTGTCGTCTTAAGGTAGTTGTTATTTTCCAACTGGAAAGGCAACTGCACATAAAATTGATGTTACATTTGTGTGTAAAGTCATTAAAAACTTAAATAAGCAGCTTAAAAGATATGTTGACATTTGAGAAGGAAAGATTTGTCTGGACAGCAGAAAGAAACCTCACATGAAATCTGACTTTCACATCAGACGTAAGTAACATGCCTTTCATGTCCAGATAAGTTCAGATTATGCAATGTTCCACTCTTTGTGAATCAGTTTTCATGTCTTGTTTTTTCATTTGGTATGTGGGTCTCAGTGTCAAACTTCATACAATAGCTGAGGATGAATCCCTCAGCTCTTATGTCAGTAATTACACTTACTTTTCAGGTAGTTAGTGTTTTTTGTTGATTACAGGACTGCAAATTGCCTTGATATACAATATCAATTAATATGGCTCTTAGAACAAATATCGGTTTCTGAATATTTGTATTGGAATAAATTCTGTATTATAGGGCATAATCATGTTCAAATTAATTATATTAAGATTACTAATTATTTATTACTTCTACTTTCGGCTTTTCCCTTCAGGGGTCGCCACAGCGAATCATCTCTCCACCTTTCCCCATCTTCTGCATCCTCAACAATTACACCCACTAGCTTCATATCCTCATTAATTCCATCCATATACCTCCTCTTTGGCCTTCCTCTTTGCCTCCTGCCTGGCAGCTCCATGTCCAACATTCTCCTACCAATATACTCACGCTCCCTCCTCTGAACATGTCCAAACCATCTTAATCTGGCCTCCCTAACTTTGTCCCCCATATGTCCAACATGAGCTGTCCCTCTGATGTACTCGTTCCTAATCCTGTCCAATCTTGTCACTCCCAAAGAGAACCTCAACATCTTCAGCTCTGCTACCTCTAGCTCTGACTCCTGTCTCTTCCTCAGTGACACTGTCTCTAAACCATACAGCATGGCTGGTCTCACCACTGTCCTGTACACCTTCCCCTTGATTCTCGCTGATATTTTCCTATCACACAGAACTCCCGACACCTTTCTCCACCCATTCCAACCTGCCTGCACTCGCTTCTTTACCTCTTTCCCACACTCTCCATTACTCTGGACTGTTGACCCCAAGTACTTAAACTCCTGTACCTTCTTCACCCTGTAACCTTACTGTTCCACTTCCCTCCCTTTCATTCACACACATGTACTCAGTCTTACTACGACTGACACTAATTATTTATTACTAATTTGTAATAACACACGTGCCTGGAACAATGATAGCTACTCTTAATCGATGCAGCTATTTGTAATGTACTTACCAGACAGTAGCACGGTGCCCTGTCCTTTGGGGGCAGCTAGAGCTAGCTGATCAAAGGTCATGACCTGGCCACCAGCCTTCAGGATCCTCCTACGAGCTCCTGCTGTCACCCTCAATGCACACACCTGAACAAAAGCGATGAGTGAGCACTTCTGTGATTATTATATCCACTATATCTAAACACTGCCAAATAAACATATTAAAGCTAACAAAGCACACCATGGGACTTAAACTGGATAAAACAAACTGAACTTAATAAGCAAATAAGAGATTGAACAGAATATAGAGCCATGAATGGGAAAAAAAAATCCATATTTCCCACAGAATAACAAATCAGGTAGAGATTACATCCCACATAGTGAATCACAATTTTTTTCCCAAATATTTACATTCACCTTCAGTTTGGGGATGTTCTGAATCCTGACATCATCAGTGATGGTTCCCACAACAACAGCCGTCTTGTTTTCACGGCCCTGAAGCTTCATTTTACGGATCTGAGTACAAAGCATAGACAAAGCCAATCATGAAAATTATTGAAGGAGAGAAGGAGAAGAGAAAAGAGAAAAAACCCCCCAAAAAACACATTTTAATTCTGCAATGGAAGCAGTATACTCTAATGTAGCTGCCGACTTTAGAATTTCCAAACAAAACAGACTTAAATAAACTCCCCATCCATCAATTCCATTTAAATCTCAAACAACCTGCATTTTTTCCAAATCTTTTTTTCAGCACAAAGCCCTAGGTCTCTCCTGACCCAAATTGGAATAAGAATGATGGATGCAGTTTCCATTATTCAACCACTGTCTATTAAACCACATGAGGTTAAAAAAAAAAAAAACCCCACACCCATGCAGTAACAACCACAATAGTTAATTTACGGCATTTGGCAACCTACAATTTCTCTCATTTTATACAGCTGAGCAACTGAGGGTTAAGGGCCTTTCTCAGAGGGCCAGCTGTGGCAGCTTGGTGGACCTGGGATCTGAACTCTCAACCTTCTGATCAGTAGTTCAACATCTTCACCACTAAGCTACCACATCCCATATTGCAAGTGGCTGCAATACTGTAACTTTGAACTTTGGGCCAAAACCTGGTGAAGTGTTGCATTACATTTCTGTAAATGCAGACAAAGGTTGGGAAACAACTAGAGATAAACTTATCCTTTTTCTCGTTCTCTTTTTCTGAGCACTTAAAGTCTTTATTTATATACTACAATGCTCATGTGCTTATTATCTAAGATCTCCAATTGGCCCAGTGGAGTCCTGTACAACTGCCCTGCATCCTAAAACTATGGTTGTGTCTCCACTAGACCCACATGTTGCACGTCATTAATGAGACACTGTAGATTGATGGAAAATGGTGAGAGAGATGAGTACTTCATGCTCTTTTTTGTTTTGTTTTTAGCAGCCAAAAGTGAAAGCCGACTTCCATTTCTATTATGAAATGGCTCAGATGTTTTCTATTTAATGAAATGTCCCATGACGTCAGTGCAGCAGACAACGGTTAACTTTTGGGAACAACAAAAATTCACCACCAACTAAAAGAATCTCATTTATATGCACATGACATTTCAATATAAACATTCAATAATGTTCTTAATTGTAATCTGTAGAAAAACCTGTAGCCTATATGTATGGTTCTCCATACACAAGACTTTTGATGATTTTTCGACTTTTCTTGCAACACTGGCAATAGTCACACTACAGAAGTCTAACAAGACACACCAAACCATGATATCTCCTGTTTTCTGCGAGAAGCCTAATCAATGTCAGGTTTCTAATATAGCTTCTGTGGGTGGTTTGATAAACAGTGCCACTGGTATAATCAAACTAATTAAAGCATATAAGGGTAATAACCAGTTTCACCAGTCTGAATGTCATTACCCTTTTTGCCAAAATTGTGCAGCAGCAACAAGATTACAGTACTATTTCTTAGAAAGTCAGTGGGGTTACTGACCAGGCGAGACAGAGACAGAGGTGGCCGGTTGCTCTTGCTCATGAAGAGTCTCTTAAGGATGACCTTGTTGAAGGGAGCATCTGAACGACGAGCCAGGAACCTGTACAACTGTTACGAACAAAAAAAACAAAAAAAAAAAAACAACAAATCAGAATGATTATGAATAATGCTTGAATAATGAATAGGTTCTGTTTAATTAAGCAGTTGAGCCAGCAGCACTTACACTCAGGACCAAAATAACCAGACCACAACCTACATAGTCAGGCAGTCAAAGTCTGGACCCAAGCTAAATTTAATGCGACTTGACTGCACTGAGAAAGTGATTCAATCATAAGTGACTGAACCAAATATTGTCGTGTGTTACAAGCAACATCTTTCTGGACATGCAGGCTGCAAAACTGAGCCAAAATACAGAGCTGTAGGACTGCAGAAAGTTTTGTACATTTGTACTGACATTTGTACATTTGGAGGAAAAAAACAAGCCAATAGCATAAATTGCATTTGGCAGACACCCTTATCCAGAGTGACTTACATTTTATCCCATCTTTTTTTAAACAACTGACTGATTGAGGGTTAAGAGCTAAGGGGCCCAGCAGTGGCAGCTTGGTGGACCTGGGATTCGAACTCAACCTTCTGATCAGTAGTCCAATGTCTTAGCCACTAAGCTACCACATCCCCATTATTATACTTTGACCACTCTTAGAGATGCCAATATTTTACATTTAAACGGTGATACATTTGGGGGGCAAACCAAGTTACTCACCTTGACCAGGAGCCTCAAGTAGATATCCTGGCTCTTGGGCTCCTTCCTGTGAACCTTGCGGTCCTTGTTGTGTCTGATGTCAACTCCCTGCAGAAATAGCAGTCAGCCATTTTAAACACTTATCTTTCAAAAACTGACAACAAAAAATCTACAGTAGTGTGTCTCTCTAAAAACACTGAAGTCTGATCACTTCACGTGAACACTACTGGCCATTCGCTTCAATGAGTTGTGCTAATGTTAACCAGCTAGCTACTTCAGAAACACGGCTAGACAAACGAAGGCAAAAACAAATAAGTGAAAACTCGAACAAATTGTAATTTAGGTCATTTTGTTCCAAATCATATATACACTATGGCCTTGACATACAATACATTCATCACCACCCCACACACACTCGGTGATGGTGTGCTGCACACACCGGGAGAGTTAGCTAGCTAGCGACAGGCTATTATACAAGTCTGCTCGTTTAATTAAACTAAGCACTGCTTACAGTATTTACTAAGGTTTTATTGGTTACTTTGTTTAGAAATAGGAATCAAACAACATACAGCTGGACTGATGTGATACAAAAGGATCACATCACAATTCACACGCTTTCATACATTTATGAGAGAGGGCCGCTTGACTGTATCATATTAGTGTACAACGGTGTTATAACTGCTAATGAACAAAAAAATCTTTACAAAACCTCATCCTGGAAACTGTATTAGATTCGATTAAATCCATATTCGTCAAATAGGACAACAGAGATATGAGGATGGACAAAGATTTTAAAAGTACACGTCCCAATATAGCCAAAGCTGCTACCTACCATCTTGGACTCAGAGGGAAAAGGGAAAAGGAAGTAGCGTAGTCTCGCGATAAAGTGTTCAGCGAGAACACGCCGGAGATCGCGATAACACGTGACCACAACCTCTTCTCTCATTGGTCATGGATGTAGTCTCATCGCGTGTGTCTCATTTGTGTGTGTGTGTGTGTGTGTGTGTACTGCAGTGACAGCAAGGGAAAATGTCGTATTCTGCAAAATGCTTTGGACCCGTAGCGTTTTAAAAGACTCGTTTATTCAGCCGTTATTCAAAACAATGACAGTTGATTTCAGACGATTATTTTATGTCTAACATTTACTCACCTAGTATTTATCATTTTAAGTGACATATTACATGTTAAAAATATCCTGGGAAATTGTACTAAGACAATGTATGTATCAGAATCCCAGTTAAAAGTGCACTCAAAATAAGTGTTATCAATTGATAAAGTAAAGTGATATAATTTTTTCATGTGAAAACTTAGTTATATTACAAACATGAAAATGTCCGTTTGTCTGAAAACATCAGTCCCTGAATGCCTGACAAAATGACTAGATAATAAGAAATTCTATAGAAATAGGATAACATTTTCCATTAGCCTTCAGCCATTTGTTTTAAAACGACATTTGAAGGTGTAAATATTATAATCTTTTTATGATGAATATTTCAAATTACAGTAACACTCCAGCAAAGTACAAGTATTCCCATTATTAATAACATGTAAGTAGACTTCATGAGTATTTTCCACCCCTGTAGCGACATGATACTTATAGACTATATGACAATAAATTTACATTATAGACTATATGATCTTAAAAAAGGAAATGTATTTTAAAATGTTGAAGTCATTAATCTGGACAACTAATTGTACTAATTGTATAAATTAGTATAAAAACTGTTTATGTTGCATTTATTAAATGTTTTTTTTTACACTAAGCTCTGTACAACGGACTTCCACCCCCTCCCACTACACATATACACGACCTCTTTAATATTTATTTATAGGCATCTGAATAAAGAGTTATACAATGTACAAAATATATCACTGTCCCATTCTGTAGTGTTTGCACAGTCGGAACATAATAACTGCCCATCATGTTACATATTACACATCACCTTTTATTACCTCTTCTTATTTCTATTCATTCTTTTTTTAGGCTTAATTTTAAATGTAGTTTATTTATATGCACTGTTTTTGGACGAGTGGCCGAACTGAATTGAAGTTGTGTTAAGGGTCAGAATGATGATGATCATCATCATAGGCGCTGAAACGCAGGGAAACTATTGACGCGACTCGAAGCAGTATGACGCAATGAACACGCCTTCCGCACAGTCACGTGACCGTGCCATTTCTTTGAAGTTCAGCGACGACTCATATTCTAGTCATCTGCTTTCGAGTCACTTACCGACAGCCTTTTCCAACTTATCAAAACAGAAAAGATTTCAGTGGTGCAAAAAGAATGTTGTCTAAGCATATTTAACACACACCGACCAGCCATAACATTATGAGCAGTGAGAGGTGAAGTGAATAACACTGATTATCTCCTCTTCATGGCACCTGTTAGTGGGTGGGATATATTAGGCAGCAAGTGAACATTTTGTCCTCAAAGTTGATGTGTTAGAAGCAGGAAAAATGGGCAAGTGTAAGGATTTCAGTGAGTTTGACAAGGGCCAAATTGTGATGGCTAGACGACTGGATCAGAGTATCTCCAAATCTGCAGCTCTTGTGGGGTGTTCCCGGTCTGCAGTGGTCAGTATCTATCAAAAGTGGTCCAAGGAAGGAACAGTGGTGAACTGGCGACAGGGTCATGTGAGGCCAAGGCTCATTGTGGTCCGATGTGGTCTACACAGGTCCATGTGGTCTGATCCAACAGACTAGCTACTGTTGCTCAAATTGCTGAAGAAGTTAATGCTGGTTCAGATAGAAAGGTGTCTGAATACACAGTGCATGACGGGTCAAGGCTGTTTTGGCAGATGGCACAATGTCAGGCAGGTGTCAGCATAATATTATACCTGGTCGGTGTATATAAGCAAGATAAATTATAAGGCTATTAAAACATTGTTTGTTAGATTGAAGAGATGCAGACTGATAGAAAAGAGCAGCAGACTAGTTTTTATTTCATGGTGCATAATTAGTGGATGCTATGAAGGGCAAATGGAATGAGATTCATTCTTCTGCTGTCGAAAATGACACAGAAAGACAGTCCAGCCAAGAGAGATTCCTCCAACAAAAAGTGTGCGTGCTATCGGGGGAATCAGAGAGAAATTTACGGCCTGTAATAAAGAAAACAGCCAATCATTTGTAGTTGCACTTTAAGGATCAATGGCTAAATGGATGAATGGATTGAGGGGTGAGTATTATCATACCTGCATTATGGACCAGTAGACAACCCCAGTCTGCCAAAACAGAATTACACATATGTAAAAATATATTTATGTCGAGAGTCCCTGTGTTAGTTACTACTACAAAAATGACAACATATTACACCAGGTACATAAGTAGAAACCTTGTAGCAAGAACTGAGTTGTGCTTTTATAGAAAAGTAATCAATAGCTTCTGACAACAACATAATATTTAAGCATTCAACACTGCTGTGGCTTCAATAATAATAATAATAATTACTGCATAGGTTAATTTAAAAAGCTCATTTAAAATATACTACTAATATATCACTAACCTTTACCACAGTTATTAATCTACACCATGATTAATACAATTAAGTAGCTATTAAAGAAGCAAATACATTTCTTTGAAATAAATAAATGAAAGAGCACAGGATACAGAAATGTGCGCAAAGACTTAAAAGTTCTGTACTTTTTGCTGTTTGCTGTGGAGTTGTCCAGAATGTAATCATCCTACCTTGTAGGAAGTCCAGAATTTATTTTTCCAATCTTCCAAGGGGTCTTCTCGCCCTTCTAAGGTGCTCAATCCTTTAGAAAATGTAAAGATTTTATACTAAACAATCTAAAATAAAAAGATTTATTAATTTATTATTTTAGTCAGTAGTCTAAACAGCAGACCAGACACTTTGGGAGTCAAGTAAATTAAATAAAAATAAAATAAAATAAAATAAATAAAACATTCAGTACATCATTTTAAAATCTTGAGGTGTCCTTGGAGAATGTTGTGTGTTGTACAAACATTTCCTTACTCACCTATGTAAAAGGCACTTATTGTTGCAGGAGCAGCAACTAATTGATCCAGAAAGACTTTCACAAATATTATTTTGGCCCCTCCCCCAGGAAACCTCTTCTCTAATGCACGTAGCCAGTGGTAGTTGAAGTTGGAATGAAAACATAACCCCACCAATGCTACTCGAAAAGTCTGGCTCCAGTCAACACTGTGCATTGGAATATTTGTCACTGTTACTGATGAATCCTTTTCTCCTGCTAAATGCTTGCTCCATTCAGAGTCCTTGAGGTGAGCCACAGCTCCTTCCTCTCTGGATGTGACTGCTGCCTCCTGTTCAGAATTTTCCTCATTGAGCTGGGTACTTTGACTACCTGTACCTCCCAGCATGCTTTGCTGAATTAGATCTGCAGTGGCAAACAAGGTTGTATAGCCCACCACATTGCTAATGTATGGATAGGATCTGAACACGGCCCACACTCTATTCATACTGCCTGCTGGAACGGAAGATAAAAAGAATAAGTACACTCTCACAAAGACCTTGAATACACTTTGGTACTCTATAGTGAAGTATTCTATATTTTAGGAAATTAAGAAAAAGAAATGACTCACCATACAGTTGAGAGACTATGAGTGATTGATACAGACTGCCGGGTATATTTTATCTAACTTTAATCTGATTGGATCCAGAAGACAACAGAGAGAGGGCTCAGTCCAAGCCTTGACCAATGAGAGCTAGCCTGTGCAGCGGGTCAAAGTTCTATGTTCATAAATGAAAGTGTGATAATGATAAGCCTTAAGCAGACAATGCAAAATGTGAGAAAATAACACATGCTGAAAAAAGACTGGAAAAATAAACAGCAAGTGTGTTGGAGTAAAGTAAGACATAGATTAATATAACGCAATTTATTTCAGAAATAGATTGTAAAATGTACTGATATGAATTTTGTTGTAAAAAAATGTAAATAGTAATTTTTGTCAATATATATGTAAAACAACTGATTTTCATATTCTATGCAGCACAAAGCACAAATAGAAAACTTAAGCACAAATTAGAACAACAACATTGCAAATTATTTGTAAAGCTACAAAAGTAGCATGTACAACTCACCACTTGGGATCAGTTATCTTGCTTGTAGACTCAAATTAGTAAACATTCAAACTTTAAGCACACACCCTCCATAAGATTGTCTTAACACCATTCTGTGATCAGGATTCTCCATAGTATTGAGTTCCTCAAGGTGTTTGGTATTGAGAGTGGGGTTTCCTCCAACCTAAAAGCACATGGTCTTCTGTAAAGCAGCTGGAGTGTGCTTGTACTAAAAATAGGTCTCCACCCCTCTCTTACTGCTACTGTGTTACTTATGCTGCTCATTATAATGCGTTGACAAAATATAAGTAATAATAAAATATATATTTATTGAATATAACGTCTAGAATCAATTTGGTTCAATTTATCATAATATTAAACACTGTTACAGGTATGGGACTCTTACTGGAGTCCCCTTATGGAGTGCCCTGCGATGGGTTGGCACTCCATCCAGGGTGTATCCTGCCTTCATGCCTGATGACACCTGAGATAGGTACAGGCTCCCCGTGACCCGATGATAGATCGGATAAGCGGCACAGACAATGGAATGGAATGGAATAATACTATATTTCAATTCAATAAAATATTGTTTTATATATATATATATATATATATATATATATATATATATATATATATATATATATATATAAAACAGTGGTGTGAAAAAGTGTTGGCCCCCTTCCTGATTTCTTATTTTTTTGCATGTTTGTCGCACTATAATGTTTCAGATAATCAAACACATTTAAATATTAGTCAAAGATAACACAAGTAAACACATCATGCAGTTTTTAAATGAAGGATTTTATTGTTAAGGGAAAACAAAATCCAAAACTACATGGCCCTGTGTGAAAAAGTATTTGCCCCCTAAGCCTAATAACTGGTTGGGCCACCCTTAGCAGCAACAAGTGCAATCAAGCGTTTTCGATAACTTGCAATGAGTCTGTTACAGCGCTGTGGAGGAATTTTGGCCCACTCATCTTTGCAGTATTGTTGTAATTCAGCCACATTGGAGGGTTTTCGAGCATGAACCACCTTTTTAAGGTCATGCCACAGCATCTCAATCGGATTGAGGTCAGGACTTTGACTAGGCCACTCCAAAGTCTTCATTTTGTTTTTCTTCAGCCATTCAGAGGTGGACTTGCTGGTGTGTTTTGGATCATTGTCCTGCTGCAGAACCCAAGTTCGCTTCAGCTTGAGGTCACAAACAGATGGCTGGACATTCTCCTTCAGGATTTTTTGGTAGACAGCAGAATTCATGGTTCCATTTATCACAGAAAGTCTTCCAGGTTCTGAAGCAGCAAAACAGCCCCAGACCATCACACTACCACCACCATATTTTACTGTTGGTATGATGTTCTTTTTCTGAAATGCGGTGTTACTTTTACGCCAGACGTAATGGGACACAGACCTTCCAAAAAGTTACATTTTTGTCTCGTCAGTCCACAGAGTATTTTCCCAAAAGTCTTGGGGATCATCAAGATGTTTTCTGGCAAAACTGAGACAAGCCTTTATGTTCCTTTTGCTCAGCAGCAGTTTTCATCTTGGAACTCTACCATGCAAACCATTTTTGCCCAGTCTCCTTCTTATGGTGGAGTCATGAACACTCACCTTAACTGAGGCAAGTGAGGCCTGCAGTTCTTTGGATGTTGTTGTGGGGTCTTTTGTGACCTCCTGGATGAGTTGTCGCTGCGCTCTTGGGGTAATTTTGGTCGGCCGGCCACTCCTGGGAAGGTTCTCCACTGTTCCATGTTTTCGCCATTTGTAGATAATGGCTCTCACTGTGGTTCACGGCTTTATAACCTTTTCCAGACTGATAAATCAGTAGGTTTGTCACCTCAAGCTGACGAGAACTTGGGTTCTGCAGCAGGACAATGATCCAAAACACACCGGCAAGTCCACCTTTGAATGCTTGAAGAAAACAAAATGAAGACTTTGGAGTGGCCTAGTCAAAGTCCTGACCTCAATCCGATTGAGATGCTGTGGCATGACCTTAAAAAGGTGGTTCATGCTCGAAAACCCTCCAATGTGGCTGAATTACAACAATTCTGCAAAGATGAGTGGGCCAAAATTCCTCCACAGCGCTGTAACAGACTCATTGCAAATTATCGAAAACACTTGATTGCAGTTGTTGCTGCTAAGGGTGGACCAACCAGTTATTAGGCTTAGGGGGCAAATACTTTTTCACACAGGGCCATGTAGATTTGGATTTTGTTTTCCCTTAATAATAAAAACCTTCATTTAAAAACTGCATGATGTGTTTACTTGTGTTATCTTTGACTAATATTTAAATGTGTTTGATTATCTGAAACATTAAAGTGTGACAAACATGCAAAAAATAAGAAATCAGGAAGGGGGCCAACACTTTTTCACACCACTGTGTGTGTGTATATATATATATATATATATATATATATATATATATATATATACATATTAATTGAATATATTACGTTAATCACTGTTTTGAGTCATGTGGTCTTTGATGCTCTTCTCTGTGTTGGTTAACCCGGGTTCACAGCTTATGAGCAAGTTGCTTCTTATTTCCCTAAATTTGAACTTCAAACTTCTAGATGCTCGTTTTCTAAACTAAACTTTTCATTATTTTACATTGTGCACTTACAACTAATTGTATGTACTGTATCTACTACTTCTGGTTATTTTCTCTCCATCAATGTATTGCTTGCTCTATTTTACTCTTGCTATCTGTTGCATCTCTGTTGCAGCTTGTTGTTTCATAACCAGGCTTGACTGCAACAACCTGACCTTATTTCATTCGAAACATATGGACTTTGTATTAGTATCCTATCTCTGTCAGCTGAGGTTATAATCAACATGCTAAGGTAACATTTTACTTTTAAGATATAAAAATTAAATATTTTTGAATTTACTTACTCTATAGTTCATGGCATATAAACACATATTTTTTCATGTTCTTTTGTTTTTTAGGTAAATGAAAGTAAACTTAGTGGTTTAATCAGATTAATCCAACCCAGCAAACGAAAAATTGTGGCCTGCTTTAATAACGTTATAATTACTTATTAAAAAAAAGTGAAAAATCATAGCATTGCATGTTCTGTTCAAAGTGTCATTCCTAACCTCACTAACAAATGCCATGGTAGTGATAAGAAAGCAAGTGAAAGCACAATCACCCATAACCTATTCATATATTGCTCAGTAGCCTCTTATGTTGAATTTTTTCATAGATACGTAAAATTAACAATCCTGCTGTGCATCCCTGTTGAAATGCGAGGCCAATTTGTCTGTAGCAACAAGAAGAGCTCTCAGACAGGAGAATGTGTTAATGAGGCCTGGAAATTAAATTGATCAATTAAAGCCTTGTTCAGGTCTTAACTGGTGGGCTTCTGTTTGCTAACACTTAACAAGCGGCCTTTGGTCCTTTTCACAATGCCTACAGAAGACACACGACCAAAGCAGTTGACTCTTAGATAATTGCCCTGCTTTTCTTTCTTGACCTGTCTATAGTCACTTCCTATCCTCTTTGTCAGCGATGTCTTGCCATTCTTAATTTGAAAGGATGACGGAAAGCCTTCTTTAAAGTCTTTTCTTCAGAATCCTCAATGCCAACGCACCTCACACTTTTCTTTCTCTATCGCTTGCTCGCTCCCTTCCTCCCTCCCTCCTTCCTTCCCTCATTGTGTAAGAGTGTACTTATATATCCCCATGTATGTAAAAACATCGCTTCTTATTCCAGCTATTTTCCAGTGTTACCAGACAGTGCAGAGCTACAAATGCTTGGGACAGGTGAGTAAGGAGATTTGGGTTCATTGAATTTGATTACTATAATCTTCATTATTTAAATAGTAAATAAAAAGGAGCTTTGCATGGTTTTTGTTTACTGTTATATTCTTCAGTAATTTTAGCTGATGAATAGAGTGGATTTAACTGTCTGTAGGCATCATGCTCTTTTTCTTTACCTGCTGATGGTGATGATTATGAGATTGTTAGGTTGTGAGAATAAGATTGTTTGCAATATATTTACTCACTTTGAAAATGCTGAACAGTATATATTTTTTATTACTAGACTCTAAAGCTTTTAAAAGGAAAAGGTGATTAGAATGGTTTTTGAACAGTTGAAAATTTGTACCTCCATTTAAAATGTTATAAATGAAATTCTGAAGATTTGCAATTTTTAACACTTTTAAGGGGGGCATGGTGGCTTAGTGGTTAGCACGTTTGCCTCACACCTCCAGGGTTGGGGGTTCGATTCCCGCCTCCGCCGTGTGTGTGGAGTTTGCATGTTCTCCCCGTGCCTTGGGGGTTTCCTCCCCCAATACATGCATGGTAGGTTGATTGGCATCTCTAAATTGTCCGTAGTGTGTGTATGCCCTGCGATGGGTTGGCACTCTGTCCAGGGTGTATCCTGCCTTGATGCCCAATGACGCCTGAGATAGGCACAGGCTCCCTGTGACCCGAGAATAGTTCGGATAAGTGGTAGACAATGAATGAGTGCTTTTAAGGTGTCATTTTAAATACAAATCAACAGACATTTACATAGTGATAAAACTTTTGCAGTCACATTTTATTAGTTGATACGTTGCTTTCGGCTGCTCCCTGTTCGGGGTCGCCACAGCGGACCAACTGATCCGCACAACAACTTGGCAAATGTTTTACGCCGGATGCCCTTCCTGACGCAACCCTTCCATTTTTCCGGGCTTGGGACCGGCACTGCATCAAGTGGCTGGGGTTGAGGCATTGGCTGGGAATCGAACCCGGGCCTTCCGCATGATAGGCGAGAAGCCTACCACTGAGCCACCAATGCCCCACATTTTATTAGTTGATATTTTCCATAAACCAAGAGATACTTCAATCTATTCTAATTAATTAATTAATTAATTAATTAAAGTCTCATGGATTAAGTGTGTGAAAATGGGAAAAAATACTTAAATCCTGTTCATCTTTTCTCTAAGAAATGCGTCCAACCAGCGCCATATCCTTTGAATCGGGTATGGATCGAGGAGTGCCATGGGGTCGTGACCTTATTACATTTATGACATCAGCAGCTGGATACATGATGAGGACTTTGCAAAAGCCTCGTAAAAACAAACCGTCCAAACGGCAGGTCAACCACCGCAGGTTTCTACACAACATGATCCAGAGGTATATCAGAAAAACAGCAAGAGAGAGTTTTTTTAAAATCATGTTATCATTGTTAATTTATTTATACTGCGTAACATTTGCTTGTTTAAATTGTCACAGGAAATTTACAGAAATTGAGGCAGCCAATCATCAGCTTGCATCAGCTCTTTTTTCGGTGGACACAGAGTCACAAAGGCAATCTGAAGTAAAGTCAACTCACAGAGATGAATCAGAAAAAAACCTGAAAAAAGGTAAAAGGTTTCATATTTATATAATTTCAGTAGATCTGATGGTCAGGATTAGTCTTGCTGTAGCTAGTTTATTGTATCATTTTATAATCCTTGTTTCCTTACAGCCACTGCTGTCTTTGGTGAAGATGAAACAAAACACCTGGATGATGACAATGATACACAAATTTTAGACAGTCTTGTGACTAACCCAAATAAAAAGTCATGGACAAGGAAATCTCTGAATAACCCAAACAATGGAAAAGTCAACCAGATAAGGGAAGACATGGAAGAGGTAGAACGTAGCAGCAATAACTCACCACAAGAAATCACTGACTTCAACAGTGAAAGGGAACAATTTCACTTGGGATCTGCTGAGTTGAGTGACTTAACACCAATTACCAACATCGTTGTAGAAGACAGTGTGTTTACCTCACATCAAAGTATTGAAAGAATAACAGATTATTCGCATGTACAGATCCCTAATTCACCTGATGGAGAACAATATTTAGGCCTGACATTGTTTGATCTATCACCCACTTCACCGGTATCTCCTTTGTCTTTGAGTTCATGTGATTTTGATGTACAAATACAACCAGACAATGACCACACCTCCCAAATTCAGCAGATTGCAGAGAGTCTACAGATGGATTTAATGGAGAATCTTGAACTGCTAGACTCAGAAGAATATTTACAAAACATTGACCAAATGGACATGGCTGCAATTTGGGACATCCACAATGAAGAGGACCTGAGCTATTTTCAAGATAGCCTTCCATTCCTTAACACTTCACATACAGACTTTGCCACGGATAAGCAAGCAAGCTGTGGCGATGGAGATATTTGTGGAGGACTGCATCAGAATACCACACTGCTTGAAAATTCTATTAAGGACTCAAATGTAGATGACGACTTGAGAAGTAATGTTTCATACAGACTAGGACACTATGGCTCCAGTGGCCACCCCACTCAAGCAAGACAAACTAAAGCAACAGTGGACTGCTACGTAAATCAGACTAAAATAACTACAGCAGTAAACAAAGAGGGTGAGAACTCAAGCGGAGGGACATGGACTATATGTGAACAGGGTAACATTTCAAGAGAACTTAGACATGACACGTCAGACCAGACCCATCCTAAAAACTGGGAGCAACATCTCAATAACTATAATCATTCACCAAGCAAGGTAAAAGGTTCTTATTATATGCTGAATGATGAAGAGAAGAAAATGATTGAGTCAGGACCTACTCTGAATCCACACTTGGACCTTTCCAGTCCTGTTAACACACTCCCCTCTTCAACAGCACACTGTTATGGCTTTGCAATTCCACCACAAGCCAATAGCAACTGCTTAGGAGACTCATGCTCCTTTTCAAATCATGGAGGTAATCAGAGTATTCCAAGCTTTGATGGTGTGGCTCAGTCTTTTCCTGCCCCTTATCAAAATCCACATCCTCATCCAGTTTCAACTCCACCACTGAATGATGACTGGCTGTTCAGTAACATAGCAACAGAGGTGGACTTTAACAGTATGGTCAGATTACATGGACATACCTACTGCTGAAGAGAAAGTACAGAAAGGACATACCTACTGTTATGAGAAATAAAATGTCGCTAATATTTAGCATTCTGGACAAGTAAAACAAATAAATTACATAACAAGGAAAATAAAAAATATCCTTTATGAAATGCACTGTAAAAATTGTACAAACTCAAAAGTCTAGTTTAACTACTTGTCTCACAGGTATACTATTGTAAATCTATTTTTGCGACAAAGAAGTTGACAAATTAAAGGAAAAACTGACATGAAATGTCTTGCACCACTGGGAGAACAGCTTCACTACACTTTGGCACTGATTCAATAACATTGAACTCTCCTCTCCGATGGTGGAGGAGAGCACTGTTTCACATGACGGACCAAAATCTCCATGGGTCTTCAACTGGGTTAAGGTCTAGTGAGTCCATACGGTATGCCGTTTTCATACTCATCACAGCATGCATGAGCCCTCATGTCTTGTGGATGGGGATATTGTCAACATGGAAGAGACCACTTCCTTCAGGATAGAAATGTTTCATCATAGGGTAAAGACATAACTCTACCCAAAACTGTATTTTTAGTGACCAGGAAAAGTGGATCCATACAAAAAACACAAAAAATGCTTCCCATGGCATTATGGAGCCACTGTTTTTTCCTTTAATTTTTCATCTGTCTGGTTCTGCATTCCTCTGACATATTCATGAACTGTCTTATCAAAAGTTTGGGAATAGCTCACCATCACACCCATATGTGCTTTCTAAACATGCCATACCATGTTGATTCCCACCTTTGCTGTTATAATAACCTCCATTTTTCTGTGAATGCTTTCAGCTGGATTTTTAAAAAAGGCTGTGGGTTTGCTCATTCAGCCATAAAATCTATAGTAAGGTCAGGCACTCTTGTGGCTATAGATGCCTTGGGAGCTGTCAGTGTTCCAGGTTATCACAAAGGTGTTCAATGGGATTGCGATCAGGGCTCTGTGCAGGCCACTCAACACTCAATGAATGAACAAACATGCGCATAGTTATTTTGTACTTTAAATATTCATGCTTCATTTTGAGAAGTTGTTTAATATGTGAGCTTATGTGAGTTTATGTTTTCAGCTCCTTTCAAACAAATAAGAGCTGCTACATGATACTTTAAGCATTTAAACAGAAATCCACTCACACCAAATAGAGACATGAGCACTCACGATTTTTTGGAATGGATTGTTTTTTAAGATATATGCAAGTATTTAATTATTATACTATTTATACTGTATCTTTTTTGACTGTTATGTTGTTGTTTATTGTGCATTACATATTTTTTTCATGAAGAATAATAAGAATTATAATTGGGTTTGATGTCATTTCAGTGAAACATTCTTGTCACTGTGTCATGTTAATACTCCAATTTACTTGAATGTAAAATGTTTTAAATTCCAAGTGTCTAAATAAATTAAGAACAAGGAGTCCTGCATGACATATATACCAAATGTTTGAAACTTTAATCAGGAAACACTGTGATTGGTAGGCAGCTGGTACTGGCCCCTGGACCCATTCTCGTTCATGCAGTTATCCAATCAGACAATTATGTGGCAGTAGAACAATGCATAAAATCATGCAGATGCAGGCGAGGAGGTTTAGGTTCACATTAAACATCAAAATGGGGGGCAAAAAAGTGATCTTAGTGACTCTGATGTCATGGTTGTTGATTCCAGCCAGTCTTTGAGTATTTCAGACACTTTTGATCTCCTAGAATTTACCCATTTTAAACTTTAACTAAAGTGCTTGACCTACATGCGAACTGAGCCACATGATCGAATAATTAGATTACATGAATCAGTAGGTGTTACTAATAAAATGTGCTTGTGAATGTACAATCTGTTGGACAGAATGCTTTCCATTAATAATCAAAGGCTTAGCCATGGCTCATATACAGCTTGAGATTGCTGTAATGAAAGTCCAGTGTGCAGATTCATGTACAGGCACATTGATGCTGATAATATCATCGGTGAGGGTTAAATATCATTTAGTGCGTTAGATCAAGGGACTAATCACTTATCATTTATTCAGACATTGTCATATTATAGAGTATCTGGAGTTGATACTTTTAAAACAGCAAAACTGGTCAGCTCTTATGAAGCTATGTTTACAAAAGGTAATGAATATGTGACTATTGTGTAAAAGGGGGAAATGATGCACATATTTCAAAACCAATGACACACAGTATAGTAAAATTCACCCCAGGCAGATTTATTCATAACACAACAAAACAAATAAAAGCAAATAAATAGTTCAAAATTTCCACAGAGGCACAAAACAAAGATTTTTGAGACAGAACTAAGTCTAAGTCCATAGTGAAACCCAAATGATATTTTGTGGTCTTTTTATTCAATATTAGATGCTCCTTAGTGATTCAGCCTAGACTGTATAGAAATCTAAAAGAAATATTTAAAACATTTTTTTTGTTTGTTTAACGTTAAAGTTTCCTAAACCAAATACATGGGAATGCTACATGTAGGCTCAATGTTACATGTAGAAGAAATATTAAGGTCCACTTCCATATGAGGGACAAGAGCATCTTTAACGTCTACTTTTCAAGAGTGTCATTTTATTTTCAAATTGAAATTTAGGCAAAAGCAAAAAAAAAAAAAAAGCCTGTCTTTAAGTTTAAAATGCTAAAAGCAAATATAAATCAACTGGGACAAAAACACATGGCTAAGTTATGACAACATTTATTATGAGGGTAGATTTATCAGTCAAGATGTTCTCCCATAATACTGATGAGAATATATCGTAAACAGTGTCAGCTAAACATGATTGCCAGTGTGGGTCCTGAACAATATGTAGTGGCGGTAAACATGTTGTACCTGTAGTTCACCAGCCTTTACAGCACCAGTGCATCTAAATTACTGTTATTGCACAAAGAAACAGCTTTAGCAAACAACACAGAGCAGGCAGCCAAAAAGGCCAAC
Organism: Hemibagrus guttatus; assembly: GCA_033459395.1. Lineage (NCBI taxonomy): Eukaryota > Metazoa > Chordata > Actinopteri > Siluriformes > Bagridae > Hemibagrus > Hemibagrus guttatus. The sequence continues at coordinate 19,930,791 of JAUCMX010000003.1, forward strand.
CGTACTACATCATTAATTTTCACAACATATTATATCTAATAAATTAAAGGTATAAGAATGCAGTGGATTGTTTGGTCCTAAACCTAAAACCTTTTTTTTTGTGAACAAATATGAATGTCATTTAAGTACATTTAACAACTAACTCCGGTAAAACTGTAACAGTGTCATGACATTTTTATTCTAATTTGATGACATTCACATAAGGAAAAAAAAAAGATCTGAACTGTCTAAAATGGAACTTGGAAAGAAAATACAAGAGCAGCCTTTTATTCGAGGTGAACATAATAGATGTTACACTATTGGAAAGGTCTTGTTTTTCCCAACAGACCTCTTAAAGAAGACTTTCAGCAGAGGGGTAGACAGTCTTCTGTGTGGTTTAATGCACTTGATTGTTAAAGTTACAAACTGCGCTGTGACATTAAAGCACATAGAAATAATCAGAAAAAAAGAATTTATAAGGCTCTGTCACGTAGGTACCATCTTATCTCACATTAAGATCTCTGACTAAAAAAATGTTTTAACCCACACTTTCACCAAACATCTACAAGAGACTTCATAAAAAAAATGTGATCTAACGTACAATACCTCATCCTCTGTGCAGGCAATAAATTAGGATGGAATTCTGGGAAAGAATTAGGTCCTGGGTGTTGAAACTGCAGCTGAGTTTCACTCATGTATGTTTTATCTATCTATCTAACTACTTAGCCTAATATCCCTTTTTTCACCCATATGCCATCAATTTGGTAACACATAGAGCTTTCACCCATAAACGTTTTACAGAACTCGTTATGAAACGAAATGTCATATTCATAAACCCAAAGATCCCTTTTAAAAATGGCATAGTGCACATGACCATTTGTTACTTTTCAAAAAATCTTTTCTTTGCTACCGCACTCGATTTACTGTATTTGTTTCAAGATGCACGTAATTGTACACAGTGTTCTTCCTCAGGATCTCTGTCTGCATTTAATGTTACACTGCAAAGTATAAGCGACATGACATTCAATACAGAAATAAATAACTTGGATAATGAGAATAGAAAGACTGACTGAAATATTAAAAATGGAACTGGGAGTGACATGATGTAAGAAATACTACAAAAAAAAATCTCATTTAACTGCTCACAGTCTACATAACACATGAACTCACTTCAGAACTGACCATCGAAAAAAGGGCAAGGTCAGTGTTTAAGATACTGAGGAATAAGATGTAACACGAAATGGAGAAAAAAATAAAGCCTTGCTACCCAGAAGTGCTGAATATTACCTATGATGATAATCTAACATTATTTTATATTTTGGAAAACAGTTCTTAAAATGAATCTTATTGTGTTCCTTGTAGAACATTTTAAATGTGTTTAATATTTCCAGTACCATTTGAGCCAATGAGAACTATCACTGAATTATTACTTCTACTACTAATATCCATGAATTTTATCAAAGTGATTTCATAAATGCGATCTTATGTACTGTCTTCAAATGTTTCAGTTTTCTCCTACATGATTCCGTTATTTGGACTGTAAAACTGCATTTGCAATCATCTCAGTGTCAAATGTCAAAGCTAGCATGCCTGGCTCATATTTGTAGATATTTCACAGTAAATCAATTTCTCTCTTTCACTTTCTTGTTGATATGAAAATGTCTGACTTGTATGAATAGAGTCATCCTTACCAAATCACATTTAATTAAACAAAAAGGCTAATTTCTCTAGTATAACAATTTGAAGCTGATAGACACTGATATCAAAGACACCTTTTTGTTAAAAATCCCAATTTCTTAAAATCAGTTTCTGCTAAAGTGAGAGAGAGAAAGCCTGACAGTAATTCTGCAGTTTAATCTTTCATGCAAGCACAGCCAATGAGAGTTTGTCTTATCATGGTTCTGCATTTGAAGAATGTCTAGTTGCCTTTTTTGATTGCCATCATAAACATGTAAATTGCCCTTAAATACATGGCTTATGGCTGTCTCAAAAAGCGCATAGGGTTTGTGCAGCTATCTTTACTCACGTTTTTCACAAGAAACTCATCTGAGGCCTCTGAATCATGAGATTTGTCACGTTAAGCCTGATATACATTGCACTGTTATGTGGCTTATCTGATATATTTTAATGCTATCTTCCCTTTAAATATTAGGAAAAGTAGCTGAATTTCCACTTTTTCAATGTCAGCATATGACTGATTTCAGTAGTACTAGTATTATTTCCTCTGTATACGCTCATGTGCGTCTTCAATATAATAACTTCCGCCTTGGCTGCAGAGGTATAGTCAATACAATGTGCGCTGTGTCAGTTCCTAGATTAGTCTGTTTGTCTATTCCTTTTATCGTTCACCTGCCCATCATTCCTCTCTCTGCTCACTCACATTCGCGAGGCTGTATGGGGGAGGTGGACCCAGGGCACTATCAGAGGGCACAGGGGTTCCTGGAAGGCCACTAGAGGGCGTAGGGGAGGCAGGAGGTTCTTCAGAATCAGAGTTCTCCTGAGAGAGATCATCCACCAGAGCTCTCCGACCTCCACGTACAGAAAGAGGGAGTGGAGCACGTCTGAGAAAGAAAGAGAGAGATATCAAGGACAGAACAATATGATATGAATGATAGCAATTTTATATGCTCTATAATCTATACAGAAAAGCTGGGCAAAGGAACCAGGAAGGAAAGGATAGTTTTGTATGTGATTACTGCAGGAAATCAGAGATTACAAGCACTTCAGATGTACAATAAAGGGAGACTCTGAATCCACATGAGCCTCATCAGATTTCTTTCAGTAATGCCATGAGTGAACAGAGCCAAAACCTCACTCAAGGTACTGTACTGCACGTTAAAAAAATTATGACTAAATTAAAAGTACAAATAGACATCCAAATGCTCAACAGAGACAATCTTTTTTTTTTTTTTTTTTTACCATTAAAGCTCACACACGTTTCCAAGTGAAAAAAGGAAGAAAAGAAAGATCAACTGTTTAAAATCTTTATGACTAAAATCTCAAATTTCAAATTCGGATAAAAGCTGAAATGACTTAGTGTGCAGGAAACACAATCTGTGTTGTGAGCAAAACTGATTTTCAACCAAAGGTATTGAAAAAGCACACAAAGGCACAAGCCCACACAGACACACACAATAAAAACCTACTTGGTGCATTTGGGTTGTTCTGTGCTGCTGAGTGGGTGTAGGAGTCAAATACACACATACACAAAAGGACACACACACACACACACATACGTGCAAATATGTTAGATATAAACAAAAGGGTATACCATGCATATACAAATAAAAACATATCAAAACATGAAAATTAAAAAATTATCTCACATGAATAAAAATGCATTAAGCTTTAACACAGTGCACAGCAATATCACACATTCGCTCGTGTTCACATTCACATCTCTCTTCGCAGCATAGAGCTGATATGCTGGTGTTACCTGAGTTGGGAGCGCAGGGTGTTGAGTTCTCGTGTCATGCTCTGCATGCTGTCTCCCATTTCCTCCAGCTCTCGTTGCAGTTTTCTGCGCTGGGCATTTGTGCGTGAATTCTCTTCCTCCACCTCTTCCAGCTGCCTCTTCAGCTGCCGCAGACGCCCCATTGACTTGTCCAGCTGCAGACAGAGACAACACTCTGAAATACAGGCCTACAGTTTAAAATGTTTTGGTTTTGGGTATACCATGCAGTGCTTAAACAGTAAAATCCATATTTATACAAGACATAATATTTTAGGTGTATTATGCAGTATTATGGGTTTTAGGGGTTTAAGAACTACATGACAAGCAGAGTTAAAAGTGAACTCAGTGAGCTATAGGAGTGTACCTGCTCTCTGTATTGATCTGCGTGCCTCCTCTCGTCCTCTACCTGCATAACCACTTCCTTTAGTTTCTTCTCCGTTTTCCTTACCAGCTTATTAGCCAATGCACGCTCCCTGACAGACAAAAGACAGTCAATACAGTACTCTAGTGTTCTAAACAGTATCATACTTTTATCAGAATTACCCCTCCTGTATTTATCATCCTTATTCAGTTTTTATGTGTGGAAATTGTCTAAGATCTCTTAAAGCACATTTTACAGATGAATATGGGAGCTTTGGCTTGAAATAACATGTTTAAAAATATTATAAATAAGCTAATAATAAGCTAACTATTTAGCCCTAGCCAGAATAATTTGTGAACAATTTCAAATACCAATAACAATGGTAGTTGCTATATCAAAGTTCCATGTAAATTTGCTTGTCTAAACGGGAGCCATATGACACCTACTGTCTTTCCTGTTCCAGCTGTTCCTCCATGCTTTCAATTTTTGACTCCAGAGCAGCAACACTGAGGCGGTGTTTTCCCCTCACAGCTCCTTCCATCTCAGTCAGCCTGGTCTTCAACTCCTTATTCTGCCTCTCAAGACTCTCTCGTGCACCCTCGCTCTTCTGCACCAGTGTCCTCTCCCCGGCCAGCTGCACTGTCAGGGTCTCCACCTGATGCGGAGTGAAACAGATGAGGAAACACAGAGAGATTTGTATTAGAAAAACATCTGTAATCTCTACATGCGACAGATGACATCTAATAATGTCAAGTACCTTGACATTATTAGATGTGCTTGAGGCCTTTGAAAGTTTACATGCTTGCATTATCAGGATTTGAGTTCAGGCAGTTAACTAGAAGCAAATAAGAAGTATTTGTTTATAAAACAGTTTTCAAGATTGACTGGTAATGGCACAATAGTTCTGGCTACTGTTCTAATGCAATTATGTCTACAATAAAAAATTACACAGGCTGTGCTGTACAGTGGATGCTTCACATGAAACAAGTTCAAGTATGTGCTATCAATGATATGGTAATGTCTTCTGTCAGGAGGCATTCATTTAGCATTTTGGTAGGAGTCTTCAATATCAGCAACAGTCAGAGATAAAACTAGGGGAGTTTTCAGCATGGAGGGCTTTACAATTTCCACTACAAAGTAGTCTGGGTTTTTCTATGTCTTATTAAATTAACAAAAGGGAGATAAAAAGCAGTTGGTGACAGAACTATTGTTTTTAACTATATGATGGCATCACGACATCCTGTTTTGGATTATTCTTCTATAACACAGCATGTCATGTTGTAATTAATACTTATTTAACAGCTCAGAACTGAGTTGATGTTACAGTTAAAGGGTTGTGGTTTATTTAAATTTATTTTGTAATAAACTTAAGTTTAATAAACTAATTAATAATAAACTAACTTCATGCTATTTTCTTGGGGGGCGGGCATGGTGGGTTGGTGGCTAGCATGTTTGCCTCACACCTCCATGGTTGGGGGTTTGATTCCTGCCTCTGGTGTGTGTGTGTGTGTGTGTGTGTGTGTGTGTGTGTGTGTGTGTGTGTGTGTGTGTGTGTTTTCTTCCCGTGCCTTGGAGGTTTCCTCCGGGTTCTCTGGTTTCCTTCCCCAGTCCAAAGACATGCACTATAGGTTGATTGGCATTTCTAAATTGTGTGTGTGTGTGATTGGGCCCTGCAAGACTGGCATCCTGTCCAGGGTGTACCCTGCCTTGTACCCTGCCTAGGCTTCCCTGTGTTCCCTAGGTTCCCTGTGACCTAGTAGTAGGATAAGCAGGTATAGAAGATGGATGCTATTTTCTTGTTTATTTGAGACATTGTTAGCAAAGGCTACTGCTATGCATCCTTAAAAGATTATGATCAATACTACTCTTTAAAATTTTTATCGGCTTAAATTTAGTATCCCTATCAGTGACAAAATTTCGATTTTAGTAGAGTGTACCTGCAGCGTGGTCTTCCTGTGCCTCTCAGCCATAATCTCAGCATTGCTCTGCTCCTCTTCCAAATCTTCCTCCAGCTGGCTGATCCTCATCTCCAGGCGTCTCTTTTCATCACACAGAGCCGTCCTGTGGGAAAGGAGGGAAAAGTGATATTACACATATACAAAAACTAACATCAACTTTTACAACTGCATGACAGGGTTCTTACTTCCCACTGGTGGTGTTGAGAATCTCTTCAGACAGCTCATCTCGCTCCTGCTGAGCCTGCCTCCTCAACCTTTCAGACACGGACAGCTCCTGAAAGACACAGATCACACCACGTGTACATGACTAAAGAAAGTGCCTTTTGTCTGTATTCATGTGGCTCAAGTTTAGATTTGCAATAAGAGGTATAATGCACCTCTGTCAGCTGCAGGAGCTCCGCCTCTAGAGTCTGTAGGCGCTTCTCGCTGTCTTTTGATTGAACAATAATTTCATCTCTTGCTACCTTGGTCTCATCCAACTCCCGCAACACCTCCTTCATTTGAGTCTAAGCACACAAACACAATACATCAAGACCACAAACAACCTCCTTACAGAACTATGTTAGTCTCAGTCAGAACATTTTGCCAAATTAATTTGTTTAATGTGATCTGGCATCACTTTCTTTTACAGGCACATTTGTATTTAACTGCAAATATTGATCGACAAATGCAACACATACTTGATTTTGCAAAGTTCTGTATTACCTGGAGCCGTTTTAGCTGCCTAAGAGCCTCTTCTCTGCCCCGAGTGGCTGCCTCCACCTGAGCCTCAGCCTCTTGGAGCTCTGCTTCCATCTGCTTCTTGATGGACAGCGCTTGAGCTCTCTGACTCTTCTCTTCTTCTAGCAGAGTTTCTAACTCACGCACCTGCAGAAACACAGAACGAATGACAAATTTTTAGTTAGTAATAGTAATCTATTTTTGCATAGACCAAGTTGGATTCAACACATACAACACATTTCTGGCCTGACGTACTGAATGTATTACATGACTAAAATATGTGATAGCCCAAGACTAAGCTCAACTTTTAAATCCTCTTACAAAATTGTCTTAATAACCTATAATAATAATGTCTACCCACTATCTATCACCATTGTTGAGATCCCAGCACTTCAGCATCTGTCATGTGTGTGGGTTGGACGTATAATAAAAGAAACATGACAGGTGTTCTCATCATCGCAAGCTAGTATCCCATAAGAAAGAGGATTAATACAGCACTTTTTGAGAAGTTTGGTAATGACATTTCAGTGCATATTTCTGCCTGCTTCTGACCAAATTCATTCCAAACCTTTTGCAGACCTTCCCATTCAGAATAGGCTATGACCTCCTCTGCCCAATTATCATTCTCATTCCCTACCACTTATAAAAGATGCCGTAACTGCATGTTTAAGTCTGTATTCATGTTTTACATTAGGATACCTGTTTGTTAAGGGCCCGTCTCTTCTCCTCTCCTTTCTCTTCTTTGGCACTGATCTCACGCTCAAACTGGGCTCGGAGCGCCTGCAGTGTGACCTCCAGCCGGAGACGCGAGTTCTCTGCCTCAGCAAGCTCCTCTTCAAGCTCTTGTGTCTGTTCTTTCAGTGACTGTGCCTCTACCTCTAGAGCATGCCGAGAACGCTCCAGTTCATGCACCTGACACACAGATAGACCAAATTTTTTAAATTCATTTATTTATAATGTGTATTATAGAGAGTGTATCAATTTAACTGAACTAAGTCTTTGTTAATAATACCATTTGTGACCATTATAATAGCGAGTGTAAGCCTTACGTTCTTGCCCACATCATCTTGGGCATTGACGAGCTGCTCCATGTCAAGGCGAAGCTGCTTATTAGTTCTTTCAAGCTCATCGCGCTGCTCTGATGCTTCCTGTAAAGCTCGAGATAGAGCCAGGAAACGAGTCTCTTTCTCCCGGCTCTCAGCCTCTGCTCGGTCTCGCTCTTCAGCTAGTCGTGCGCTCACTGCCTTCTCCTCCGCTAAACACTACAGAAATCAAAGGTGTAGCCAAGCAGGTTATAATGGTTAGGGCTATAATTCATAGCAGGTTGTCTGTCACCTATGTATCCATCCATCAATTCATCCATCAATCCATTCAGCTCTAACCTGATCAAATTTCTTTTGTCTCTTCTCCAGAGCAGTGCAGTTCTGTCTTTCTCTCTGCAAGGCAATGGTCATGTCTTCTATTTCCTCTCTCAGGCGCTCCTTCTGGCGCTCCACTCGCTCCCGTTCCTCTTCTTTGGCTCTCTCTCTTTGAATGGCGCTCTCTAGCTCCCTCTGTAGTTTTCTCCTGCTCTCCTCTCCTGCTTCCACCGCTGCATTCACTTCTTCTAACTGCCTCTTCAGTTCAGCAAGCTGAGCACAAAAAGGAAAGAATTAAAAAAATTTTAGGTATATGAAACAACTAGAAAACTAGAATTGAAGAATGTAAAAAGAAAGTTTATGTGTGGATAAACATGCACCTGCTGAATATAACTTTGGATCTGGCGTGTGAGTTCTCTGGTTTTCCCTTCCTCCTCCTCCACCCTCTCTGTCAGAACTGCTTTTTCATCCTCCAGAGCTCGCACACGGGATCCGAGTGCCAGCTTCTGCCGCGTTTCATCTTGCAGCAGCTCCTGCAGCAACACACACACACACACACACAAACACACACTTATTTAGCACCGACCCACTGCAATCACATAATAGTTTCTGTGATAGGAAGAGGAGATGAAAAAAGTCAGACAGCACCAACATAAACACATAAACACACATAGTTTACCTGAGCATCATGTAGTTGGCTCTCCAGACTGCTGACCTCTTTGCTCAAGCGATGGGATTTGGAGTCAGATGCAGAAAGGGAGCTGGACAAAGAGTCTATCTCCAACTAAAATAAAAAAGATAAACAGACATACACAGTTACCTTCAAAATATCCCGAATCTTCAAATATAAGCCAGTATAACATAGTAGAATTACTGTAATATACCCCATTTATCAGATGTTCTTCTGATAAATCTAAACATTGAGACTAATCCTCATTGAGAGCATTGAGACAATGCTCATGACTCTATCACTTCTCCAAATTGTCTCCTTCTCTGTACCTGAAGTTTGTGGAGCCTGTCCTCCCTCTCCTCCCTCTCTCTCTCAGCCTGAGCCAGGCGAGCTGTGAGCTCTTGCAGCTGGCCCTCAGCTCTCTTCCTTGCTCTCTCGCTCTCCATCTTGCCCCCTTGCAAGGTCTTTAGTTCAGCTGTCAAGTTCCCACGCTCCTCTTCCAGTACAGCCTTCGCCTTCTCCAGAGACTGACGCGACTGATGACACAGCACAGGTACAGCATGACTTACATACATAATCATATGTGCATGAAAGTAAACTAGCTTAATAATACTCACTCTCTTGGCGTTATCCAGCTGCTCCTGCAGGCTGTCAATGGCCGCACTGTGTTTGACTCGCATCTCTGACAGCTGGGCTTCATGATGGCGTGTGTCCTCTTCAACCATCCTCTGGAGTTCCCCCAGCTCAGCCTCACGCCGTGACCTACACACACAAAACAAGTAAACAGAAGAAATTAGAAATGTTAGACAAGTTAGAAATTAATGCAGCTGTACTCACATGTAACAGGGGACACTTCGTTTGTGTGTGGTTTTTTTTTTTATAAAGGTCATGAAAATAAGTTTACAGTCTTTTCTTGCAAGTGTAATTAGCAATAAGTTATTTTCTTGCAAGTTTAATCGTTAATGCCAAATTGCACATCCATGTGCAACAAAGCAAAATGCAGCAAAGTAAAATAACTATATTCTGTTACTTTGTCTTAAACAAAACACACACATACACACACACCTGAGCTCTTGCTGGGCAGCAGTGGTGTCCAGTGTGTCCTCCAGTTCTGTCCTTAGAGCCTCTAACTCCTCGCCAAGGTCCCGCCTCTGCTTTTCGGCCCTCTCTCTCATCCCTCGTTCGTTCTCTACCTCTTCCTTCAGCTCAGACACTTGAGACATGGCCTCCCTCAGAGCCCGCTGTGCCTCTGCACGTCGAGCACCCTCCTCCTCCAACCTAACGCACACACAATCACACGAAGAAAATTATTTTGAAGGTGATGTGTCCTGCAGCCTCTGTGTAAGCACTGAGTGTGTGTGTGTGTGTGTGTGTTTATGTGTATGGGTACCGTGTCTGTAGTGTAGTTATCTCTTTCTCTCTGTTAGCCAAGCTGCCTCTGAGCTCTGTAACAAGCAGACCCATTTCAGAGAGTTGCTCCTGGGCTTCAGCTGCTTCACCCTCCATGCGCCTCCTCCATTTCTCCTGCTCTAGACGGCTCTGCTCTTCCCGCTTCAGGCGCTCTAAGGAAGAAGTGTATGTGTGTGAGTAGACAAAAAAGAAAATAAATAAAATCACTGAATTGTGTGTGTTCACACAATTCAGGACACAATTATAGTACATTAATAAACAATGACTGTACCTTCCAGGTCAGCAATAACAGCTTCCTGTTTGTTCTTGAGCTTGTTGAGACTTTTCACTTTCTCCTCCTCCTCAGTCAGCTGGTCAGCTACCTCATTCAGCCGTTCCTCCAACTGTTTTTTCTCCTGAGAAGAAAAGGAGAGACAGACAAGGTAGAGGATGAGGAGAGAACAAAAGGGAAGCCATCACTATCAAAGCCATTGTAAAACATTAAATCCGATAAATATTTACTTAAGATGAATCACTAAAAGTGCATTTTATTCCAGTCATAAACACGGCTTAGTCTTAAAGAGTTCAGATGAAGCATGACTCATTGTCCTTACTGCCTGGATATTTATATATTGTTTGCAGCTTGGTGGTGTAGTGGGTGTATCAGGTCTTAGGTTCAAGCTCAGCTAGATGTCTGTGTGGAGTTACATACTGTTTCTCTAATTTTCCCTTGGGATCAATACATTATAATTTATTCTAATACAATACACTAATAAAATATAAACTATAAAATAGTACTTTTTTTTTCATCCTCGAGTTTGTCCCGCGCAATGACAGGGTCCGCTGTTTTTAGCATATCATTTGATCTGCATGATTTGGCACTGGTTTTACACTGGATGCCCTTCCTGTCGCATCCCTCCCAATAAAATAACACATTAAAGTATTATTTATCTTAGATGTGGTCCACAACATTTGCTTTTTTCCCTGTTTGCAGCCTGGGGAACCAAAAACACCAGAGTATTTTTAATTGAGCAATTAGGCAAATAGGACAAAACTTTTACCAAGTACAAAATGGCCCTCTAAAATCACTGACATCACCTTTAATCAGAGCCTGCATGAATAAAGACTCTATGTGCAGCCTATACACAGCAAGAGCATGAGCTGTAAGCACAGATTCTGGTCTTTAAACTGAAGAGAATATTAAGATTGTTGTAAAATTGTTGGGAACAATGTACAGATTTATTTATTAGTTATTTATTCCCTATTCTGCACTATTAACTCAAAGATGAACTCAAATATATTTTTTTCTTTAAGACCTTGCTCAGTCGATCTCTCTGCTCTCCTGCAGTCATGAGCTCATTCTCCAGACTTTTCACTTTGGTTTCTAGAGTAACTTTCTCCAGAAGAAGCCGCTGTCTCGCCCCTTCCTCCTCTTCCAGCTGCTCCTCTAAGTCCTGGGAAGGAAATAAAATTGATTTAGGAATACATCATGAACAGCACAGCCTTCACACTGATAGAAAACAGCAGTTCACACACCTGTACATGCTGCTGCATTCGTTTCTTCTCATTGGCTAGCTGTGCACCCCTCTCTTCCTCTTCCTCCAGTCGTCCCTCAAGTTCCCCCAGAACCTCCTCCAGCTCCTGCTTACGACTGGCCAGCCGTGCTCTCATCTCCTCGGCCTCGGCAAATAACTCCGCCTCTGCCTGAAGCTGGTCTGTGAGGACGGACTTCTCTTCCAACAGCTGACAAGTGATAGATAGATGAAATACACCAAAAAGAAATCTATAACAGCTATATATAAATGTCTGATTAAACCTAGATTTTGAGTCATCAACTGGCAGACCACAGTGTAATGGCTACAGTCAAGTCTAGTCAAATGTATCATTTACACAGTATACCAAGACATATGTATACATTGAAATGCTTGTGATGAGGTACAAGAAAGCTGCTCATGTACCAGAACATACAGACAACAACAACAAACTCTCAGGCACATGATACACATTCACATGCACACACAGGGCAAGAGCACAGAAAGATGGTGAAAAAATACAATACAAAAAAAACAGTAAGTAGTTCAGTGACTACATTTACATCTAAACACAAACCTTCTCTGATTCTGTAGCAGACTCTGTGTTGCAATTTATCCAATGGCATGCATTTATGTTAATTAAAGCAAGAGACATGCTACAGGCACAGCCTTTTACAGACACAGAGATTGATTAGTGAAATGTTGCCATGGATTATTCAAAAATCTATCAACAACAAAGCACCAGAATAACAACAATAACTAGGATATGTAAATATGAATGGGCAAAGAATATGCATTTATTCTACATTTGTCAAATTCAAAATGGACTTCTTTTATAGTTTGAGAGTCTGTGGTGTTAATCCAAAGTGGTAACATGAAGCACTGTTATAAGTTAAAATATGCCAAATTGTCTTATTTATGGCCTAAACTGATTATTGATGTTCAAACATTAAAAGATATTAGTCGCTGGATCTTCGTTAGCAAGGAATTTTATGTTATTGGACATTCACAATTTTTAGTTAGTAACCCTTGTCCTTAAATGATTCAGAGTGTTGAATACAGGTGTAATGATGAATACAGGTGTAATGATGAATACAGGTGGGTAATTTGATCCTGAATAGTGGAGGATCGTTTAGCCTAATTTAAGCTGTAGTTGTCATCGCTGCAGCAAATGGGACACAGAGAAGTGAAAGAGACAGTGATGGCTTGGTGTACCTGCTGGTGTTTCCTCTCCAGTTCTACATAGTCATGCTCCACTTTGCTCAGGTTATCTTTGGCTTTCTGAAGCTGTGCCTCTCGAGCCTGAATTTCCTCGTCCTGACGGGTCACCTGCAGCAGGGGCTTCACCTGCACAGTGAAGTAATTAATCAGTACAATGGATTAAGCACTTGAACTTGATAGTCAGTATGTGAAAAAGATGAAATATTATCTTTTTTTTTGACTCACTAATCACAAAACACTGAAGTGGTGCAACTGTGCTATTTATTACCTTTGTGAAGAGCCTCCACCATTGCCAGTTCCGTAGCTTCAGGTAGGCAGCACAGTTTCTCTGCATCACTCGCAATGCACTTAGCTGCTGTTGCTTCTTCTGGAAAGCTCTAACAGTAGAAGAATATGCAAAATAAATCTCTTATTAATACTGGCACGATGCAATATTGTAAATACTCCCAAGAGTTTAAGGTGTTTTTTTTTTAATTCAGGAACCAACCAAGAAACATACAAACCCACCTTCTAGCAAGGTATCCACGTGCAGCACTTTGGAATCGGATGATAGTATCAGTAATTTTCAGATCTCGCTCCTCCTCCAGATGTGCCAGCACTCCAGCTCGGAAAAACACTTTACTCTGCCCCACCCGAAACAAATTGCCATCCAGCTCCAGAGCCCTGATCTGCGCATAGTTACACAACATTTCCTAATAACAACTGTATTAGAAAAACAAAACAAAACAAAACCCACATACTCAACAGCTACATTCTAATAACTATAAAATGAAAACTTGCAGTATATCTTATGTAATAGCCCTGAGTAAAAAAATCTGTAAAATATCTAATATATATATATATATATATATATATATATATATATATATATATATATATATACCGAATAAACTACCTACACAAAGAAATGTACGCGCAGTCGCATGACCACTTAAAGTCTCATGGAAGACGTCGAAAACAAACTTGCATTGGCAATGTTCCTTTACGTTGAGCAGATCTAAATCTAAATTTTAATATTAACACTCACCATAAGCTCACAGGCCTGCTTTCCATCCATGAAGGTACGAGGTATAGCATTGGGAGTCAGAATCTCATACCTAACAGACAACAGCAAGGTCAACATAGAAATTAATGGAGAAGCTTTTCCAGGAACTTTACACTTAATTTACATTTATATAATGTGCATTATTGCGAGAGAGAGACAGAACATAAGGAGGGCACGGTCTGAGGAGAATCTAGGTGGCTGAGCCGGTGCTTACAAAGTCAAGCAGAGAAACACACACAGACCTTTGTCTGAACTCCTGGAAGGGGATACGGTTAGGGAAGCCTTGTCTGCAAATTCTGATCCCCTCCAGTACTCCATTACATCTAAGCTGATCCAAGACCAGATGCGGGGTCAGCTTCCCTGCCTTAAAAGACAGGGGGGCAGAGTTAGCATTGTAGCTGTAATATGTAAGGAACACAACGTTTCCCAAATATTTTATTCCTCTTTATCAATTTATTTATCTTTTGTTTTTGCATCTTGTCATTTTACCAAAAAACTGGAGAGCACAAAGTCCTCTGTCCTGAAGCCTCATCCATGGCTGAAAGTTTACTGAAACCTTACATAAATGTAAAATAAATATCTCTTTATTTCTTCTTGATTTTTGTGTTATATAAAATACATGTTTAACTATTTTTATTAGTCTTGAATAATTCATTGTTGAATACCACTGGGAATGAGTTGTTACTACAAAGAAACAACAGAGTGAATTCATTTGAACCTGTGATTAGAATTATACCCATGCTACTATGCAAAAATCACTTTTTGACCAATTGGATTTGAAAATTAAACAGGCCGTGGTATAAGTAATAAGGAAATTGACGTTTAATCACAACATCACACATTTTTAACGTTTAGAAAATAATAAAATAACTTTGTATAAACTATACCATATTCATAATCGATTATCAATTAAATGCATACATTAAATGTCTCTCTCACCCTCTTCTCATGGTTGGGGATGATGCAGCGCAGGAAGTTGGGGTTGGTATTGCGCAGTGTGGCCATAAGTTTGGTCAGTGACTCTTTGTACAGTTGTCCAACAGTCCGGAACATTCCCTTCTTCGTCTTCAGCCCAGCTGCTCCAAATGTCACCGGCCCACTGCTCTCTGACAGACCTCCAGATGCTACTTGGTCCAGTCCCACAATCCTGTCCACTAAGTAGGACAAACACCAGGTTGATATTTGACTACACAGCTGCACATCAAACTGCCAATCAATAGTTAAGGACAGAGTTTGCTTGTAAGGTAAAACATACTTTTCATATTTTTTCATAAATATTCATATTATGCTGTTTACTTATAGTATTTAAAATGGACTGCATCAGCATAAGCCACTTAAGGAGACTTCAGCATGCATATTCAAAAAGAGGAGCAACACAAACACAAACAAAAATAAAAAAACAAACAGTACACATACACATACTGTGGTCACAGACAGAGAAAATAAAAAGTGAATAAAAAATGAGAAAAAAATGATGACACATCTAAATAGACTGCACACAGTACAAGAGTGAGAAATGAGTGAGAAGAAATTCAAGTGTTGACACAGACAAATTGAGGGATAAACCTACTGCTTTCAGAGCCGTTGGTCTGCAGGGAAGCATAGGAGTCAAAAAAGTAGACACGGGGAAGTGTCTGAATATCTGAGAGAGGAAATAAGACAGAAGAGAAGAGGCAATGTATGAAAGAACAGGAAGTGAAGAAAAAGACAAAGAGAGAGAATATTAATATGAGAGTGAGAAAATAAATGTAATATTAGTTGATTGGTGAGAAAGATCATTCAGTGCAGGTTTTCTTTAATTAGAGCATCACAGTGTCTCCTCACCCTCTCTCCAGAGCTCAGATATGAAGTGATCAGATGATTGGTGTAGAAGAGATGCTACATTATCATTTAGAGGATCCATATTCTTCACTAACCACTCATCAGCCTTGTAGTTCACCTGGAAGGAGGAAAAGAAACAGACAGGTAAATAGACATAGGGAAACAAAATCTGGCACTAGTTGACTCAAATCGAGGGTCGAGGGAAAGTGTCTGAAGATGGAATAAGATTAGACCTTGCCAGCATAGTGGATTATAGAGAAATCTGCTTCTTCACGGAGCTGCCGTGGCCTGAAGAACTTGGGATGTGAGCCTTGCTCAGCGGACAGTTTATCCACAAACGACCGATCTGTTGCCCGTGGAAACCAACATTCTTCATCCAACAGTGCTAACACACCAGGTGGATGGGCCTGTGGAACCAACAGCAAAGAACAGGGATGAGCATATATATATATATATATATATATATACACGTTTTGAATTACAGCAGCCACTACTGTCAGAGCTGTGTTGTTATAGAAACACCTTCAACCAATCAGATTAATGAATTTGTCAGCTTTGAATCCATTTATCTATTTTCAATACTGCTGACTGTATACAAGGTCAAGGGGACACCTTGTACGGGGTTTCACGCTGTCACAGGGCACAATCTCACACACACACTCACACACCCATTCACACTATGGACAATTTAGGGATGCCAATCAGCCTACATTGCATGTCATTGGATTGTGTAAACATTAAGAACGTGTAAATTCTGCACACTCATGGAGGAAAAAGAATCGATCTCCAAACCCTGACCACTAATCCACTGTGAAATCAAATGAACTGATAATCGATTTGATTGATCAATCAGTTGATGAAAATAAAAACTCAGTTAATTTTAGAAGTCTTACACACACACACACACACTCACACGCACACACACTGACCGGTCTCTCAATAAGATCAATGCAAGGCTGCAGGTCGAGCCCAAAGTCGATGAAGTTCCACTCGATGCCTTCACGCTGGTACTCCTCTTGCTCCAGTACAAACATGGTGTGGTTAAAAAGCTGCTGCAGCTTTTCATTGGTGTAGTTTATGCACAACTGCTCAAAGGAGTTCAGCTGTAGAAAATATGAGCAATATAACAAAAAAGCAGAAAGGATGTACAGAAGAGCTCAACTTTTCAGTGTTCTGTATGAAAATAGACACAAGTCATTTATTTCACCGTCTGGTGTCTTCACCTTATCATCAGTCATACCTGAAAGATCTCAAACCCAGCTATATCCAGGATGCCGATGAAGGAGGCCCCTTGTCTCTGTCTGCGGTCCAGAGCTCGATTGATGCGGTGCACTAACCAGCGGAACAGCCGCTCGTAGGTGGCCTTCGCCAGAGCCTCCACCGCAAAGTCTGCCTGAACACACCCAACCACAGAAGATAAAATTCAAATGATCACATCAGATCATCACAAAAAACCAAGACACGTACACTATCACACTCACACACCTGCTCCTTGGTCTGGGCCTTCTGCACGTACTCGCGGCTCACTTTGATGCGGGGAGTGAGGATTGCTCGACTGAACTCAAGCACGCTGATGCCCAGCAGGTGACACAATTTTTGTGCAGCTGTATCATCAGGCATAGATGCTTGGTCTGAGTTCTTCTCCTTCTGAAAGGTGATGTTACCAAACTGCAGCACGGAAGAGATCACCTTCAATATAGCTGAGAGGAAAAGCAGGAATTAGATAGTGGAAGCAAATGTTATTTTTATGTTTTCAGAAGAAATAAATCCATTATGGGATGGTTATACAAAGTGGAGCTACTGTTATCAACCCAAAGCTCACACACACACACACACATACACACACACATACTCACACACACACACACACACAGACACACACACACACACACAGACACACACACACACACACACACACACACACACACACACACACAGATACTTTATTTCTCTTTCTTACACGTGCACTCTTCTTGTGTAAATCCCATGATGCTCATGGAGTCCATGGTCTGAGTGAAGTTCTCAGAGTCACTCTGACCTGGAACAGGAACTGAACCACCACACAGGAAACGGTACTGATCTGCACTGCCCAGGAGCAGCTCGGCTACACAGACAGAAGAGAAGCATACGGTTTAAAAAAATTTACCTGAAGAGTGTGGAAGATTGACTGTGTGTATCTGTGTGTTCTTACTTCTCATGGCCTCAGAGGCTCCACAGAGTAGCTGGTAGAAAATGTGGAATGTTCTCTCATCTTTGGCCTGCCGGATTGCTCGAGACTTCTCCAAGAGGTCTGACACACACACTGGTTAAGGGCACATACACTTACTGTAAGTGTAAAGAAGTACAATGCATGTGATGAGGGACAAGTGTGAATGCTGATAATTTGATCTTGCATATTCATTGCAATAAACAAAGGATACAAGTCTCAATGTTGGCACCAACTATGTATCCAGCCACGTCAAAATTAATACGGATAAATTTACCCTGAAATGACAACAAAACACATTTAAAACTAGATACAGTATTTCACATATTTGCCAACATAGTAGAACAAAGTAGATAAAAGAGTCTTACAAATCTGGAAGAATTGTCATTTTTGACTGTCTTAGCATTGCCAAAGGCCTCTAGGATAGGGTTGGCCTGCAGTAGCTGTCTCTCTAGCTCCCCCTACAGGAAACAGAGAGGAATGTGTCAATAACCTTGGAAAAAGAAAGTGCCCTAGTAACTTCTGTGCCCCAGCACTGTGTAACACTACAAAACTCCAGCAACTACAAGGTCCAGTATAAGCAGTAACAAGCAAGAGGGAGCAGCCAGCCATTACTAAGCACTACACACATTTTAGTCATCTATATACAGTCAGCTTTTATAAATTATCAGCCAACTACTATAAATGTGCCTATAATAAAGGTGGACAACCTCAGTCTGTGATTATATGCACGTTTAGGGATGTGTTTATAAAAATGCAACCCTCAGGCATACACTTTCAGAGGCCGACAGTTGGAAAAATAAATGTGACTGAGGCTGGACACCGCTACTGTCCCTGCTACAAGGCTACAGCACTCCAGACAGGAGAACAGTAATGCAGCACACAGTGAAATCATTGCCATCTCCAAGCTCAGAGTCAGGCCATACTCACATACTGCACACTCTGTTAGAGCACAGCAATAAAGGAAGGGATGGAGTGCAGGAGAAACACAGGGGGGTTACATTTTTGCATTTAAAACATGTTAAAATAACTGCAAACATAAAGACATGTTTAAAGGAATATATAAACACACAAAACAAATGAACCCACATTTAAAAAGTTCACAATGTGGCTACTATGACAATGTTGTTTAAACACTGTAGATTAGATGTATGATATTTGAAAACCACCAAAAAGTGCAAACAGCAACCCTTCTGATCCAGTAATCCATCTCCAGTGTACAGATTTTCAGACTCAAGGCCATGGGCTGAATCCAGACCACTGCCTCATTCCAATTCAGTAGAATTAAATTACAATAATAGTGAAATGGTTTAAAGCACACTACCAGCATTTTCACTTTATCACAGCCTATATGGATTTTTAGTCTTTAGAATGAAAATAATTAAATCCTGAAATATTTCTGGTTCTCAGCTCCACATGCATGAAACACTCATGCCTAGATTATTTTTCCCGCAGTCAGTGAGTGTAGAGTGTAGCTGGCTACAAAGAAATTAATAAAAAAATGTGAGGACATGATTGTTCTTACAGGCGTGTACTTGCCAGCGTGATTTCTAGGTGACTGCTATGAAAGAATACAATTGAGTCAGCATTCGGATTAAATATGGTAACCAAACCGAGAAGCAGAAAGAGCAGCTTCATAATAACCTTTGTACAAAGCAGGCTGTCATTATAGCAGCAACAGCAAAGAAATATGCAGCAGTGTGAGCAGAGGTTACTCTTTCAAAGGAAGAGACAAAATGCCAAATGAAAACATACAATTTCAATATTTGAAATGAGATCATTAGATTTAGGATCATACATTTTATTTAATTGCCTGATATTGCATACAGTTAAAAGGTCCGGTGCCATTTTTTCCAAGAAAAATTCTACATTTAGAGTGTAAACTACAATTAAAATCAGGGGTGTCGAATCTTATCTGGAAAGGGCCGGAGTGGGTGCAGGTTTTCATTCCAACCAAGCTGAAGCCACATCTGAATCTACTACTAAAGCCAGGATCAACTAATTTAACAGGTGGAATCAAGTTATGGCTCATGATTGATCTGAATGAAAACCTTTATCCACACCGGCCCTTTAAGGATAAAATTGGACTTCCCTGGTTTAAAGGTTGCAAGCATGTAGTGGAACATGTTGTGGACTACAAGAGAATTGCAAATTAAGTGATGAAGACAATGTGTTGATAAATGTTCTAAAGGCTCTTATGAAATAAAATGTAAACTTCATTTTATTTTTCTTGTGGTTGATTGTGGCTTCTGTAATGTTCAGAAAATTGGCCTGATTAAGCCAACACATCTGGCTTTGAGAATAAGAGTGTACCTCTGATTCTGTGCACACTGGATAAAGAGCAGAATCTTAGGGTGTGCTATTCCTACAATCATGATCCACTTACCCTGTTCACAGTACTACTGCCACGGCCCAGAGAACGTGTACCGTCCATCTTAAGCATGGAGGAGGAGGGAGGAGAGGAAAGGACAAGAAAAGAGCAAGAGTGGGAGAGAGGAAAATAAATAAAAAGCATGTGTTAAAGAAGTAAACTGAAGGACTAAAAAAGCTATATGGACAAGCAAGTGCTGCTTTCATTATAGCGGTAGGCAGAGCATAAAACGCAGTAAAAGTGGCAGTAAGAATCATTGTTTGTCGCATGCAGTCACTCTGTATTCACCTGCAGAGTGCTGTCCTTGCTGCGGCCAAGAGTGCCACTTTTGTGAGAGGATGCCACGTGTGCCAGGTACTGAATCACCTTCTTAGTATTCTCTGTCTTCCCTGCTCCAGACTCCCCTCTGAGACACATGCACACAAAAATACACATGTAAAATGACCACAGAAACATTCAAATAAACACACACAGACTAAGCCTAATAAAGACTGCAATAAAAAGGCAGCAGGCTAAAGGCTACAAAATAAACACTGGCAAGAGATAAACGGTCTTCATGGAAACTGTTTTTAAAGTTCCTACTAACATGTGCAACACCAAAAAACACAAACAGCAGAGCAAAATTAGCAGCACATAACCAGCAGGAGGAACTGGATCACTTTGTAATATTAGACAAAGACAAAGATTGTGTGCATAGATTGCTTCTATATAGACAGCTGCAGTGGGACAAACTCTCTGGAAAAATATGGGGGAAAAAATAAACATGCCCACCAAAAGAAAAAAGTGAGGAGGTTATACTGACTGTAATAATGCAGTAATAATAACCTTTAATACATCTGCGCTACAACAGGCTCTAATACTCACGTGCAAAGAATGGACTGATCTTCTCTGTCTGTTAAACGAGTGGGAAGGAAAACAGAGAGAGAGCATTTTACTGTGAGGACACATCTGTGATAACACACAAACACACACAGCACTGTTCTAATAAATGCTTTCTTGAAATAGAAATTGTTTGGATTTACATGTAAAAGCAGCACTCTGGAAAAAGCCCCATTACCAAAACAACATTACACATTAAGGAAGACCAAAAGCTTTTAATGCATTTTTGTGACAATAACCAAGCCTGCATCTACAAGCCAATAAAGAAGACATTAGTGTTAGCAAAATAAAATCACACTTTGTCTGGTAGATCAGTGTAGAACATGATTGATATTAATGTTTTCAAAATATAAGCTCAGAATGAATTTATATTGACATATGAGTACATATATGAGTTAAAAATGTTTCTGTCTCCATACACTGCACTGCTGTCATGATTGGATATTGCTAGGGTGACACAAGTGATGCAGGGTGGAGCTGCGTGTGGTACCTTGCAGCATGCTCCTGTACGCTGCCTCTGATATGGCATAAATGTGTGGTGGCATCTCGTGACGTTTTTTCCCACGATACATCTCTACAATGGACTCAGTGTAGATGGGCAGATGCTTGTACGGGTTTATGACCACACAAAAGAGGCCTGAGTATGTCTACACAAGAGAGAGAGAGGGAGAGAGAGAGAGAGAGAGAGAGAGAGAGAGAGAGAGAGAGAGAGAGAGAGAGAGAGAGAGAGCAGATTATAAAGAGGTTCAGAGACAACAGTGCAACTTTTCCAGGTACCTTACACCAAATTCCTTGTGTGTATGCAACACTTGTGTATGTAATGTGAAACCTAATCTGTAACTCAAAACTCTAAGGCGTCATTAACAAACACCCTGGCACATGTCTTATGTATGTAACAGTATCTTGCAGAAAGACTAGACCCATGTAGTGTCCAATATCACTACCCCTATGCATGGACGCGAGAAGGGTGTACTGGAATTTTAAGCAGCATACATGTCGAGTGAGCTGTGATGTCACACCTGAGTGACAGGTAAATCATTTTAGTTTAAGGTCAGGTTGAGCAGATAAACCAAATATCAACTTCATCCTTTCTGGCATCCTTTAACTTGGTTTGCACTCAAACAACTGTACTTTTCTCCCAACAAAATATAAAAAAAAAGACTTTGAAAACAAACAAAGTGTCATTTTTCTTCAAAAAGAAAGCATCCAGACAATAACATCTTGTTGTCTTTGACCAAATATGAGCTTGCACACATGTTTAATATCCATCACTACTGGGAAAACAAAAGAGTGTTTCATAAGTAAAAGACAGGCAGTTGTTAACTTTGCACAAGTCACATAATGGAAGATAGTTAAAAAATAAAACTGAGTGGCACAACAATATCACCCTATCATCCTTGATTCCTGGCAGTAGCAGGTAGCATAACTCTGTCCCTGTCAATCACACTAAGACTAGCCAATCACAGGCATCTGTGGGCTCATGAGAATCAGTTTGAAAAGATGTGGCTGACTGGCATCATGTGACTCATAGTATTAGTCTTGACTCTTCTTGCTAGGTAGCTGTTGTATAATGGGGAGAACTTATTGGGTATGTTCACTCATACATGTTCATACATATTCTGGTCAGATTCATGGTGGATCTGGATCCTAGGGAAACTGGGCATGAGGCAGGAATACACCCTGGGTACTACACACACACACACACACACACACACACACACACACACACACACACACATACACACACACACACACACACACACACACACACACACACACACACACACACACACACACACACTTTAACACTGAGGGGCAGTATTCATTTCATATTTCATTTATTCTAGTTATCAGCTCATTACCATGAAGGATGTCAATAATTCTTGACTTATATGTGTATGATTTAAGAAATATCTCTGAATAAAGTTTATACATGACCTGAGTTGTCTTAAAAACTATCCCTGCATTAAGTTGTATTCACACAAACACACGGGCTTACATATATGAGTCCTGAGAAATAGCGTTCTCTCAGGTTGTGTAGGACAGATGCCTCATTAAGACAGGTGAGGTCAGCCATGTCCTCCACTTTACTGAAGCGAGGTGGGTTCATCCGCTGAAGCTCCTCCCGCAGTAATGTCAGCTTTCGGCCACTATCTGTAAGCTCCACCTCCACCTCATCGCCTCGCTCCTCGCGCACACTCGCAGACTGGAAAAAAAGAAGCAAACAAACTGCATCACACTACTGTAGACAAATTTGTTTGCCTTATTTTTGTCACCCATTCTGCTTCCTCATCAAACACACACACACACACACACACATACACACTACAGCAACACTCAATACTTTAATGACTGTGATGACTGTTTGAAGTGAATACTAATGCATCACCGGATGTGTGTGGGCCTTGTCATGCAAGGATGACAGTTTTCTTTTTTTTTGGTTCATCATCCGGTCATGTGCTGTCTTTTAGAGTGAACAAAGTGTGTGACCCTCTCTCACACACATACACAAGCACGAGAGAACAGTGCATACATTCATGTTGAGACAACCAGCCTATGGAGGACTGTGTTTGGGAGTGAGAAAGAATGACAGCGATAGACTGAGAATGGGAGGGAGAGTTTGAGTGTGTGTGAGCCAGACAGAGAGAGAGGAAGAAAGAGAGGAGAGTGTTCAGCGCAAGGCTACATGTTTTGGACAGAAATAGCATATTGTGAATAGATTGCTTCACATTGCATCTGCAATAACACCTTGAAAAATTGAAAATCATGTCAAAGAATACATAAAGGCTTGCACTGATCTGAACAATATTAATGGGTTTCTTCAGATTAAGCCAATGATTTCTTACAATGAGGAGATAAAAATAAATAAAATAATAAAGCATTAAATCAGTGTTTCATTTAGTACATCTACAGTGTTGATTCTCTCTCTCTCTCTTCTCTCTTTGTGGCACAGTCACACAGTCACATTCTTTACAGACAACATATTAAAGCCTCTATCATGCTGCTGTTTAGCATTCAGTGCTGCAGCCACTCTGAGAATATTGCCCTATTCATAGATAGCCATATCAGAGCTGTGGCATGCTGCTGTGGAGATCTGTCACTGAGGAGCACAGAGGAGGTTACGAGAGTACAACATTACATAGAATGTTCAGGAAGGGAACAGTGGCTCTAGTCAAATATTTTAACTTTAATTTACGCTAATTTCACACACACTTTCAGGGTGAGGTTTTGTTATGTATATTACCATTTATAAAGCATGACATGCCAGACCTAAAAACAAGCAAGCATGTGCATTGATCTTTACATCTTGTGCATGTTCGGAATGCCCCTGCTCCGGATACCCTACATCTCCTCTCACCTCAAACCCATGTTTCTCAGATGGAACCCAGACAAGCCTCTTGGCCGCCCAATCAGCTTGGCTGGAGGCAGAGAATACAGAGGTGGGTGAGCTCGGCCCCGCCTCCATGGAGAGGAAGCGTGTGACATCATTAGCGCTGCTTGCCGCTGTCTTAGCCATGGCTATGTCCCTGTTAGAGAGAGAGAGAGGGAGAGAGAGAGAGAGGGGGAGGTGAGATTCTCATAAATGTTTTATTCATTTAAATTGACGATAAACAATGTTTTAGCAGTGCTTTTTCCACCCACCATCCATCAACCCATACTGTTTACTGCCACAATAAATTTCTAATTTATGAGTTCAATTGCTCTCATGATTACTTACAAGTAGTGTATAATTTGACATGGAAATGCTGACCATCTGTTGTGGGTGGTATGTATTCAGATCTGACCTGGCTTTTAAAAATGCAAAAAAAGATGCTGACGGGACTTGGATGGATGGATGGATGGATGGGCAAAGGTAGATAAAAATCTATTCTGACACACAATATTACATATACATATAGTATATGTATACTCACTGAATAACAGTAATTTACTGTAGCTTTGTTGCTGTTGTTATAAACTAGTTCCTGGTAACTGGAACTAGACACCTTCTTAACCCCAGCTAACAAAGCTAGCTAAGAAAACCTGAGGTACAGCAGCAATTCACCAACTTGTCTGTTGAGCTAGTTATCTCAGTAAAATGTCAACACTTTACAATAACAAATCACCGTAAAAATGTTATTGGAGCGGCAGATAAGCTGGCTAGCTGATGACGCTAAAGCTTTTGGAAGTATGCTTGTAAAGTAATTAGCAATCGATTGAAAAGAATGTTTGTCGTATGTAAGAAATTAGTTACAACTAACTTACTGCCACAACAGTTTGAAGATACAAGGAGAATCTTGAGGTCAATTCTCAAATGTTTCTGACTTCATGCTTCTGCTTCTTCTGACAGAAATGTTAGTGTGAATGACCTGCATTTTCTAGCAGTGTGTATAACATATAATACTCTTATGAAATAAAATGTAATGGAATGTTAAAAATACTAGTATTGTTTACAGTAAAGTCACCAGAGTCACCTCTAAAGGAAAAGTTAGCATTCAGACTGCACTAAAATGGATAAGGAACAATCACTTATTCAGTCACTTTGGCCTTACATTTACATTTCTAACAGCAGTGGCAGGTTGGTGGACCTGGGATTCAAACTCACAACCTTCCGATAAGTAGTCCAACACCTTAACCACTAACGTTCATCCCCATATATCATTGTATATATCATTATATATCTCTCATATATATATAGCTAAATTCACTGCCTATAACCTGGTAAAAGCTTCATCAGGCAGGGTTATTCTTCTTAACTACCTGTTCCTTCCCTGTTTACATAAGGATATCAAATTAACCTAGCAGTGCACACTGTAAACCATGGGAGGTTGAAGGAAACGGGGGTACCCAGAGGAAACCACAGAAGCACAAGGAGCACATACAAACTCCATGCTCACAGGATGGAAGCAGGAATCAAAACCCCAACCACAGCTGTGCAAGACAACCATTCTAAGCCAGACATACAGGACAATTACATATGATGTCTCCCATCAAATTGAGACTTAATCTGCATCTCTAATTTGAATTCAGGGGTTTGATCAGAATCACAGAGTAGATTACTGATGTGATCAAGAGAGCAACCAGGATGTAATTACTGCTTCAAATCACACAAGGAGAGAAATGTACAAAAAGCAGAAATGAGGAAGAGATATAATGTAGAGCAGTTCAGTTAATGGATTTTAAATAAGAGATTGACTGACAGAGATGGACGCAAGAGGAGAGAGAGAGAGAGAGAGAGAGAGAGAGAGAGAGAGAGAGAGAGAGAGAGAGAGAGAGAGAACAGAAGAAAATGTCAGTATTAATGTGTTACAGTGTGTGTGTGTGTGTTTATGTGTGTTAAATGTTCACTGGAAACACTTGAGGAAGTATGACTGATGGTGATGTAAAATGACAAGGCAGATGAGGCAGCAAGGAATAGCACTAGGGCCTCATACTGCAAAGTAGGCCATCACACTGCACTTGTCCTTCTTCTATTCATTCATACATTCTTCATATCAAATCACATTTCATATACAGTATTAACATCAGTTCACATGTCTACAGTATACAGGCAGGTCACCTCCCTACAAACTACTTCTTACCTGCCATTAGATATAGCTTTATTCAAAACTGTATTATAACGTATTCTAAATGCAAAAATCACACAAAGTCTGATGTAGCATACTGAATCATGTTATCTTTACTAACTTAAGCAATCTATATTAAATCAGTCAATAATTAACAACTTAAACTCTCTGATTATTATAACCTTATTCACCTTAATGGTGTAGTATGTAGGCGTTGTTAAATGGGTGGAGTAGAATAAGATTTTTTTTTACTTATCGAACCCAGCTCTATTTCTACCTCTGTACCAGGATGTTCTTTCTTGCCACTCTCACCTCTGGCTTGCTCATTAGGGATAAACTGATCAATTAAAATGGCAAATGTTTTCTTTTATATTTCTGTAAAGCTGCTTCGTGACAATGTTCATTGTTAATTGAATTAACATGCTTCAAATAGTCCATTATTGTTGCTCTCCCACATAAACCCTAGCCCACTTACCTGAACAACTATCGCCTAATAGCCCTGACCTCAGGTGTGATGAAGTGCTTGTAAAGACTTTATCACCTCTTACTACCTAATACCCTGGATCCCATTACAATTTAAGTTGGAAGTCCTGGGACTTACCACATCCCTGTGTCTGTAGATCTCAAACTTCCTGACAGACAGACAGATTACAAGCATTATGAGGGGCAGACATGTCTCACTGTCCCTAACCTTTAGTCCCCAGGAGTTGTGTCTTAAGCCCCCTGCTGTACTCACTGCACACTTATGTTTGGCCAATTCCAACTCAATCACCATTGTCAAGTTTTCTGACGACACTGTTGTGGTGGCCCTGATCTCTGACAATATTGAGACTCTCTTGAGAAAGACAAAGGAGTTGACAGTGAAGCAAAGGAAATACCAGACCCTTAAGATCTACGGGGCCCCAGTAGAGAGAGTGAACAGTTTCAGATACCTGAGTGTTCAGATCATGCAGGACTTGTCATGGTCCTGTCACATCAACACCCTGGTGAGGAAGCCTCAGCAGTATCTTTATTACTTCAGACACTTACGGGCCTTTAAACTGCTCTCTAAAGTGCTCTAAGCATCCTGATGGGAAGCATCACAGCCTGGTTTGGGAACATCACCCAGCAGGATAGGCGAGCTCTCTAGACGGTGGTGTGATCAGCTGAACACACCATCCACACTGGGCTCCTTAACTTGCAGTCCATGCGGTGCTGTAGATATGTGATCCTTAGAGCTATATGTAAACATTGTGGTGCATTATTTCTCTGTATTGATTATACACGGAAGCTCGAGGCTCTATTGCAATTCATTATACAAATGAAATGTGATCTTTAGCGTAAATAACTATGTATACACAATATCATCCAAGCCTGGGCAGTGTACATATTTACACGTGCACATCGTAACTTCATATGCTACAAATAGTTACAGTGGTGGATTAGATGGCTTCAAAAGGCATAATGTAATAATAATAATGTTTTGTCATTCAAAAATCAGCATTTAGTTTAAGAGAGCATATGCGATGCTTTAGACTATAGGCGTGTGCAGAATTATAACTTTTCAGACAGCAATTTTTTAATGAAAATTAGAAAATTGCAAATGGCATTATGATAGAGTGCAAAAAGAGCATTTACTCTTTTAACATTTATTGTCTTATGCACAATATGCCTATTATCCCTAACTAAAATGAGAATTAGCCCTTAGTTACACAATTTCACACAAATTTGCTTACTAAATGTGTAAACAGCTCATGTCAAAATAATACATCATTTACAATTTAAGGCCTGGTGTGGCCTTTGAGTAGCCTGTTATATACTCTCTCAGAAAAAAGGGTACTAAATGAAACTAAAAGGTACATTTATCTGGTATACCTATAAAATTTATCTTTCACCTGGAAACATGGATCATGTGTAAAAGATACATACATATCTACATAAAGGAATAAAAGATGAAAAACATTAATAACAACATAGCCTAACAAAATTAAGCTGAGTGACTGTCACTTTTGACTTATGCTGAAGTATACTATCTAGTGATTTTTTAGATTAGGGTTGGTTGGGATTATACAGTATATAGTCAGCCAGCATACAGTCATTTTGATCTGTCTTAAGCTGGTGTTCGACAAGATCTTGCCGGCCATGTAGTATTTTTAAACTAGCCCAGTTTGGCATGAAAAGCTCCAACCCTGTGAGTAACTTTGTGATTGCCCCAGTGGGCATCTATAAACGCTTGTTGCAATTCCCATTTTGACCACTAAGCCCAATAATAACTCCATGGGGCTAAAGTGGGCACTGGGCCCCACAATTACACATCTAGAAACCAAACAAATCAATAGAAAATCGACTGTCAGATAGTATGTAAGAAAAGTATGTAATGTTATTTCCAAATGTTACTCATTTTGTTTAACTCTTAAGTCAGTAATTAGCATTTCAGCGGGATTTAAAATGTATGGACTTGTGAATGAGGAGTTTATAAAGATTAAAATATGTTGGATAGCTGATATACTCTATGTCTGTGAATGCATGTGGACATATAGTGTGGATACACACATGTGCTTTTTGAACATCCCTTTTCACAGTCAGTCCCCCTTTCCTGTTATAATAACCTCCACTCTTCTGGGAAGGCTTTCTTTTAGATTTTAGAGCAGTGCTGTGGGGATTTGTTCATTCAGCAACAAGAGCATTAGTGAGATCAGGTAGTGATGTTGGGTGAGGAGGCCTGGGGTGCAGTCTGCTTTCCAGTTCCTTGTAAATGATCATTGGAGTTGATGTCACAGCTCTGTGCAGGACTATTAAGCTTCTCAACTACAACACTGGCAAACCATGTCTTCATGGATCTCACTTTGTGCACAGGAGCATTGCCATGCTGGAACATGTTCATGCCTATAAGTTCTAATGAGGGGAAGCCACTGTAGCATACAAAGACATTCTATTCAATTGTGTTTCCTACTTTGTAACAACAGTTTGGGGAAAGCCCACATAAGGCTGTGATGGTCAGGTGTCCACAACATGTTGTCCATATAGTATATATGAACCCCAGTGACAAGAAGGAGTGCAGTTTAGTACCTGTTTTCCTGAACGTGTACTAGGCTAATTGGTGCAATGGCATGACATTTTGGGCATAGCCACTGGCTTTGACGATCTAGAATGTTACTCATCTGTCATGTACCGGATGCTGAGCACCTCATAACTGCTGAATGTGTAAACAAGCACTCCAGGAATTTTCAGATACAGGCGCGCCCGGGAGGCCGTTCCATCTTGTCACGTGGTCATTAAAGCAGTACTTCAGAGGACTTCAGAATGATTACACTGACTCATTAATAACATGTGATGACGTGTCTGTAGTTATTTTCAATTATTCTTTTTCGATATATGTATATACAACGAAATGCACTCTTAATCTGTTAGAGGGTCGATACGCCCTCTAACAGATTTCTTTTATAATACAATGACGAATGTCAGTTTATCTCAGGACACGCGCCGCGATTCGTCTCCTTGGCAACACTGTCTGAGCCCACCAACGCAGACCACACACACACACACACACACACACACACACACACACACACACACACACACACACACACACACACGAAGTTTAAGCAGAGGTCAGTGCAGGGTTTGAAAGAAGGGAGGGATGGAAGGATGGAGCTGAGGTAGGTGGGACGCCTCATGGAGGCTGAAGCCGGTGTCGCGGCAGCAATATCGCAGTGTAATAACAACAGCCTATAACAGCGTGTTACCGCTCATTAACCGGTCATAAAGGTTCTCTCACTCTTCATTCACTGTTCATCTTTAAACACATGCTGATGTTCAAAACCTTTACTCTCTTTTATAATATACCCCCAACCCCACAATAGCCTGCACAGAGGAACCACACCTCGCGCTCTAGCCTGTGTGTGATGAATAACTGAACAGACACAAGGTTAGGTGGACACACACACACACACACACACACACACACACACACACAGTGGTGGTCATTTTAGTGTAAGACATTATTCCCATATTCTAGAAATACCCAAATATAACCTTTGTACTAACCGTTAAACCGTCTTGATATTAACAAGGCTTATAAATAATGGCTAATTCAGACATTGTACTCCACACAGGCCAGTTTAAACGCCCATATTCATATTGTGCCTTTAATTTTTGCAGCTTATTAATTATCTAAAAGAAATACAGGGCGATGGAGTTTATGTTATAATAAGGTGTAAATATGAGGGCTTCCTCAGAAACACAGGGCGCAGTGGTGTGCTAACGGTACTCTCTCTATACCGCCTTACATACTGCCGCATTTGGACAAACCTCGCGCTGCGTTAGCAAGGGGCTAAAGCGCTGAAATCAGATATCCAGCCCACCCAGAATAAGGATAAAGCGCACGGCTCACCTCCGATCTGCAAGTCCGACCGACGAATATGAAGCCAAGGGCCAAGTAAACCGTTTTCTTGATTTTTCTTTCTCTTCAGCTTGTATGAAGTAATACTGCAAATGTGGCTTTTCCCATTACAGCACTCTCAGGTGGAAAGCCGCTCACTCATTCACACTGAGAATAAAAAGGAGACAGAAGTGAGGGCAAGCCGGAGACTTCAAAGCAGCCCAAACACATCCTCGATTCGGCCAATCATTTTCATAGCCGGCGAAGAACATCCCGCCTTAATCAAAATAATAACCAATTACAGCTCAGGATGCCTCCTAATACCCGCCCACTGAATAGGACCAGTCCAGCCACGCCTTTGCACTGGTACACTTTAAAAATCCTACCGCATACTGCCGTACTAAACAGTATGCGAGACAGCGCGGAGCCGTTACCCAATGCGCTTTATCGCTGAGAGATGGACAGACAGACCAACCAATTAGAGTAATGGAAGCTAAAGCGTGTGGGCTGTCTTATGGGTGAGGAGGCCAATGCGAGCTGAGGAACAGGTGTCTGCGCGCGCGCGAGCCGTCTTGGATGATAACGGTAGTGTGTGTGTGTGTGTGTGTGTGTGTGTGTGTTCAGATGACGCCGCTTGAAGAGTGCAGTTCCAGATTCCGCACTAATGCGGAGGAATTTCAGATTTGCACCTTTCTGTGACAGCAGGCTAAAAAAATGTTAGATGTTTCAGAGATATGCATTATATAGGGTAATGATAATAATAATGTTAATAATTAAGAATAACAACAACTACAATAATGACTATTATTAATTGTTATTATAATACAACAAATATAATAACATTCTTCTTCTTCTTCTTCTTCTTCTTCTTCTTCTTCTTCTTCTTCTTATTATTATTATTATTATTAGTAGTAGTAGTAGCAGTATAACAATCATCATCATCATCATCATCATCATCATCATCATCATCATCATCTTATGAACAAATAGTAAATCTTACATATTTTATTCAATCACTCCTCTAAAGCATTCCTGGAATTTTCAGTATAATGCCTGTTTTAGTGTACTTAAAAGTAAGAAGACATGTAGACGATTATATGCTGAACATTACCAAATGTCTCCTGCATACAACTGTAATTGAAGCAAATGATGAGTTTTTGGGGAATTTGTTTATAGACTGTTATATCATGAATTGAATTCTTTACACGAATTCACGAGACAATGACCCGCCAGTTCAAGGAGATCTGTCCCAAAAGTAAAGTAAACAAGCATGTCCAATGTTTCTGTTTTTTCTTGTTTTCTTGTTTTTCAGATTCCTTTCTCAGAATAATATGAACAAAATATTAGGAAAGTACCATGATTATCAGTGATTGGCAATGTAACCAATGTTTTATTTGCATTATAGGGCTTCTGTTGAATTGTTTACAACAAAGTCTATATGAAACATGTCAGTAGTACATTAGGAATAATGCATTAGACTAAGAGCCATGTAGTGGAGAATAGCAGAGTGATCATTTCTGAGCAGAACTGAAATAGTAGACCATGAAATATTAGAAATATGAGTCACACACACACACACACACACACACACACACACACACACACACACACACACACACACACACACATACACACACACAGACGTCCTCACACAATAAACAGCAAAATACAAAAATACCATGACAACAAACATGGTCAGTACTATTTATCTAGATATTACATCACATTAATTCTGAAATACAGTTATATTTGCTATACAGTGCAACATCTGAATGCACAAACATCTGAATGCACAGGGCAACGCAGACCTGTGTTACACTGAGACACAATGTCTACTGAATAAAGTTTTCGTCACAGCCTTATTGTATATTGCATTTCATGTACCCTGCAAAGTGCAAATACCTTCACCCAAAAAATATCGAAAAGGTTCGATTTGTAACCAGTGAGTCCTCTTTCACAACCTCGTCCCCTGCCTGACCTGTTCAACAACATTCTGAGTATTTGGATGAAAGTGTGTATGTTTGTGTTTTTGTTTGTGTGTTTGTTTTATAAGGAAAAAAGGGAAAATGGACAGTTACAGAGAAAGAAACTTCATAGCAACATGAGCTACAAACATTATCAAAGTGTAAATAAAACTGTGGCTATAGTAACCAGTTTCTGTTGCCCTGGAGAACTCAACACTACAGGAACTCTAAAAGTTAACAAAGCATGAAAGCAGTAGAAATAAACAGCAGTAGACAGTTATATGCACAGATAAACTCTTCCACTGAGTGCTTATGGTTTTTAAACCGTCAGACTCAGCTGTCCTACCCTGAAGCGGAAAAAAGCAACAGTGCTGTCAGCCAAATGTGCAAAAGTTGTGGTATGTTGTTTAGCTAAA
The DNA here is from genome assembly GCA_033459395.1 of Hemibagrus guttatus. Classification (NCBI taxonomy): domain Eukaryota; kingdom Metazoa; phylum Chordata; class Actinopteri; order Siluriformes; family Bagridae; genus Hemibagrus; species Hemibagrus guttatus. The sequence goes on from JAUCMX010000003.1 coordinate 19,964,041, forward strand.
CACTGAATATTTTGGTTTGTTGAAAATCCTGAATAAAGATCAAGTCTTGCTGATTTCAAGTGTTGGCATGGCACACAGCATTGCTGTCTTAATTTTAATACACTGTAATTTCACATCTGCTCTTTATATTCTAATTAATTATATTTTCCCAAATAGCCTAAATGTTGTATTATCAAAGTGAACAGATCACAGTTTGACACAGAGCACAAGCTCTACCACTCCTACATACCATCTGTGGGTCTGTTTTGTTTTTGGTGTTAATAAATGTTCTTGTAAAAGTGAATGAGTAAATAAGTTAAACAGCAGGTCAATGAGAGCCTGTTCATTAAAAAAAGCAACAAAAAACAAACAAAAAAACTCTACAGCACACACCTATGGAAATTTCTGATCTTGTGTCTGTTGCACAGTTCATTCTGTTAAAGCTCCTGCTGTTCCGTGTAGTCTGTGTGTCCTGTCCGACACTGTCCTGTGCACTGTATTGTGCTGATGTGTTTTTATAGTGACTGTTGCTTTTCCACACACTTGTGCATCCTGTGTCACACCGCCATGAGGAATCACAACTTGACTAGTCCTGTAATTTAAAAAGTAGGCTTACATTTTGAGGTGTAGTTACTTGTTGCAGCCATAAGAGATCACTGTTGTGTATCTGTACCACTGCTGGAACTCAGTGATCAGTGACACTGACTGACTGAAAGATTGCCAAGTCCAATCAGCCAAGTGGGCCAGTGTTGCAACCCTCCTCATCCTAAAATAGCCCTCTGAATCTCTCCCCATATGCCTCTTTTCCCCTCTCACCCAAACTGCTTTAATTCTGTCCTTTCTCTCTAACTCAAATGTTCTGTTTTGACCTAATTGTTATTAATTAACTGAATCTCCCTCTTTTGTGCAAAATTTTCTGGACAGTTCTGAACAAACCCTTTGTGAGAAATGTGCTGGTTTAATGCATCCCTCATTCTCACAGTCTCTATTTTGTCTAACTCATAATTTTTTCCTGTTAGGCTTCAGCAATGAGTCGATATTAATGTTTAAGCTTTTGATATTTTTTCTTTCTTGCTTGCTGTGACAGCCAAGAAAAGGGCACTACCTCCACTACCTCCCTTCCCCCACTCTCTGTTTATTCTGATTATGACCCTGTATCATTAATCAGTTCCCTTCTCCTTTTTGTCTCCTGTCACTCTTTTTGTCCATTGTACCAGCTTTCAACCTTTCCTCATGAAACTCTACTACTGCCTTTAACTCTCTTTGTATCCTCTATTCACCCTCTCTGTGACTCTAATTCTCCACTGTGCCCAGGGCCTTATGACCCCCGTGCTGAGGGTGAGTGAGTGTTTTTGGGTGCTTAGTGCATGTGCCTTCTTTAGGAGTGAGAAGAATGGGTGAAGGAGGGGAAGAGGGGGATGGAGTGATGCTGTTGGGGGAGGGAAGGGCAGAAGAGGAGAGCTGCAGAGCCACTTCATTCTCATAGCAGAAAGAGGAACGGGAGCCCAAGATGTACTTTTTCTCAGCTAGGTCTTTAGCACTGCAGGATGGCGTGTCAGGAACCTTATACGTTCGGTTGAAGTATGAGTAGTCCACCTAGAGAAGAGTGGAAGGTCTATGATGATCTGCAGCACTGTCAAAAACTTAATGTATTTTTTTCTTAGTGATCCACCATGCAAACATAATGGAACTATAGCATATCTATATATTGTATATTGATAAGGATTTCATTTACAGTAAACACATTTTCCTTAAGTACAATCAGCAACCTGTGCTCTTAATTTTATCCCTCATTTCTTATCTTGTCATCAGAACACATCATTTGTCTTACCTGGTAGCCAGATTTCTTTGCGAATAGCACAGGCTCAAAGTGGTGACCCCAAAGAATCTCAGGTGCAATATAAGAAGAGCGGCACTGTGTGGTCATGGCAGTGGCTTCGACCATGCCCTCTAGAATGACCACTACCTCCAGATTCTCATCTGACTCCAGCATCTGCCGGTCCATCTCGAAGAAAGGGCTCTCCTCATCGATCTCGTGCACAATGGTCACTGGAGACACTAGAAAGATCCGGTCAGTTCCTGTGTCAAAACCCACATTAATGTCCTTGTGGTCCAAAGGTAGAAACTCTCCCTCTGGGGTCATCCTTGGCTATAAGAAGAGGAAAGCAATCAGAATTTCAGTATGTATGTGATCTAACATCTGATAACGTTCACAGACAAAAAATACAATAGCAATACAGAGCAAGAAAAGGAGAATACACAAAGCCTGTAAATCAGATAGATTTTCCCACAATACATAGTCACTATGGGGATTCTTTAGAAGAATAGGTAAATAATAATGTGTTAAAAACATTACAGACAATGTACTACTTATACAACTGGAGCATCTTCTTATATTTCATCTAACAAAATCTTTCTGATAAGAGAAGTGGAGATTTCACCAAATATTCAGATCATTTTAAATCCAATTTTCTATGGCAGAATTTGCACACAATTACCTCTACCTTTCAACATTTAGTTTAAAAAAGACTTTGCAGTTTCATATGTTCATACTACATATACAAAGCTTATTTCACATACTTATTTAACAATTTTTATATTCATTTCTGATTATGAAGAGTGGCAAAAAATTCTGGAGTTAACTGTACACACACTCACACATAGTAAAACAGATGCACATAAGATTTCAGTCACAGTAAACACAAACATACTGACACAACCACATCTAATTGGGAATGCAATCCTAGACACACACACACACACACAGAAGTAAGAAACAGTTTAAGTTAATCCCCGACTAATGTTATATAAATCCCTGACAGAAAAAACAAGCTCTTATTTACCAAACCAAACAAGTGTCCAGATGTCCACTGCTCTCTGACTTTGCCTCTGCCTCATTAATACACTTTTAACTTTATATATATATATATATATACTGTGATATATAGACTGTGAAAAAGCATATTATTCAGAACAGGTTGCTGTAAATCTAAAACCTCGTCTTCATTCTCTATCAGGTTCCACGCATCTCTCTGTCTCACCTTCAGTAGCTGTGCTCGGACGTGGGCCTCCACCAGGTGGCTTTTGCGCAGGTTTGCCACTCGCCACATCATGCAGAGCTTCCCATCCCTCATAGCTACTACAGCCACATCTGAGAACACCAGGGTCTCATTGCGCTTCTTGGGCTTGGCAATCTTGGCCATGACCGCCCCGATGATGAAAGCGTCGATGATGCAGCCCACAATGCACTGCAAAACGACAGCAAGCACCGCCAGGGGGCAGGCCTCAGTCACACTCCGGAAGCCATACCCTATAGATGTCTGCGTTTCCAAAGAAAAGAGGAAGGCTGCCATGAATGTGTTCACCTCCTGAAAACAGTGGTTAGACTCCAGTGGCTCCTCAGGCTCATCCACCGGATGCTCTGGTAAATCCACAGATGAAGATGAGGTAGCTGAAGAGGATGAGGAGGGGGTGATGGAGGATGATGGTGGGGGACTTAAGTCTCCGTGGGCTGCTGCAATAAGCCAGAAGACCAATCCAAAAAGAAGCCAGGAGAGCAAGAAGGACAGGGTGAAGACCACCAGCATCCAGCGCCAGCGGATATCTACGCAGGTGGTGAAGAGGTCTGAAAGGTACCGCTGGTTCCTCTCGTTCATGTTGATGAAAGTGACGTTGCAGTTGCCATTTTTGCTCACAAATCGGCTGCGAGGCTGGAAGTGAGGTTGGGCAGTAAGAGGAGTCGATAAGGAAGGGGAGACAGAGAAAGTCCTTTCAACTCGTTCCCATCCCCCTTCTCTCCTAGTCACACCCTCAAGCATGAAACCACAGCCTCCTTCTCTTCCTCGCCACCTTCCTCTATCATTATTATCACAATCATCATCATCATCATCATCATCATCTTCCTCATTTCTCTCAGTGAGCCTCCCTGGTCCTCCATTGTTTTGGTTAAGCAGCTTGCCATTACAAGTTGGAGAAGAGAGCTCTCCTGTACAGACCCCAGTAGTATCATCACTCTGAGCCAGCTTCATGACTTCCTCCTCATTAAGAGGAGTGTCCACTACTGCGCTGAAACGACGCTTGACACGTGCAGCTCCCATTACTGACGATGCGTACGAATGTGTGTGTGTGTTTTATCAGGTAACATACATGAGCTTATAAACATAGAAATGTGTGCATGAAGTGTACATCAAAAAAAGATGCATATAAGAAGCCAGTTTTAAAAATGATTCAAAAAAACCCTAGATAATTAAAATATGATTTTGTGATGGTTCACCATGATATACAAAACAGATCCAGGTCAATATTCTTTACTTCTGAAAATATAAACAATGTGACCTAAAGGAGCAGCATTAACAAACCATTTTAAAAATACCAATCTCAACTGGATAAGATTTTATCCAAGTTTAATGTAATCTATTAGTCTCTAATATAAATTCTAAATTCTAATAGCAACTTCACTGGATTTAAAAGCGGAGCTATGGGACTGGGTGTCAGTGCATGAGTTTGGCATGTGAGTGGATAAATCAATTGAAATCTGAAGGTACAAACACATAAGGTTTGGTTTAGACAGGACCAAAGCATACAAAAGAGTCGTTAAAAAAAAGACAGTGAATAGCAGGATGGGAAAGCAGACAGAGAGAAGCACTGAAATAAGTGTCTTATGGCAAACAAAGGAAAGTTACAGTTTATGATAAAAAGGAACAATGGAGGAAACCAAAAACATCATGCCCATACAAACCCTCTGTGATATCTTCACCTTCTTTTGCAGGACAGAGAGATGTTCAAAAACTCAACACAAACATGAAATGACTGTAAAACTTTGTATGGGAACGTGGTCAGTACTTTAGTGCTGTTTGTTTGATCCTTACAGGGAAATAGCACATAATTAATGTGTAGTATAACAGTTACTCACTGGGTAATTTCAGCTGACAGGTGTGGTCCATACCGATCACAGCAAACAAACAAAACACACATCATCATAATGTAGGGGGAAAAACCTAAACACAGAGTGGCAAAAAAACCCCTACCAAATCAAATCATGAACCTGATTTGTTGATTTGTCCTCTTTGGTTTAATTTCAGTAGAATTGAATCTTTAGTGTAGCTCCACCTTTGATAGATTCGAATAGTCTGAGTAGCCGATAAAAAGTCAGGAAAATACAGATTATAAAAGAAAGTCCATTAACAGAAAAAGAGAACTCACAAATAATCCTGCAGCTAAAACCAAACTACGGAACTCAAACACTGATTTTATGTTATGTAACCAAATAGAGAAATAACAACAAGCTGGGAAAAAATAAGGAAATTATATAGAATAAATATACTAAAGCACTAAGGATGTATCATGAAAAGTGGAAAAAAGTTATGACCTAATGATGAACGTTAATCGCTTGCTTGGGCTAAAACAGCACAAATGTCTGCATTTTAAGTCTTTCAGAAAATTGCATTCATTCATATTTAGCATCTGGTCATCAAATTCAGGTGAGATATTTAGGAGAACATTTACTCTCTAACATTTTACAGGGGCTTAAAATGAGGCCAGAGACACTAAAAAGGGTAAGCTGAGAGAAAATAGAACATGCAGGAAGTAATCAATACCTCTACAGATAAAACAAAATAAATAAATTGCTTACTGCTGTGCTAAAAACGGTTCACTCAGGATATTGGATAGCAAACATAGGACTGAAAGCAGTTATCAAAGATGATCAAATATTATTTGCATATCCAGATGATTTTTACGTGTGGTTTGGTTTGCAATAAACAAAAACAAATAGGGGGTTTCTAAATTTGGGCAATATTAAAACCACAAGGCAAAGCAGAAGAAACGTGTTATTTGTACTCAAGAACGCCATTTGAAAGAAGAAAGAAAAAAAAATCGGAAAAAAATGAAAGTGGGAAAACGGATCATTCCTAAGCTGAGGGGCGATAGACGGTTCGTTTTCAATTTCCAGCTGCTCTTATGACGACACTCATGATGACCTACATCCAGGAGCTAATCAAACGATTCTGTCTTGGATTTTCCAACTTTACTTTCTGTTTATGTCAGCTGTTTCTGTCTGTATAGTTTAAGGGGTGACAGTCTTGTTTCTTTTCACTCTGACCTAAAAATAAAACACACAGTTAACATTAAAACAGAACTGAAACATGGGAAAAGCAAGACTTCATTTTTTTGTGAATCTGAAGATGAAATTTCACTACTACATTTAGTCACATATGTTAATGTAGGAAAACAAATGGGAATAATTACCCATGCTGATATGTGATTATTGTAAATCCTCAGTGTTGGAGGATAATGCAAACTGACTCTGTGATTCTCTTCAGTAGGCTTTGTCATCCATTAATCTGGAAATGAAGAATGGATATTAGCAGGAATGATCAGCTGGATAGTGCACCCTGAGAATACACTGATCTTACGCCTATTAAAATCATCAGTCAACAGATTTAACAGTAACATGCATTTATAAATAAAAGCTTTATAAATTTGTTGGAGAAACTGATCCTGTTCAAATTCAGCACACACTCAGGAGATAATGGTTTGAATGTAACACTGTTAAATACATGACTTCATAAAACCAGACCCATATAAAACTCTGTAGGTTGTTTAAATATGTTGTTTTGAAGAAAATAAAAAAAATAAATTCTATTACATTCAGTACAAACAAATGAACACAACAAAGACAATAAAAACAGACATACAATATCTAAGCAATAATGGAGATTATGATAGAACAATTTGTTGTGGTTAGCAGTAACTGACTTTCTTAATTATCTATAAACTCATTTTCAGTAGTAACGCAATTTTTTAAAAAAGTGTATTTTCATAGAACTTTATTTACTTTTAATAAGGAAATGAATAAAATTAAAAACTGAAGAATGCACCTGTTCCATTTGCTTCTCTACAAAATCCCCTTTCTTTTAATTTCATGCAAACATATAGGGGATCTAGTGAGCCTCTACAGGATCCAATTACGGTGCATTTTAAAACTACATGGCTGTAAAACAAGCTCTATTAATCAATATGAGAATATTCAGAACTTCATGGCCAGCTCACACTAATGGAGTCTCACTTCACGAGCTGTTGTGTTTGAGCCTGTGAACCTATAGTTTGACCTTTACAAACATTGTGTACACATAACCCAGGGCTTCATTTGTCTGTTTGTAGATGCCCTGTCTATTTCTTTCTGCTGCCCAACACATTGATCAACACACAGACACACACACACACACACACACACACACACACACACACACACACGCACACACACACACACACAGTGGACCAACCCATTGATGCAGTTCCATTCAGGATGCACAAACAATCCCACAATCCCATGACCAATAACACACTACCAGAAAAAAAACTTCTAACCATCCAAAAAGATAAATCTCTAAATTTAGACTAACTAAATTATACTAAATAAATTATTTGTATAACATTTAAAAATCTCTCTTCTCTCTCTCTCTCTCTCTCTCTCTCTCTCTCTCTCTCTCTCTCTCTCTCTCTCTCTAAATATATATGTTATAATCTGAATGTTTCTTGATGTTGCTTCAACTTTACATACACTTCTTAGTCCGATGAACTTATTCTCTTTTCTGTTATCTCTGCCACATGTGCTTGATGGCATATACAGACTTTTGTACACAGGTGCCAGGGTGCTTATGCAGGCCTGTCATCAGGCTCTTCAGTATGTGGGAAACTTTAAATTGTCTCAGGGTCACTGTGATATGGAGACACTTCAGAGTAGGATCTGGCAAGGAAACATGACATAAAACTTATTTATAGATTCATTAGCTGTTTCAAAAAATCCAAGCTAATCACGCTGCATGTGTAAAAATAATGATGTATTCTTGAGAAGGTATTACAACTAATGAGCTAATGCAGAATGAAATTTGTCAGAAAGTGTCCATTTCCATTTCCATTGTCTGTACCGCTTATTCGATCTTTTATCGGCATCAAGGCAGGATACACCCTGGACGGAGTGCCAACCCATCGCAGGGCACACGCACACTCTCATTCACTCACACAATCACACACTACGGGCAATTTAGAGACCCCAGTCAGCCTAGAAGCATGTCTTTGGACTGTGGGAGGAAACCAGAGCACCCGGATGAAACCCACCAAGCACAGGGAGAACATGCAAACTCCACACGCACATATGAGTGCTTTGTCTTGGGTGCAGTCGATGATTCAATTCATCTCAATGTTGTTCATTGGGGTTGAGGTCAGAACACTGTGCAGCCCACTCGAGTTCTTCCAGACCAATTTTGGCAAACCATGTCTTCATGGAGCTCACTTTGTGTACAAGGGCACTGACATGTTGAAACTTGTTTGAGACTCTTAGTTCCAGTGATAGTAAATTGTAATGCTACAGCGTACAAAGACATCCTATACAACTGTGTGGTTAGGTAAAACATATGCTATACTACATTGTGGCCACAGGAAGGATTTGAACAGATTTTTGTATGAATTATGATTTGCCATAAGGAGTATGTTAGAGAGGAAGACAAAAAAAGTGTAGGCCTTACAGTGTAGGCGGCTAAATACTTAAAATGTCAAAACTTAAATCTAAATACTTAAAACTAAAATGTAAATACTTAAAATACTCAAAGCTAGAACGAGACAGTTTACTCATTTAAATTTGACATGCTTATTTAGTACACTATGTTAAATAATTTGAATAGAAATGAATAAGAACAGTCAAAAAATGTAAGTAAACAATGTAAAGTTTTTATCATTATGTTTGAATTAACCCATACATTACAACATTGTGTTGTTTTTTCCCTTACATACTGAAATATTTTTATATCCATGCAAATAAACACACAGTAAATGTAAAACAAAAACAAAATGAACAAAATGACAATATTATTGGTGTACAATATGTGAGTCAGCATGCAGCGAGACTGCTCGCTGTCAACAGAGCTAAACTCCTCCTAAGCTATCTGTCACTTTTCAGAGGCAAACCAGATGAAGTAAATTGGTTGTCAATTTGGCTTTCTGTTTCTGTAATGCACAATAATAAGGTAATTACTGAGACAAAAGAGCATTTATTAATGAAAATGGTCAAAAAGGCTATGATGGCTTAAAAAAGGTAGAAATATTCAGAACCTGATTGTGTCTCAGCAGCATTAATCTGCTGAGACACAATCAAGTTCTGAATATTTTATTCTGAATAAATTAATTCTAACAATTTTAGACTTTATAAAAAATCTAATTTAGGGATTTCTAAACACAGAGTTATATTTAGTCAAAGCTGTTACATCATACATCATTCATTATTAAAAAAAACACCCCAGACAGTCTAATGTTAAAAGAAAATTGTTGTAGGACTCTGGACAAGTTTCAAGGACCTTGATTGTTTCAATTGAGAAGAGGGATTTCATTCAATTAAAAATAGTCATGCATGTCAAGAGAAAAAAAACACTAAATCCACTTAATGTATTATCATATAGACGTCAAGTGAAGTGTTAATTTTTTTATTGTCAATCAACTATATAGCTTGTATAAATTGGAACAAGATGTAATTTCCTCAGGATGATAGTGCAACGACACAGTTAACAATAGTGGCACAATAAACAGGACTACATATAGCACAAATACAAGACAAACAATACTCTAAATGCACAAGACAATGCATGTCAACTAACCAAGGCAACAGAACAGTGTTGAGTGGAAAAACTAGTCATAGAGTCCTAATAATAAAGTGTCCAATAGCAGGTATTATAAAGTGCAGGTACGAAATGAAACAGTTACCAAGTCTGATGATGGTACCACAGATAAAAGGATCAATGTGTATGTGATTTGAAGTGCATTGTCACTTTCCTAAACTTCAAAAGCTCAATCATTCACTCACTAAATCTTTTATTAGGGCTTCCTGTAACCTGAGACTAACACATCATAAATGTTAAGTAAGAATAAAATCTATTTGGAGTCACTATGCATGATGGTTTTTTTTAAAAAAAATGGTTCTAAAAAGGTTATAATTGTATCTGTCATCTGACATCTCACCATGATTTTTCTTGACTTTCTCTATTATGTACATTATTTGGTCATGTTTAAGCATTATCTAGGAAGATTAATCTCTGAATATGATTTCAATGTCACTCAATAAGCCACAGATAATCTCTTCATCTACCTCTCTCTCATATTGTTCCACCTCTACAGCTCAAATACATGGAAAGCTGATGAGGATCGGAATACCTGAAAGCTCTGATCCCACACGCTATTTCGCCATGTGCTCATAAATGACATTATGGCGGTTATTTGCTTTGATTATACAATAGCGTGTGATATGCATCATGATAATGGAGCTCTTGAACTGTTGTCTTACATGAAACAGTCATAAACACATCCACAAAAAAATGCAAATCTCACCTTCAGTGTAATAATAATATTATGGTTAGTGTGGCAATGTGGAAGAATTATTGTGGTTAGTGTGGCAATGTGGAAGACTTTTAAGGCAGGGACGCAATGAATATCAAGCAAAATAACATAGCTGTTGAAACTTGCCAGTAAATGTTGTTATTCAGAGATCATACTAGTCAGTAGGTCACATAATCACATCATTATTCTAAGATAGAAACTCCTTTAAGCTAGAAAATCACTGTACATGTATGTTAAACCACCAGCAGCAGGACAAGAGCAACCCAGATACTGCCATGCAAGTCAATAGCACCATTATTTTCCCAGTACCACCCATGTGCTTGTATGTCAATACATTCACATAGGCTTTCACTCACTCTTTCATTCTCTTGCTCTGCCTCTTTCTCTTCCAATTGAAGTCTCAGCATGGGTATGGCAGTGAGAGTACATTTATTAGCAGTGTATTTCTGTTAACCGTTAAGCAAGAAATTGATACTACTACTATCCCAGCTTAATCGCAGCTTTTGAATCACAGTGACACATTAATGGCCAGGGCACAGCTATCTCTGTGTGAGAGAAACAAATGGGAACAGTTTTAAGCTCAATTACTGCTTTACTCATGCCATAATTCACATACATTAAAACAATAGATATTTATGTAACTGTGGTTCTATGAATACTGGATAAGGGGCAGTGTGTATCATCTGTAAAGTGGTATCAAAATGCAAAGGTTTCTTCTTCAGCAAAATCCCCAAGTGAACATATGACATAGTATCTTATATAATTCCTGTTGCTATTCAGTCATCATTCCTGCTGAAATGTCCTACTGCATCCTGCTGGGCTGCTGCTGATTACACATGACAAGGAAATCTTGTGGTAGACATAGAATCACAGTTACATGTGTAACTAGTTCATCCCTCCCAATCATTTTGATTGCCAGTGTCACAACGTCATAGGGAACTGATCCCAATTTAGGACTAACTGGTGAAGTCACCAGCTGAGAGGGGTAATATTTTCCTAGCTGAACCAGGAGAAGGCACATGGTAATACCCATGTGGCAGCAGCAGCACAGACCAGACTGACATGCTGCTACATAATGTCCATGAGGAGGACATGCAAATCATTGAGGGGCGTTCCATAGAAGGGGCCTGGTGTTCACATCATGGACCAGTCTTTGTTTAGACAGAGAAGCATCATGTGTTTTTGCTCATGACAGATCAACAGTAGATCTAATGGCTGAATTGGCATCTGCTTCATATAATATCATAGAGCACAAATAGGGCAAAGCAGGGCATGTTCGGGAAGCTCCCCATCACGGAAGGTTGTGATGTTAAAAGATGGTTGATTAACAATAAACACAAATACCCTTTAGTAGAAACCCAGGGCTCAAACCCAAGGTCTCTTTGGAATCAACACCACCAGGATTGCTCTCCCATTCTTTTTGCTGAAGTGATCTTTAGAAGGCATCTTTAGAGACTCCAGACCAAGAGTGAGATGTTGAGGGATGATAGCATATGACAGCTCCCTTTAACTGTGAAAAGCCATTCAGAGTGCCGTGATGTGATCTAATGTCTACCACATACTCCTTCAACATAGATGGGAACATCTAGCAATCCATCTACTACTTTAGGAACTGCACAGTGTACTGGATAGAGATCAAATTACAAATGACAAATGAAAAAGTCTATAACCAGCTTTGGAGGACAATGTACCGCAGTCACAAGCTGTTACACAAACAGCTCCAAAGTTCACATAAGGTCAATCCGACTTGCGTATAAGACAGTAGAAAGTAGATGTAGAAAATAAGGATGGCTCTATGACAGCTTTAATTGAATATCAAACACTAATCCTAAGGTCACCTAGTGGCTGTGCTGTTTTCTCGGCATGTGTGCGTTGTTAGAAAGGTGAAAAAGAACACAAACAATGAGGAATAAATGTCTAAACTATTTGAAATGAGCATTGCCATCTCCTGACAAATTTACTTTGCTAGGAATTTCATCATTTATAGTAAGGTTGCATTCGCTGTGTATGCCTCTGCTGCAGTATAATGCTAGTTATAAAAATAAAGCTAAACTAAAGTGTGAAGGCATACTTATGCATGGGTGATCCAAGCTAGCGACTGAAAATAAATAATCACATGTCTGCTGAAGTGTGGAGATGATAAAACGGTGCTTGATATCTAAAAATATCCAAAGATACACTTATTAATACGTCAGCTATTAAAGAGCCATGTGAACGCACTCCTTTAGCAGTGGGGTTCATGACACTATATTTGTATTTCTAGCTTCTTTGTTTCATTACTAAAAATTTTATATGAAAATGATTGGGAAATAATGAGGATAATAATTTAACGATAATTGGGTAAATATACAAAATATAATAAATGAAATCTACATGCCTTGTTTAAAATTAAAACTACTACATTACAGAATAATAAATGAAATAAAATTGTGAACCATATTTACATATTGTTTTTACTTTCAAGCCTTTCATGCATGTTGTCCTCTATTTTTGCATATGTTTTAGTTCTAATCCATCCTACTAAAAATGGCGGCATGTTACAGGATGTGTTTAAAGGTAAAAATGTTTTAATTGCATTATAAATACATGATAAATCTGAAATGTATTCTGCTGATCACTGTGATCATTTCTATTAAACATTACGTAGGTTTTGCACTATTCTGAAAACGACAATAAATATTTTATTGTAGAATACAGAATGTAACCTTGTTTTTTAATTTGTACATAATACTCACACTATTTAAAAACCCATACTGAAAGAATTACTAAAAAAAGCTTTGGGCTCCTAGGGCTATAACTCATTTTACCACACACGGATTGATTACCAGATGAAAAGATAATCCACAAATTGAGATTATATATTCATTTCATTGGACACTCAGAAATAGGTAATATTGTGCTGGCAATCTTGCAGTTATAATAATACAACATCCTTAGAGTTTTCAAGTTAGTTTGCAGCTTTAATTAAATCAGCAGTTATTGTGAATATTGAGGTAGTCTGTATTTGTAATTCAACAGTAAATTGGCTGTATACCACATGAATACATTGTTTTCAACCTGCCTAAGTTCTCCCACACCACCCTACTGCTGTGTTCCCTCCACTGGCTTCCGGTAGCTGCACACATCAGATTCAAAACACTAATGCTTGCCTACAAAGCCAAGAATGGACCAGTGCCATCTTACCTCAAAGCTCTCGTCACTCCTCGCACTGCACCTCGCGCACTCAGATCCACTAGCACTGCTCGACTGGTCCCACCATCTCTCAGGGAAAAAGGTAGGTATACATCTAGACTCTTCTCTGTTCTGGCACCGAGGCGGTGGAACAAACTTCCCCTAGGTATCCGTACAGCCGAGTCTCTGACCGTCTTCAAACGGCAACTGAAGACTCACCTCTTCCTGAAGTACTTAAACTAGCTCTTATTTTTCCCTGTTTATGTATTATGTTGCAAAGTTTAAAATAAATAAATAAAATAAAATAAAAAAAATCTAAGTCAGTTTAGGATAATGGTATCCCAAGTTTGTGTCCTGTTGAACCAGTGTTAATGTATTAATTGACTGAGAACTAAAGCATTTTTGTACGTCACTCTGGATAAGAGCGTCTGCCAAATGCCAGAAATGTAAATGTAAAATGTAATTGTGGTGTTCAAATACAGCCTTTGCATTAATTCATCATTGATCATCACACATGGGCCTTATCATTAATGAAATGCCAGTTAATCTGAAAAACTGGTGATTGATGGTGAAAAATGACTGACTGAGATGCCATTTACAATTCAGAGATCAGTTTCATGAATATTTGTTGCGCCACAGTCTACTGTAGCAGTCATCGCTCCTCATCGCACAGCCTCAATATTTTCCATGTTGAAGTGCTATTCCTGGTCAATGGTCATCCAGAGGCACCAAGAATTTTGCTCACATCAATGAAATACAACATCATACAACAATGTATGCAGTTTTTAGCACTATAATTTGCCTTAAATGATAATTATGATGCAATTTACATTATCCTCAGCTCCTAAACACACATAAACAGCAGATTAAACCAATCGATAACCATTTTACATTTTCTGGTAGCAAATATTCACTTTTTAGAGTGAAAATAAAGTGTTAACTATAGACAAATTGTATTGTAATTCATAGATGACATCACATAGTGCAATCAATGTTTTAACCACCAAATCTCTGAAACACTTGCATTTTCTAAATGTTTTATTTCTTCAGCATGACATTCCCCTGAATAAATTATGTATGAACTGCTACTCACCGTCATGCTGCCATGCAAATAGCATCCAGCTCTGTGTATCCAATAATGAGAAGCGTGTGTATCAGAAGTGTGAGGCTGTTCCTGTGTTTCACGTCTCTGAAGAGTCACTCACTTTTCAAACTAGACAGACTGACAGAGAGCGATGCTGCATCTCTCTCTCTCTCTCTCTCTCTCTCTCTCTCTCTCTCTCTCTCTCTCTCTCTCTCTCTCATGCACTTTCATTCTAGAAAGAAGATGATAGTCTGATTGGTGCACATCACCCACACTGTTTTTTTTTCATTATTTTCTATTCAAATTTTATTGTGTTCTGTATCTTGTGTGTTAATTCATTAATTCATCAAACATGCAGCATATTCAGCATATTCAGCACACACATTATTATGACAAATGCATGAGATATGAAAAAGACACAAAATATCATGACCCAATATTTAAAAAAAATTTTGCTGAACATTAATTTACATTGTCTATACATTTTCTGTATTGCTTATCCTGCACAGGATTGTCAACCCATTGCAGGGTAGAATTACACACTACAGACAACCTAGAGATGCCAATAAACCTAAAACACATATCTTTGGACTTGTGGCCTTCAAGAAGGAACCTGGCATACATGGAAGAAACTCCCAAAGCACGACGAGAACATGCAAACTCTTCACACACAGGACAGAGGTGGAATCAAACCCCTAACCCTGAAAGTGAGAGTCAAATGTACTAATCACTAAGCTACTGTGTGCAGATATTGTTTTTGTCCTAATATAAGCTTCATAAATAATGCCACACTAGCACTGTGCCAAGTGTTCCTGGGATAGCCTTTGGATCCACTGCACAAATTGTGCCTTACCAGGAATCATCAGCAGTAAATAACTGAACTAACTGATAAGAGATATGTTTCTTGATATATATAAATATTCAGATATATGTTCTGTGACATTGCTTACAGTAATTCCCATGTAAAGTCGGAAAATTAAGGGGCTTACTAAATGAATGTATTAAGAAATTGTAGCTGTGTCATCACTAAGCTACTATTAGCTGATTAGTAGACTCACCTCCCCTTTTGGTAAACAAACATGAAAATAAACAAGTAAATAGATTAGTGGAAAATTCTCTGCAGGAATTGTGTTGCTAGAGAGAGAGAGAGAGAGAGAGAGAGAGAGAGAGAGAGAGAGAGAGAGAGAGAGAGAGAGAGAGAGAAGAGAGAGAGAGAGAGAGAGAGAGAAAGAGAGAGAGAGAGAGAGAGAGAGAGGCAATTAGTCATTTTCATTTATGGCTGTAATTATTATGTAATATCTTACATGTGTAACATATGAAATGTGTTGATAATTAAACATGATTTCTTATGGCAGTTGGTCTTCAACACGGCTGGGTGTTCTGCTTGCTTACATCAACCCATTTTCCTACAACAGCACACAAAACAAAAGAGCTCAATGGTATAGCATTAACTAAACACTAGAGGGCAGGAGACTGTAAGCTGGGGAGCTGAAATGCCATGATAAGCTCAGTCACAGTGGAAGGAATTTTCAAGATGTTCATTAAAAAGACATGTAAATGATACAGAGGAACGTCAGTGTGTCTTTAATTACAAAGCAGTAGTCTAATTAAAACAAACAAACAAACATAAGTGTGGCTGTTTGACAGAAACAGATTACCAGGAGTAACAGAAGCAACGGTGACAGTCATCATTTGTACCAGATTCTCCATCTAAACAAACTTATCAACACTTTCCTTACCAAAGGAAAGTGTGTCTAACAGAACTGATACAATTTTCAAGCAAAGAATGATTACACAAAATATAGATTTTTTTCTGTTTATTATGGTACGGTTCACAACTATTTGTAAGATTGCATTCTGTACAAATGTTTGAGTCAATTATTTTTAAAGGTGTCTTTGCTTTACAGAATTTCTTCACAGACTCATTTGAGATGGTTAAGATCTGTGATCAGTGACACAGACACATTTTTTAAAGAATATTTTTACTATTACATGGTTATATAGTTTTCTCTGCTTTCTAGGTTAATCTTTTTTCCACCCATTTCCTTTACATTCAATCAGGTGAATATGAATATGAATATGAATATGGCCTATTTTAGCAAAACAAATGTAGACTGTATTTGAGAACAAAATATTGAAGTCACAGATGGAAGAAACATCTAAACACAAAACAGAAATAATCATATATTCTCTAAAAAATAGATTTTTCTCACACCTCTGAAAAAAAAATGCCATTCTTTTTTTAATGACATTTCAAAATATTCCCCCAGTCTCGAAAAAATACACACTTTGATTAAACTAAATTGATCACATACATTCTATTTGACAAAATAGTAGGCTGTGCATAAATAAATCCGTAAACATTTGTCATCCATCACCATGGATATGATTTTTTAAATCAGTTTAGCTGATTCTTGTTAAAATTCCAGTTCAGCTTCTAGACTACAGCCATAAAACTAGTTGTCTGGAATGTTGCAAGGAAGAAGCACTTTCCCAAAACCTGTATCTTATGTAGGGCTGGATATTTAACAGCACCTGAATATTTGAACCCTAAACCTGCTTGCTACTGCTAGGAGGTTAGAACTATATTTAGAATACATTTTAAACAGTATTTTGCAGATCAAATAATTATTAGGATTTCTCATTTCAAAGCATATTAATCCAGAATCACTGCAAACAAATTAGGAATTTTAAAGAAACCAATAGGAAGGTTATGTACACATTTTAAGGTGAATTTTATTGGGTGTAAACGTAGCCAGTTTAGCACTTTTATTGTCAGTATTTTAGTGCACATTAATTATCAAGATAATTATCAAGTTTCAGCCTGCAGATAGACACTCTGATGTTTGGTTGTAGAATCTAGTGATACAACATGGAATTCATTTGTGCTCATTGAATCTGTCAGGTCCTGAGGCAGCAACACAGCATCACACCAGGTAGTGTAGCAAACCTACCTCTGTGGTACACTTCCATGAACACTACTCTTCAGTATTTTTCATTTGACTGACATATGAACACAGATTTTATCAAATGCCAGAGATGCCTGAATTTTATTAGTACTCAGCATAGGGTGCTTTGTTGTATATTTATATACTGTATGGTAGCACTGTATACAATGTTCATATGTCATCCAAGATTAGCTGGATAAGATGTGTGAGAGTAGGGCTGAGACTAATGTGCTGCAGCTTATCCTTACACTGATCAGTGTTTGATTTCCACTCCTATGGAGAGCAGCAGTGATGCTGAAATCGGTCCATTTGTAAGCTGTGTTCTGTCCTGGATAGTAGCCTGAGAATTTTGAATCCTTTTTTAACTCTATGTAATGTTATAAGGAATGTTTTATTCTGTAATTAGATGGTTGTGTCTGATTTTTTTTTTTTGGTAATGTAATGTACATACACTTCTGCTGTATATACACAAATATGCGTCCCAGTTTTCCTCACGTAAATATTTAATGAAAATACATTGATTCTCATGCAAAGTCTCACCTTACACACAACCTCAATCATCCTCATACTCCTCCTCGTCCTCCTCCTCCTCATCATCATCATTATTATCATCCGGCCATCCATCCATTTTCTGTTCTGTTTATCCTACACAAGGTCATGGGGAACCATGGCACAAGGTGGAGGACATGTTGGCATGGACAAGGGGCCAACCAATTCAGCACACATTCACACACCTATTCAACACCTGGGAAAATTCAGAGATTGTAGGCCAATCAGTCTGTCAAAGGCCAATCATGTCTTTCGAACTTGGGGAGGAAATCGGAATATCTGGAGTAAAACTCCAAAGCAAACTCCATGCAGACAGGGCAGAGGCAGGAATCAAGTCTCGAACCCAAGGTGCGAGACAAACAAACCACTAAGCTTCCCTGTAAGAGAAAAATTAATAAGTTTAAAAAAAAATACAACAACAACAATACAACTACTACTACTAATAATAATAAATATTCATTCATTGTCTAATTGAGGCATTGGTGGCTCAGTGGTAGGTTGCTCGCCTATCATGCGGAAGGCCCGGGTTCGATTCCCAGCCAATGCCTCAACCCCAGCCACTGGTTGCAGTGCCGGTCCCAAGCCCGGAAAAATGGGAGGGTTGCGGCAGGAAGGGCATCCGGCGTAAAACCTGTGCCAAGTTGTTGTGCGGACCAGTTGGTACGCTGTGGCGACCCTGAACAGGGAGCAGCCGAAAGCAACTTCTATTCATTCATTGTCTACCGCTTATCCGAACTATTCTCGGGTCACAGGGGGGCCTGTGCCTATCTCAGGCATCATTGGGAATCAAGGCAGGATACACCCTGGATTGCCAACCCATCACAGGGCCCCACACACTCTCATTCACTCACACAATACGGACAATTTAGAGATGCCAATCAACCTACCACACATGTTTTTGGACCGGGAAGAAACCAGAGTACCCAGAGGAAACCCCCGAAGCACGGGGAAAACATGCAAACTCCACAAACACATGGCAGAGGCAGGAATCAAACCCCCAACCATGGAGGTGTGAGGCAAACGTGCTAACCACTAAGCCACCATGCCCCTAATAATCAATATTATTATAGTTATTGTTATTGTTATTATTATTGTTGTTGTTGTTGTTGTTGTTGTTGTTGTTGTTGTTGTTGTTATTGCTGTTACTATTATTTATAATCACATCATGATATTATTACCTGACAAGACATTCTATCTACTGACTGTTGGGCTTTAATCACTGTCTGATTATTTTTAACAAAACGTACAGTGTTCTTGAAGTTATTTTGCTGACTTTACTGTGAAACCCAGAACAGGTTAACTCTAGAACTGAGAATTGGATTTGGCAGTTCAAGAATGTCCCACACCAGAGCTTCCAGTTGTGCAATCTGCCAGAGTACATATTGCTTCCATCTGTAGTGAGTAAACCAGTTTCAGACAGAGTGAACCTCACATTATTAAAAATCTTATTTCCACTGTCAAAAACTGGAATTTCTCCACACATAAAAGAATTTTTCGACACAACATTATTATCATCAAATCTTTGCTTTTGTTGTTTTGAAATTGAACACAATTGAATATATAAAGAATGGCACATGCAATAAGTGAAAACACAACAAGGTTCCTTTGTACAATGTCTTCTGTATAACACTGGGTTCAAAACGATCAGCAGCCCACAAATATTTAGTGATGCCTACCCTGGAGAGAAAAACAGCACTGAAGCTCTTCCAGTAAATGCCTAACAAGGTTGAGCATGCAGTTTTTAAAGTGGAAACTTGGCTGGTGAACACTTCAAACACCTTCACTTTAACCCTTTCTACCAGTACACTAACATTCCATTCTGCTGACCGAATGGAAATTGACTTATCAGACCTTCTCAATCAATATAAACTAATGAATTATTTTATTGCCTCATGTCTGATAATAAATGAATCAGGACTATTTGCTTTCAGTGTGAGATGTTTTAAACACCTTATATTCTTATATTTGTGGAAGTGGGAACTTTGTTCAATTCAGACAGTTAGCCATGTGGTAAATCCTTAGTTTAAATTTCATGTTATTTTTATAATTACCCTGCTTTTGGGCTTAAATATCCTGCTACTTAGCAGAATTCATCATGACATCAATCTTCCTAAGAGCTCCCGGACAACCAGCCACAAAACAGCCCCAAACCGTATTTAACATAAGGTATCAGCTGCTTTTCTTCGTATGAAACTCATTTGTCACAGAAAATGCTGACGGGAATGTTTATTGCCGAAGAGGTCAATTTTTCTCTTCGGACCGCAACTCATAATTCCAGTTTCAGTGATGCTTGGTGATGTTCAGGTGCTGCATTTTCTCACTTGCTCTCGCTCCTGTGAGCATGCCATCATTTTCCATGTCTACACCTTTATTATTTCCCTGGTGATGCTTATTGCTATTTTAAGTGTCTGTGCATTTTGGTTATTGCCTATAGCAATGACTGCCAAAGGACTCAGGAAAACAAGACAGGATCAAATTCTAAAGTTCTTGGGAACTGAGAGTTCCCAAAAATAATATGTAAAAATAATATCATTTTTGACAGCCAATTTGTCTGCATTTATTTATTTGGATAAATAATTTTGGAATATTTGAAAAAAAGAAGAAATAAACAGTATTTAAAAACCTAGACATGGTTAATGACGGATATTATTTATTAGACTAAAGGTAGATGTGTCTTTATTTACTGTTTGAGTTGAAAATTGTAATCTTTTTTTGTAATTATTTTTGTGTTGATGTTTGCAGCACATGAGTACCTACCTCTTCTTGTTTATGCTTGTTTATACTAGTTATAGTCCCAAAATCAGAACATCTGTTCTGAACATCTGAACATTATTTCAAACTCTAAAAATGCTATGATTATTTATGATCAGATGCTTGACACAAGAGTCAATATTCATTAAGTCCTTACTGTCTTTACTACACTGTGGTAGTTTAACTAATGGCTCTGCTTCTGGAGCGCACTGATTACACCAATCCTCAAGGGCCAAAGTCACAGTCAGAACTGTCTGCCAAGACTGTGTCCAAGACCAATAGAACAAAATGATAAATAATATTAAAATCTTCAGTTTCTGAAATAATCAGAATAAATAATGAAATAAAATTAAAGCACGCAGTCAAAAAATCCTAAACAGATTTGATATCTAAAGTTTCCTCTGTTTTGTACTGCTTTGTACTGAGGTTAGAAGATTAATGTAGTTAACAAGTACCAGATTGCTGTTTATGCTAACTACATATACAAATCATCATTTCCCGGGCTAAAAAACACGGCTTAGCTGACTTCACTTTCTATACAGCTTCCCTGGGGAAAGACCTGTTATAAACATGTCAAATCCAATCATATTAGCATCAAAATGATCCACCTTAAAGTTTGTAAATCCACAGGAAAGCCACGCCTCCTACCTGAGTGGAGAGAATTCAAAGTATGTGAAAATAAAGGACATGTGTTTGGCTCCAGTTTGAGCTATAAGATTAATTCTGGAATAGTAATATTCATAAAACAAAACAAAAAACGCACCAGTTTATATACTCTGCAATACAGAAATGCTTGGATAATTAGATTCACTATTATATGATCAATCTAATGACTCTAATATTAATATTTCTTTATTGTAATCATATTAACATTAGAATTAAAGTGGTTTTTATATTTTAAAGATTATGTATATCTGTTAGATGTTATGTGGAGTCTACTGACTAACAACAAAAGAAAAAACAAAATTCCTAAACTTGACTTTATTAATTGATCTACTAAATTATTAATGTCTTTGAATGGTAGTGATTTAATAGCATTTAAAGGGTTCAACCTGGAACCTGGAGAGAGAGAGAGAGAGAGAGAGAGAGAGAGAGTAAAAACACTGATTTGCCTAGAACTCAGTGGAATAGGACCTGGGTTCAGGAAATTAGCTCTGGCAGAAAGTGAATATAGGCATCAGTGCCAGACATGGTGGATCAATAATTCATTGTATGCTCCATTAATCAGCCAAGAAACGGAAATAAACCATTTGTTATGTGCAAAAATGTCCGCCCATTTAATTAAATCTACAGTTGGGATAGTCAAACAGGTGGGAAATCTGTCAGAGGACAGTGAGGCACTTTAAAAAATTAATTAACATAATGTAGGCAAAGCACAAGGACACTTGCAAATTTAAAGGGCCCACTGATGTTTTCTGCTATGGGATGTAATTCTTTCAGTAAGGTAATAATTCAGGTCACTTCTAAAACACACAGCACTGAAAGACACACGGGCCTAGCTGGGGGTCTGAACCGTATGGAGTGTGTGTGTTCAGGAATTCTAGCCCCTTTGATCTACACAGAGACACCCTCAATAGTGCTGCAAGAACACAAGACACCACACCATGATACCTGATGTGACCAGTTAACCAGCTGTGGTTTTATGTCACACGCAATATAGTGATCATGTGATCGTATTTCATGGTTTGCTGCTATTTTCAATTTAACAGAGATAAAAAAAATAACTTTGAAAATGGATGAAAAATATCTGATGCTGATATGATGGTAAGTATATCAGGAGACATGTATATTTAGAACAGCGTATACAAATAGATATCCTAGAGATCATTTTGAAAACATTTTGACAGGCTTTTTTTTATTCTTAGTATATGAAATGTCTACTAACTATAATACACCCATATTTACTGGTATATCACATATAGCAAGATTGCTACATTTTAGTTTATTCTCTCTCTCTCTCTCTCTCTCTCTCTCTCTCTCTCTCTCTCTCTCTCTCTCTCTCTCTCTCTCTCTCTCTCTTTCTCTCTCTCTCTCTCCTTTGCCTATTTTGGCAGACCGGTGCCAGGTATTTGTTGAAATTCCACACACCCTGCAGGGAGAAATATGTTCCCTCCCTCTTGTCTCAGCCCTGGTGCCTGTCTATGTCCATCTTGTGTGTGCAAACACACAGCACATGCCTCGGACACCTTGAACACACAAACCTATGTCAGCAGTCCTGAGTGAACACGCAATGTGTCCATTAGACTTATTGCCATTGTTGAAAAATGATCCAAGCATATAACTGAATATATCAAGCTTAAATAATGAACCGTAAGGACACTTTTTTAACAGATTTTAAAAGACTGAGCAAGTGTATTCAGCTATGCTTTTAAACTGGTTACTTTGTACCTCGGTTCTCATGACATTAGCATATGACATGATAAAAATCTAAGACTGATTTTTCTGCCAGGAAGGAATAATATCTCTTCTTCCATTTTTTAGTGTGAGCCAGAGACTGAGAGCTAAGCTCCTGAAGCCGCACTAACACACACTCTTTTCCCTCCATGGGATTAGATGTCTTTGAGGGTTGCCAATGTTGGTGTTGAGTGCTGGTGTGAAGTAGAAGAGTGTTGGTGATGTGTGTGTTGGCTCTAAAGTATGCTGGATGTGCAGATATGTGTGTGTTGGCTATGAAATGCATGCAGTTCTCTGGCTGGTGTGTGTGTGTGTATGTGTGTGTGTTGGCACAAGGACTGAATCTGAAGTTGGTGTCAGTAGCTCACAAGAAGACAAAGCTATAACTCTTTCTCTTTCTTTCCCACTCTGGTCAGTGGTTTAGACACATGTTCCTTTCCACTGGACTGCCTTCATCCTATGAGTCATTCTCATTTTACAGGAAAGAGCATGTGTGGACTAACCAACTCACACTACATTTATTTGCTAATATTATTACATTTCTATTGCATATTTAACATAGCATTTTATATAGAATACTTTGATTATGTATAAATTATTTAATACAATTACTTTAGTAATTACGGGGCATGTTTCTACCGTCACAACAATTTTGTGGGTTTATATGCAAAACAGATAGTAGCTTCTCAATTTCAGTTAAAAGCAACGACTGCTGTAATTACATTCAGTGCCTCAAATGTACTATATATTAATTTACCATTTTAAGCTTTTAAAATGCTTTTTCCTGTCCAGCAGAGATCCTATAGCCTTCTATTTTACTCTCTATATTTCCTGCTGCACTGTATCTAAAGCTCCCATCTAATAATGTGTTTTCAAAATCTTTTAAAGTTGGTTGGAAACAAATATGATACAGATCATCTGCATGACTATGGGGATGAAGATATCTTTTGCCACATTTTTCAGACATTTTCTTTCCATTAATGGTAACGTTTTCCCTTGAATAGTCGTAGGGGTGCAATACAATATTTCATATGGTTTGAATGGTTTTGAGCTGTGGTTTGGATGGTAGCAAATATCAGAATGTTATCCAGCATTTTTCAAGCATGATTAACCTATAATATGGGTTGAATCTGGTCTCTAGTGGGCTAATGGCTTTTAAACATGTTCCCTATTCATACTGGGT
This sequence comes from Hemibagrus guttatus, assembly GCA_033459395.1. Lineage (NCBI taxonomy): Eukaryota > Metazoa > Chordata > Actinopteri > Siluriformes > Bagridae > Hemibagrus > Hemibagrus guttatus. The sequence goes on from JAUCMX010000003.1 coordinate 19,988,483, forward strand.
TAATCATATAATTTAATGCTTAAATAGGCATGCCGTTTCATATGTGTCATAAATATTTTTGGGTGCATAGAAGCCAAATTAATAGCGCATGTAAATTTTGCTTGCAGACATTTTTTGGTCACACAATATGGTCACACCAATAGGTTTTGTGTATTATTTATGTATTTATATATTTATTGCTATTTATTGAAATCATGTTAATAAATTGTTTCTCTAGACAGTCTGATTTACTCTAAATAGCATTCTTTAGCTCTTTGAAGTATTTAACCTGCAGGTGACAGACAGTATCTAAATAAATTGAAATGACCGGAAGTGTCAGGTCATTTGAAATTTAATTGATTATTACATTCTGCTCGTTAGGCTCGCCCCCATGTCCCTCTTGGCCCCGCCTCTCTGGCCGCAGTTATCAGATGAGTCAGAGGAGGAGGCGCGAGGTGAGCAAGGTGTATGAGAGGCTTTCCTCAGCAGCTCAAAGTTCCCACAGAGAACTGCTTGTCCTATCTTCGAAGTAAATGACTTAGCCTTGAATAAAACGTATACAAAGAGTTTTTTAGTCGACAACGGACGCGTTTTTAAAATGGAAAGCCACCGCGGGAATTTTGAGAAGCGTCTCTGTCGTGCTGCGGTTTGGGGCAGGCCAGTGCACACTGAGTGGAGCATGAGCATCTGATCTCTGCAGCCGGAGGTAAGACCAGTTTACACTGATACACTTAATACAATACTTTAACGGTGTTAAATGATGTCATGATTTTACTGGGGGAAAAAAAAGTAAACCAGTACAATGTTGAATTTATTGCATCAGGCAGGCACATGCTTATATCAGTGGGATGTTTAAAGCCTATGACAGTTCTTAATTAGTAATGTTCACGGATTTTGCTAATGAAGTCATTTTCAGAGAATTTTCAGTACTATTAAAATTGTTTTACAAAACCAAAAAACGAATGAGCATTTAAAAAAAAACGATTTTTGTTTTATTGATTCATTTTAAACTTATTCTGTGCGTTATCGTATACTGGCTCACCTTAACAAGCTTACATCAGCGACTGAAATTAGAAGCAGCCAGAAGAAGAGCAACAGTAAAGGAATATGGAGTACTTACAAACTATTCATCACTGGAAGAAAAATGATAATCACTATAATAATTACATTACGCCTAATTCACAATAAAGTCACTTCAGTTGAATGATTTCTTACATTTATCTCGTAAAATGTGACCAAATTGAAAAAAGAATGAATATAGCTTGCTGTTCTTAGAAAATAATTAAATCTATCTATATATATCTAAATTGAACACTATATTGACTGCATATAACTCCACTCAATTATAACTAGAAAATACGGGCCTGTGTGTGTGTGTGTGTGTGTGTGTGTGTGTGTGTGTGTGTGTGTGTGTGTGTGGGCACGCGCACAGTTGTTATTCCTCCATTAGCCCTGCTCAACCCTTATGGAGCCGCTTATGGAGAGTCACCATGTGGCCCCAGAAATTCCTACTTAAATGCGCACTCCAGCATTGGTGAACAAATGACCTCATATGTCCGACTGCTGTGGAATATGAAAGCTGAAAACGCAGGACAATTGACTAATTCATCAATCAACGACGATTTACCGAAGGCTAAAATGAAGTTGTATAAAGTATAAACATACATTCATTTTAGACACTGAAATGACGAGATTTGTTTAAACACAAATCGGGATATTTGAACGAATTTAGACTATATTTCCAGATAATGCGTAAAATGGTTGCGCATTGCTTCTATTTATGCGCATGTTGTTTTTATTTTAGTTTCGTTTGTTACGCAATTGTGAAGTTAATGTAATTAATTATATTGAACTTATTCTGCTTGAAATGATTCTGCTTCAACTTTACAGAGAAACGGTGTAACTCCAGCTGAGCGCGTAATGCAAATGTGGACCGATCTGCTCCTTCACAAACATGTGCTTTTAAAAATAAATATGAAACGTGAAACTAAAAATTAGTAAAGGTATTCTAATCATATGTTACAAAACAAATTCGTGACTGGACTGATAGTGTCCTACAACCTCCAATTTATTTTATACATTTCCTTTATGGCTGTGACATCTGAAACCTAGCGTTAAAAAAACTCCATATTTTTGTGTGAGATTGATGTATGTAAAATCGCACACGAATTCCTCTTAAATCCTCTGGTTTTCCTCTTTTACCCCTTCCCTTTTTTCTCTCAAACCTTTTCTTGTTTTTCTAATAGAGTACTAACATTACTCCTTTTAATATTCTGACCCAATAACAAACACAAGGCTCTTTACATTTCAGATTAATATTTACTAATTGTCTTTGAGGCAAAGCGTTTATTAAAGCTACCTCTATCCAAGCCAAATGGAAGAGTCAGGCTCAGCCTCTCACTACTCTTCCCCAACTCCATCAAACACCTTTTCTTTTCTCGCTAACCTGTCCACCCCTTCTTCTTCTCCCTCAGTTTATCCATCCCCAAGTGTAGCCTCTACAGCTGTTTTTTGTTTCTTTCTATCACTCCTTTCCCTTCTGGGTATTCTGGGAAACCTCTACACTCTGGGGCTTCTCATTCAGCGCCGCAGGAGCCCCAGAAGGAGACACAGTATGGCACCAACCTGCTGTTGGACTCCCACTTGCCTTAGAACCTTTTCCCCATCTCACTCTCCTACATCCTCCCCCACCTCGTCCTCCTTGTCTTCTTCTTCACTTCATTTGCAGGTACTGAGTCTGGCTTTGGCAGATCTGCTTTACCTCTCCACAGCGCCTTTTATCGTCTATGACAGCCTGGCATCTGACTGGGCCTTTGGCGAACTCGGCTGCCGCCTCCTGCTCAGCCTGGACCTGCTCACCATGCATGCCAGCATCTTCACACTGACTGCAATGAGTCTGGACCGATATCGCGCTGTGGCAGACCCACTTGCAGCCTCTTCAGCTCCTACCTCTGGCCTGCGACGTGTGGTTCTGGCATGGGGCCTTGCTGTGGCACTCAGCCTCCCCATGATGATCACTCTGCACCTGGAGGATGGAGAAAATCAGGAGGGCAAACTCTGTGTTCCAGCATGGGATGAGCAAAGCTCCAAAGCTTACCTCAGCGTACTATTCTGTACCAGTATCCTAGGGCCAGGCCTGGCCATTGGGGGTCTGTATGCAGCATTGGGGCGTCACTACTGGGTTTCACAGACACAGGTGGCCTGGGCTGGTGGATGTAGTGCCAACCCACCCCGTGCTCCTAGACCCAAAGTCCTGCTTCTCATTCTGGGAATTGTGCTTACGTTCTGGGCCTGTTTCCTGCCATTCTGGATCTGGCAGTTGCTACCACTCTATCGACCTGACGTTCTACGTGTGGTACCAGTAGGCACACAGGTCACTGTTAACCGAATCCTAACAGGACTAACATATGGGAACTCATGTGTAAATCCATTTTTTTACACATTACTGACAGGAAAGCGACAACGGACCAGCAGGCAGGCAACAAGCACAGCTGCTCCATTCTGCCAAAAGGGAAGCTCTGTTCACCAGTGAAAGTAATTTTTACCTGCCCATAAATAAGTGCACTTTTCACAATTCATTCATTCATTCATTTATTCATTCATTCAGTAACCATGACCAATTTATTCTGGTCAGGATTGTGGTGGAGCTGGGGCCTATCACAGGATCACTTGGCTCAAAACAGGAATATACCCTGGATAGATGCCAGTCCTATGCAGGGCTTATTTCAAGCATAATTTTAAATTAGTAAGATTTATAATTATTATTATTCTGGTACTCAGGCATTTCAGCTGCACCATTATTGCTGAAGTCAAATATAAAGTATTAATTAAACTATTCACTTATAAAGGTCATTGGAATTTAGGAAGTTTTAGTAAGATTGATTAGAATGTATGATGAACATTTTCTCTACTAAAAATTGTATATAGTAATCTGCTCATAGGAGGCGCTTGTGATTTTTAAAAGCAAAGCTTATAATGAAGCATCAAGCCCCCGAATAGCTGACAGCTATTCTGGTGGACAAAAGTGTGCAAAACATCTGTTTGAGGAGACACCAAAGGCACAACATTAAAGAGACAACACAAGTTTTGACATGATGTATAACTTGCCCAATGGGAGTTTTCACTACAGGTGTGAAGCATTTTAAAACCAAATTGGTTTATTAGCCCTAATGAAGGGAGAGGCCATATAAGTAAATTAGGCTCAAAGCTAAAGAACAATTCCCATTGGAATTTGCTCTTTGAAGAGGATAAATATTAGTCTTGTCCATTCTGTTAGGATTTGTACAAGTGTATCAACTCACATTAAGCTGTTTAATTTTCTTACTGCAATGTTTTACATTGTACATTCACATGTCAATTCCCATTAATTCTGTCTGTAAGTGGATAAATCCATAAAGTTTCTTAAAGTTTTTTTTTTTTTTTTTTTTTTTTTTTTTTTTTTTTTTACATCATTAAATTAGCAATAATACAGATTTGGCAAACACTGATACTGCTTCTCTGCAAAAAATCTTGTTCTACTGATGATGCTTTACTGAATGCTTGGCTCTAATTTAAATATTTGAAAAAGTACAGCCTACTGCATGCTGTAATGGAAGCTGTTTCCCTAGAAGCTATTAGATGGTATTCTTTCTGCATTCAGACTCTGCTGGCTATGACTCTTGATCACCTCTGACTTTGTTTGCCTTTTACAGCAAACTGCATTGATTTTTTTGCATCTAAATTTCCCTGCATTGCTTTGCACATCCATACACATGCATTTGTGGCAATAATATATACTGATGAATAAAAACAAAATACCCCTTTTGTACTGAAGTCTGTGAAGTGATTCATGGTTCTGTATTCAAAAAATTTAGCCAATAAAACATACACCATGCTGAGTATTTGAAAGTGCCAGTGATAGAATGCTGCGTAAAATAAATATTCCTCCATTACATTCAATAAAACTGAGAAACAAGTCAGGGCATAAACTCTAAAATAAGTATAAGGTTGTTTTTATTGATTGCAGATTGAGATATTATGATAGAAATGTGCTCTTTTTGTTATTTCAAACAAGCAACAATTGAATTGTATGATCTTAACTTGGAGTGGGCATTTGTATTGAAATTGCATTTACTTTAAATCACTGTGTGTGTTGTATAAAATGACTTACAACCTAGATAAATTCTCCTTCTCTGACTTCTAACCAAATACATTCATCTTGTTATTTTTAGTTCAATATAAGTATTAGGGCAAATTAATGCAAAGCAAATTGTCAGGTCTTATATATTAAAAAAAAAATCTTACTGAACACATAGCCTTAGTGGTTTGTCTTGGTTCATGCTGCATGTATAAATATGTGCACTAAATTAATTTATGGCATTCTATGTGATATTCATATGTGTGTAACAAGTGGGTGAGAGAGCCTGTGTCTTGTCGGCAAATGTTTGAATGGCAGCATTGTGTCAAGCTCTATGAAGAACTCACACACATGAACACTTGGGATTCAAGACAAATACAAAAAAGAACCTTTCTAGTCGCTCATAATTCTTCAATCACAAGTCTGTTTAAAATAAAAAAATCAGATCCCAAATCAGAACATGGTGCTTGAGAAACGAAGCTGTACCTCTGTTTCACTGTGTCCTTTCTTTCCTTTAGCATGTGTTTTCATTTACCTGGGAGAAACGTGCTAGCTAGTGTTCCAACTTCGTTCTCTGTGAAGCCAGCATGGATTCTCCAACGCCAGACCAGCCTCAGATCTCTAACACAAATTTCTGTGGAACAACGTGGTCTCTTACTTTATTACAACTCAGCTTCTTTTGCTGCTCATCAGCAGCTTTTATGAATCTGTGCTACCTAATATATTTCATCTTCTCCAGTGCTGTGATTATAAATATGCTGGTAGACATAGAACAGTAATACTTAAGCTAAACAGGAAGGAGTGTAAAAGTCAAGACTCAAGGCTATGACACATTCTCTCTCTCTCTCTCTCTCTCTCTCTCTCTCTCTCTCTCTCTCTCTCTCTCTCTCTCTCTCTATTTTAATGGTAGTCTGAAAGATTAAGTGTGTTATAAACTTTAAGCACATATCTTTACCCACTGGGTCCAAACAGAGAAAAATACTGTCCTGGGGAGGTTGATAAATCTATAAGCTGTCAGTTTATGTTGTTAGACACAAGACTTGGTACTGTATGACTCTCCAACAATAACCACCATGGCTGTATTTGCTCAAAAAGTTTTGTCGGAGCTAGTGGCTTGTAGACCACAGACTACAGGGTGATATAAAGGGCACATATATTTTCATTTCTTTTGTGCTACCTATGCGTTTCAGAGATTGAATCCATGTCCTTTTCCTGAGTGTCTTTCCATTCACCACCCATCCTTCCCCCCTCCCTCACACCTCTTGCTCCACACCTCCTGTCTCTGCTCTGTGTTTGTAGCTCAGACAGGTGCCCCTCCTCTGGGCGGCTCATTCAGGAAAGGCCCCCGCTGGGCAGACGAGACCAGGCCGAAGCTTGGCCCAAGCCCCTGCTGAGACAGTATAAGAGGCTCCCTTCTCCTAGGCACACACATGTACACATACTGAAATTCTATTTCCCCATCTGTTTTCCCCTCTTTCAAGCTTTCTGTATCTTTCCCTTTCCCTCTGTGTCTTTCGTGCTGCATATTAATTTTAGCTTTCTGGCTTTGTCCAAGACAAAATAAAAGCCCACATAAAGTTTACACATTATTGCTGAGCACACTCTTTATTACAGTAAGCCTTGTTCACACAGATACTCCAGAATGTTTATTTTATTTTACTGTAAAATCTTGCTGATGGAAAAGAAAAAAAAATCATTCATCCAAATCCTGATATCAACCTGTGAACAGGCAGGAACCAGACAGGCAAGTGGCTCTTTGTGGATTCTGGGGCTCCATCAGTAAAAAAGCTGCTCTATGCTGCCGCATCCCCTTCACACTTCAGTGTCAGCCGCCATGATCAGACGACGGTACTGACTGCCCTCTTCGGAGGCCGGAGGTTACATAAACGGACATCGGCTCCTCTGTTCTCACCCTGGCTCTGACCAGAAGAACTGTGAAAATGTCGTGTCTACACTGCTCCCTTGTTTTCATTTAACTTTTCACCCTGTGCTTGTCTGTTATCTGCTTGTGTGTGGCCTGTCTTGTCTACCTTAGTCTTCCTTATCTAACGCTTTCCCGTTTGTTTCTTTCTGTTGGCCGACTGGTTTCAGCAGTCACACTAAAAGCAAAAAGAAGACACTCGATCAGTACTTTACATACGTCAAACCCAATGATTTCATTAAGGTTACAGTTGCCATGCCTTCATAAGGAATTCCTCGATAGAATCTATATATTAAAGCCATTTTGTAGGTTTTTCATCACAGAAAAAAATGTGTAATTACAGTGATTATCTATCTAATTCTCTATGTTGCTTGTGGAGATTTTCATTTTGGGTAGAAATTTTAGATAATAGAACTAAGTTCTAAAAATGTCTGAGATTGTGTTTCATAAGTGACTTGTGGTTATATTCTAGGAACCAGATGATATCGTTCAGTGGATGTAAATGGTCAGATCCTGGGTCATCACGCTTTTGTTATGTAAGCTACGGTCATTAAATGATTATTACATTTGCAAGTAATTCATAGAGAATTTATATACCAGCCTATAGTTGCTGCTAGTTGTTAGAAAGTGGTACATCAACCACTGTTATATCCAATTCATCTTCTTCCCACCATTTACTCCATTCTTCAATTCAATTCAGGAATGTTTCTCAGCATAACGCTTATGTGCATGTCGAGGAGCCACCCATGACACTGGTAGAGACCTGCTAGTGCAAACACTTGACAAGTCTCCATTTAACATGCTTGCAGATTTTTCCCCTGCTGGTTAGCCAGAGAAAACATCAGCTGTGATGTAGATGAAAAGCTAAGGCAGACAGAACAGGTCATTTCTGAACCTTCACAGATATAAAACTAAAATAGATACTTCACAGATATGAAACCTACTGAGAAAGATACTTGTGTACACACCATACTAGCTTTATTTTTTGTAAAATCACAACACTCATTGTGCACAGAATTTGATATAAAATTATTATAATTGTGTGTGTGAAATTTAAATAGCCAACTAACATCATTACAATTCATTTTGACAGGATAGTCAGAGTAAAATAAGAATAGCATCTCTGTAAAGGCAGTCGGGTTTAGTGTTGAGCAAAAGTGCATGAAAGATGATAAAAATCAACATAGTGCTTGGATCAGTTGCGTTAATATGGGGCTCTGAAGACCTTTTGCAATGCCAACATGGCCAGTGAATTTGTGTTTGTGTGTATGTGGTTGTGAACTGGCATCCTTCGTGCCTGGGGTACCTGGAATCCAGCTCCAGCACCACTGTGACTCTGAGGATAAAAAATGTTATCCTTTCAACAAATGCATCTTCACTATTAAGAAAAACTCTAATTAAGAACACAGCTGTTACAGTGTCCATGTTTTCTACATTGACTAGAAAACTGCATAGAAATGAATTCTGTTCTGATAATAATGACTATACGTAAAGTACAGTACATACATACAATTGCACAATTATTTTACTAATTTTTTTTTCAAACCTGAAGGCAGAACACCTCAAGACCAAGCATGACCTGAAGACAGCTGCAGAAAAAGTCTGGCTGAGCATCACCAGGAAAGAAACCCAGCATCTGTTATGTTATGTCCAGAGATTCCAGACTTTTTGCAGTCATTAACTACAAAGGTAAAAATAAAGGTTTTCAAAAGTAAAAATAACAAAGCAAATTTCTGATTATGTTAGTTTATCCTATTACATTTGGAGGCAGCTTTAAATAGTGTGTAATTCCCACACTGTTTTCCTGATAAGTTAAAGTTGTCTTTGTTTCTCACATACACATCCCATCCTTGGGGGTTTGGGTCAGAGCACAGGATCAACCATGATGCAGCATCCGTGGAGCAGGGTGGGTTGGGGGCCTTGCTCAAGGGCCCAACTGTAGCAGCTTGAACCCCAATCTTCTGGTCAATTACCCGGAGCCTTAACCACTTGAGCTACCACGTATATAATCGGATCTTCACAAATTTCAATTAAAGATGAAAGTCCTCACTGATTTGTCTGCAGCTGATGCTCAGTTGTGTTACTGTGCTAGATCCAATACTTATGTCCAAATACATATGGACCTGATCGCATCGTCATGGTTTTGGAGGAAATGTTTATTCATTTGCTCACAATATATGATGATATTCAGAAACATGTATTTTTTTTTTATGAATGTGTTTGATCATTTGAGACATAGACACCGTATCCAATAATGAAAGTTTGAAAATGTAAAATTTAATAATCTCTACTGACACACCAACTCCCAAGACAAACTAAACATCTAAGACAAAGTCTATATGAAAGCTGTGGATGAAAGCTCAACAGTTCTGCACAGTACACAACACAGTCAGAGTTTCCTTGACAAGTTTAGGATATCATATATTGTCTGGTTTGTGGCTGAAAATGAAAATAAAAGGAAAAAAAAAAACAATCTGTGGTGTGCCCCCTAGTGCTAAAGAACATATAATACACTTCAGTTCACCATGTGCCAAGTTACATATTAGTGTTCAAATAAGATATATTATAATAAACAGTAAATATTATAAATAAAACTAGTAAATACTAATACTATATTATATTAAATACTAGCATATAAACATGTGGTCGTATGTTTTAGAATCTTGTAGTCTTTTAATACAGTACTACATACTCAGTAAACACTTTTTTTTTGAGTGTTTGCTAACAAGTGAGAACTAAAGCTATGCAGAGAATAACATAGAGAAGACCCCAGATAGGCTGTGAAGGATTTATTCTATTTTTGAAAAGATCACAGAGGGTAAAGAATACATTTAAGTATTACTCTGAGGTCGTCACTATGGTTACAGGCTCGGTAGGCTGGCTTGAGATGAGAGCTGACTCTGGCCCTGTCCTAAACAGTGCTTAAATCCTGCAGTCCACACTTCATGAAAAATGTCTTGTGTAGAAATGCCCTTGATGGTGTGCTAAGCTGTTTGCAGTGACATAAAATGACAAAAAAAAGTGCTGCACATTGTGACATGGTAGAGCTAACCATTTCCCACTCATCTTCCACAAATGACTTTTCAGCTTTCTTATAACCTGTCTACATATAGCATTTGTACCTGTATTTTCTTTTTTACCAGTACTTATCAATTATGTCTAGCAGCTTGAGCAGCTCAGCCTGTGATTGAGCAGCTAGTAGCTGATCAGATCAAGCTGGATTTTACAGCAGCAGTGGGGACACAGAAAACTTCACAGACAGCAATGCTCTGAAAGTCCCAGCGTCAAAGTCTCCCACAAGCGACTGATGCCTGTTTGATCCAGTGTTGGATTTCAAGGTCAGTGCTACAGGCCACAGATAATATGCTGCCCAGATACTGAAATGATAGAACAACTTTGAGTAGTTCTTGATTGATTGGAAAGACATTCAGGGTGCTAATGTCACTGGAAAATCACTTCTGTATCTGTCTCTCACTCTGATATTCCAAGTCCATGTGTAATGCTGAGATAGATAGATAGATAGATAGATAGATAGATAGATAGATAGATAGATAGATAGATAGATAGATAGATAGATAGATAGATAGATAGATAGATAGATAGATAGATAGATAGATAGATTTGCTTGCACGCTCACCTTTTTTGGTTTGCTGATGTAATCTTCAAATTCAGATCTATCTATCTATCTATCTATCTATCTATCTATCTATCTATCTATCTATCTATCTATCTATCTATCTATCTATCTATCTAGCTATCTATCTAGTCATTTTCCTTGTTGCTAGAAATTACTCAGTTCTATGAAGGCCTTATTTCCTTGAAATATCAAGAATGGTAGCTCATTATGTTCAGCAGAAAACTGCATAATCCATTGTTTTATGTTTGCAGCTAATTTGCTAATAAACTACAAGGCTGCTGTGTAAATGTGCCTGCAAATTGCAAAGGTCATGTCTATAGATGCATTACACAACAATGCTGGCATCAAATTACTCGAGTACTAGAGTATTTTCCAGGAAATGTCCTTTGCTCAATTATATCAAAATTCACTGTCAGTAGTTAAGTAGCTTTAATTTGGATGACTAATACAACCCAGCTTAAAAAGTCAAGCAATAGTCCATGGTTCTGTACTCCAGCATAAATAATGAACATGAGGTGAAAATCCAAGGTGCCAGCTTTCATTTGCAGTGACTCTACAATTCAGTAAGTCCAGATGATAGCGTTGCAGCTGCTGAGACAGGAATCTGTGGCACACATTCAGTGTAGCACTGCATAATACACATTACTCTACCGGTGATGGCTGTGGAGCATACCAGTCCAAATGATATAAATGCAAATGACCTACAGAGAAGAAAAAAAAAATCATAGCAGATACTCTGCTTTGAATCATGAGAATCATATAACTTGACAAGATATAATTTCTAGGCAGCCAATCTTTCCTTCATCTTCAAGCTGCTTTCAGTTGAGAGTTTAGTCATTTCAGCATCAAAGAAATTTCAAGCATTGCTGGGATATTTATGAATGATTAATTTGTTCACTTCAAACTTATTATTTGGCTATCAAAGTGTGGAATATATTTGATATTTCTTGATATTCAGTCTCTGAGCCATATTCATTCTAATATTACTAGTGGCCTAGTGTGTGTTTAGCAATAAATGTCAGTTCAGTTCAGTCAAAAACAAGCAAGGTTGAAATAATGTAAGAGTGCCTGTTTAGACATAAAAATAAAAGTCAAATTTGTTTTAATCAAAATATACTTTTGAAAATGTGGGTATTTGATATTAGCTACAGCCTTTCATCCTTTTTATGTTTGCATATTTTAATTCATGTTGTAGCTGATGCAATATCTTTGAAACAATCAAAAGAGTTTAGACTATGGATTTATCATTGTGGACCTGAGAAGTGGATGTGTGGGCTGCTCAGATGAGGATTAAAGAACAGTCTAACTTCAGTACTGACAAGGTTTCTTCTTGTTCTTTTGTCTATTTTAGAGGGACATTCTGTTCTTGGTAAAATCACTGTGGTGCTGCTTTTTCTCCGCATGTTGATAATGGCCTTCACTGAGTGTTATGGTACATCTAATGATCTGAAATTCTTCTGTACCCATCTGCTGATTGATAGATTTAAACACTGAGATCCTGTCCATGCTTTGTAAGCTCTTTGTTCACCCTGACTTCAGCAATTAGATGAAGCTGAGATGATGTCAACAAAATCCCAGAGAAACAGCTGTTCCTTAGTTGGGGTTAATCAGAATCATTTCACTGATGAAGGATGTGTGATAATTACTTTTGAACATGAATCACATTCCTCATTATAAAACTGTCTGTACATTTGTGCAACCAAAATATTGTATGTTTTTTTTCCCCCTACAATATATATATATATACATATATATATATATATATATATATATATATATATATATATATATATATATATATATATATATATTTTTTTTTTTTTTTTTTTTTTTTTTCCCCACTTAAATTTTGTTTTGCTATATCACATTGAACATGGGAAAATATCTGACATGATTTATTCTGGTTCAATCACAATAACCTGCAAGATGAATACATTCATAACTGTTGAACATACTTCATTATGCACATCACATATTTCAATAAATTTAGCAGAGCTCCCAGTTCTCAAAAGACAGTCAGCAATGCAACACAATGTACTTTCAGGAAAAAAACACTGCAAAATCAGGAAATCAGAACAGTAGCGTAATAAAATTACTGAGTAAGAAGACGGCCATGTTCTGGCTGATGGGAAGACTGCTAAAATTTTTATGCTATACCAACTGGTGAGGCTGTGCATGATTGTCATGCTTTCCCCTCAAGACTTTATTAGCACAAGAACAGAATGGAAGATGAGAACTGTGGAGCATTGCAAAGTAATATAATTCAAACGAGTGACATTCCATGGGCTACTTCTTTGGTTCTTGACAAAGAGAAGAAAAGAAGAAAAGATAGCAGCCTTTGGCTCTGCATGGACTACAGCAGTTTTGAAGTGGTGGCACAAAAAGTCACTGAATCTCTCCCACACATAGAGGTGTTGTTGTTGTATATTTTAACCCACCCTTGCTTAATATTATTTATATGAAAATCTATATTAATAAGGAGCTTTTATATGGCAGCTGACTCTCTGTCTCTAACAGGTTGGTCCTTTTCTGTCTGATACACAGGCCAGACTAGCAGATGGAATTGTTTATAAATCACCACTCCTAATTCAACGTCACAGACAAGTTGCTTTAAGGAAACAACACAATAAACAGGCAATTCTGTGTCTCATTCAGGCCGTGTTCCTGACTGTGTACCTGGGAAAGACTGGATCCACTATGACCCCGGCCAGGATAAAGCCGCTACTAAAGTTAATGAATAAATGAACATGATGTTAATATAACATTCTTATCTTGTAGATATTTCTGTGCAATCTTCTTAAACATGAGTTATTTGTGCTCATGGTATATAACAGGATACAAATATGGTAGAGTAGGCTCATTAGTGACTCAAATTAGTTACACTATTTGGCTACACTACAAAACACTACTTTATGTTTCAAGGTTTAATGAAAGATTTTAAAATGCATTTTCCTACTGTTCCAGAATATGATCATCAAAAATATTATTGGAAAATCATATTAAACACCCCTACCACCCTGTGTACAAGCATATCCTCTCAGATTTCTGGCAAGTGTTTGAGTTCCCGTCATTTAGCCCACAGGGCAGGCCCTAAATAGCAGCACCCCAACCTCTAAAGAATCTCTCAGACTATGTCTCTGAAGTTCAGTGGCTGACGATGGGCGTTTTATACCAATAAACTTTACTGATTGAACAGCAACTACATCAGATCAGTGGGTCCTGATGACTCAGACAATTGCCAGCTTCCTCAGACCTCAAGGCCTCATCAGGAACAGTTGTCATTCTGTCCCAGGAAATTTGCTCCCTTTTGGACAGAGGGTGATAGAAAAATTAGAGCCTAGAGTTCCACACAAGGGTTTTTGTTATTGTTCAGAAAAACTGGTTCCTGAAAACCTTTGTTTTTTGTAAGCTATAGGTGACAGAAGCTTCTTGACATTGCCTCTCAAAGGCAGGCATTTCAATTTCAAGCAATGACAGAGTGACCTTTGGTTTCTTCCCAACACCATGGGGTTTTGCAAGATTTATATAGGTGGCCTTGTCTTCTATTATGGTGACTGGCCTCAGTATAATACCATATTTGGAGAACCTGAGCAGGCCATCCGAAACACATCCCCTCTCACATTGCGTCATTTGGATTCTCAGTGATCTAAGAGAAGAGCTCCTGAGCACTAAAGCAGCCCACATAGATTGTCAGTATAGAGCTAGCTTTTAGAGCTAGTATAGAGCTAGCTAGCATCCCAATGTGTGGTGAATATTCTTACGCTTAAATTAAATTTAGGCAGGTTACCATGTGCAGTATCAGTGTTGTGATATCGCACATTGGACTAATGATCATCAGTGATACCTCTAGGCTTGCTAAAACCACAAACGCTCCAGCTGTGAATTAGTAGTCCACAAATGGACTCCAAACACTATGACTGGAATCATATCTCAGTAAAACAAGCACAAACATTGGCTCATTGGTGTGACAGGGTGCTCTTAACACAGGGAGCTGGGACAGGAGTCGAACGCTGGGAAGAAATAACCATGGATGTTTCCAGTTAGGGGACAGTGAGGTTCTCAAGGTGTACTGGGGGTGTGTGGGTCCCAGACAAATCAACTAGCTGGAGCTGAGTGTGGTCCATCTGGCTTAGACACTCATTTTGCTGGTTCTAAGTTGTGCTGCTCCACTATTAGAGGAGATCTACATCAATCTCTCTCCTTCTTGCACTTCAATCTCTTCCTGTGTGCCTGCTCATGCTCATGACTGACCTAACAGAGCAACTTCTGTTGGGACTGTGCAATGTCTGAGCCCAAGATGATAGGCAAGACCTGGTATCACTGCTGGTCTCACTGCTGTGGTCTCCTCCTGATCTTTGAATGCTGTTTACCTTACTGACAGAACCATGTGCATTGTCCAATGCCTTCGATATTGACCTTCCTCTAAGAACTGCTAATCAGCAGCTAAGTCCAGAGCTACTCTAAAGGCAGCTGTTGCAGCACAATCAATAGCATCGCTCTAGAATTCCATAAGCTTACTACTGCCTTTTAAAAGGGATTGAAACACTTCCATTCACAATGGTCCCTTAGGAGCCTGGTGTGGGAACTTCCCATAGTGCTGGAGTTCTTTATGAGCTTATGTGTAAAGTTAAGTTGATGTTAATGGATGTTTGTGTGTGTGTGTGTGTGTGTGTGTGTGTGTGTGTGTGTGTGTGTGTGTGTGTGTGTGTGTGTGTGTGTTCATTTGTGAGTAATCACTTTAAGTGTAAGAGTTGAAGAGTTAAATGTTCTGGTGATAAGCTCACTTTGCATGCATTGGTGGTCAGATAGAAATGAAGATCATAATGACATTGACAATCACAACCTTAACACTGAGATGCTAGTGTATGTGAGTGACAAAAATTTAAATTGTTTCAGCCTTGATTTACCTTTCTATTTGACAGAAGTTTTTATCCAAAGCAATATACAAACAAGAAATGCCAAGCCACTTCTTCGATTTGAATTTTAAAGTAGCAATGATTTACAATATGATTTATTTATGGAGGCCATATTATTCTGTAATATTATTCTATAGATTTATTTCAAATTGGTATCAGTTATACTTAATGTGAATATGTGTATATGTTAGTGACACCTCACTGTACCATTAAAAGCAATGTGCGAGTATTTATAAAGACAAACACTAGATGGAGACACATATCTATCACTAATACTACCATCTCTTATCCAGTTCCTCCTAATCAAGAGGCACTATTGCTTGAAGGGTTAAAAAACAAAAAATGTTTTTTAATTAGTACATTGTAGTCTGTATTTCAAAATATACTTCTAAATAAACTTGCTGGTGCTAAAACTACAAAATCTTCAGCCTCTCTGAATACTGAAAACTTAAAAAACCCACAAATAGTAACATTTTGCAAAATTGTATGGTTATATTATGCCGTCTTTGCACACCACTACACAACTAAAGCAAGACACATTTTAGACTTCGCCGATGCTGAAGAATCTTGCTGCTTTTCTGCCATCCTCAGCAGTACTTCTAGAGCAATTTGCTCGATATCAGGTGTACTTCAATAGGTGTATTAAATTACAGTACTGCTGAATGCATTTTCAAATGGACTTTTCTTCTATCAGCCCCCTTTCTTAATATTCATTGGTAATATGGTTTCATTTGAATAAAGACTAAAAAGAGCAGTCTCCAATGAATCTATCATCTCCATCTTCTCATTCCAACTCATAATGATCCAGAGGCCATTTTCCTACACTCCATTTTGAGAGGAGCATATTAAAAAAAGAAGAAAATAAATTATTCCTGTGGAAAAGAAAGGTTCTAAGCCATTAAGTAGAGGGAGGTGCTGTAGTTACATGGGACTAATTGAATGTCAATGTGAGGCATGTCCAGGAAGCTGAAGTGTTGCGTCAGCAATATCGGGGAAGCTAAGAAAGTGAAGTTAGCAAAACGAGGCTCTGGCTTCAGGCAGGTGTAATCAGAAGAGCTTAATGAAGGTTGAGGTGGCTGAGTTTAGCAAGGTGGGTGTCATTACAGCTTGTGAAATAAGGAGAGACTGTAAGGTTATTCAAAGACAGATAGAGACACTCAGAATTTATGTGTGTGTGTGGGTGTGTGTGGGTGGGTGTATGTTTCACTGATGAAAAAAATCACAAAAATGTCCTTGCAGGATTTAGTATGGCATTTAAATTGCAGCCATAGCATTTAAAAGGAAACCATGGCCTGTGGATGAAAACAAAACACACAAAAAAGCGCTTCTCCAGTGCTGGAAATGTGGCATGAGGAAGGAACACACACTCAGTTAGTCTTGGAGTCACATTTTGTACTGCTTTATGTCTTTTTTCTTGGCAGCACGAGGAGGAACTTGTATAGATGCATTTCCTTCAGTTTTTCAAACTGTGACATTTCTTTCTTGCTTTAAAATGTCTACACACCCTTGTTAAAATGGCAGGTTTTGTGAGGTAAAAAAGTACAGAGAAAATCATGTCAGAACTTTTTCCACCCTTAATGTAAATTTACAACCCATAAAAATTAAGTGAAAAACTTGTCTGAAACTTTTTAAGGAAAAATATAAAAAGTTACAATAGCCTGGTTGCATAAGTATACACGCCCTTTTATAATTGGTCATGTGGCTGTGTTCAGAAAGAATCAATCTCATTCAGTCTCATGTTCAAAAGTAATAATCATACAGCAGTCATCAATTACATTATTCTGATTAACCCTAAATAAAGATCATTTGTTTCTGTAGCATTTTCTTCACATCTTCATGGTTTATCTGACTGCTGAGGTCATGGTTTGCAAAGAGCTTACAAAGCATGTGTGGTATTGCTCAGTAGAGGGGTATAAAAAGATTTTATAGGCCATCAACTATCAAAAGAGAGAATCGAACACCAAAGTGACATAACCAAGAACAGGATGTCTCTCTGAAATTTAAAAAAGGGCATGACAAACTTACCAGGTGGCTACCAAGACACCTACATCACCATTACCTGTAGGAACCTGTAGGAATATCTGACAAGTACTGATTACTCTAAACCTCAGACAACAATCTCTCATATCCTTCATACGTCAGAGCTATGGGGTAGGGCGGCTAGACGGAAATTCTTTCTCATGAAAACAACAATGCTCAAATAAATCACCACAAACCATTGGGCAAAAGATATGTGTGGTAAAAAAACAAAAACAAAAAAAAAAAAACAGAAGAAGAGCATACCCACTGTGCAGCATGGTGGTGGCAGCAATCATGCTATATGGCTCCTTTTCTTCATCCAGAACTGGGGCTTTTATCAAGGTGGAGGGAATCATGAATAGCTAGAGTTACTAGTTGATTTTAGATCATCAGGTGTTTTCAGCAAGACCTACAGGTGTCTCCTAATAAACTGATGATGAAAAGGAATTCACCTTTCTGCACGACACTGACCCAAAGCAAACATCCAAATCAACAAAGAAATGTCTTTTAACCAAAAGAAGATCAATGTTACCGAATGACCTAGTTGAGCCTAGACCTGAATCTAATTAAAAATCTGTGGGGTGAAGCGGGCTGTGCACAGGCAATGCCCTTACAATTTGAGTGAGGAAAAAAAGAGTACGATCATATTGAGAGAGTGGGAAAATACTGCCAATTTATATAATGCCACACTCTTACCCCAAAAGATTCTTATTTTATTTTATTTTATTTTATTAGATGAGACTCAGACTTACCACTGACTGCACATACACAGATATATACATGATTGGTTGAGCACTGATGCATTTAAGTGCTCCTCTAGTGATAATAATACAAGCTAAGCTTCATAAGGTGACAGGTGCTGGCTAATGACTCTCATTTTAATGCTTGAATTTAAATGTACCAGTCTGTAGGATGTTAAAACTGATTCCATGGCAGGTGTAGCATCAACGGTCTTTTATAAGCAGATTATAATATGTTCTAGTTGGAATCACTATTTTATATATATTGCCATGGGACTATGTAGCAGGAAAAGAAATTACAGTATTCCTGTTATTGTTGTCACTTTTGTAACAGTGAATAATTTAAGTCACCAAGGGCAAAGAATGTTGTTTTGGAGAGAAAACAGTAAAAAATGTTAGAAGGAAGCTGCCCAATTATATCTTTATAAATAAATCTGTAACAGTTGAAGAGAAGCAAAAAATCCCAGCTTTACATTTCCTGAACCACATAAGTACAGCGTAGCATGGTACGCATTAGCACTCAGAGAGTGGAAAGTTGAAGTTTTTTAGGTTGACACTGTATTCTGAATCGGATTTTAGTTCCGACACAAACCACAAGCCTCTATTACAGTATGAACAGACCTTTACAAGCTATTTTCATTGGTACATACAGTACACCTTACAGCATCTGCAGCAGTCCTGTCCTGTGTGCACTGCAATGTGCATACAGCCATTAAGAGCACATGATGGAAAAAATTCAGTGTGTCAGCTTTCATTGCTTCAGATTGCTCTGTTATTTACACCCACCTCACTATTCACACATTAATGGGAGCAGGATAGAAAATAAACAAACACTGGCAGGCATCAGGAGCTAAACCTCATCATGTGTGAAAGCAGTGTGTTGAGTGCTGAAGCACTAAAGCATGAATAGTTTAACTTTGCAAATTCATAGCTTTACTGTACGGTACTGCTGCTCGGATGCTGTATTTTCCTCTCTACAGATGGCTATATGCTGATCATAGCGTTTGGGTATGCTTGAGAGCCTAATTAGTTTTGTGGGATAGCAGGAGGTAGTGTTTTCTCTGTGTGTTCAGTGGTTGGGCTATGCTTGTCTGGCTAATTAGGGATGGGACACTTTATTACGGCTAAGGACAGGTGCAGGGTGTGCAGGCTGGGACAGGCAGATAGGGAACACCGCCAAAATGGAGTCAAATAAACAGTGTGCACTTGTGTGTATGCGATAGATAGGCAGAAGCAGGTGTGTGGCTGTGGCTCTTGGTGAAAGTGTTTAAAATGCTGAGTAAATAGCGGAATGGCACCAGTTTAAACTGGATCAAACCAATCCCAGCCCCCAAGTCCCAGGTCTGAAGGGGTGAAGGGGTGTGCCGAACACCAGACATGCTTGCCATACTGTACATGCCAACCATAGCATAACTCTCTACTGACCTCATACAGACTCATATACCCCAGCAACAGAAGCGTTTATGCATGATGCAGCAGTATCAGCTTATATATTCAGATGTAAACCTCAGCACTTCAGATTTCTTAGACACAAGCTTATGAGACAAGCTAAATAAGGAACCGTGAGATTTAAAGAAATGACCAGTATTTCAGTCTTCATGGTTTAGACCCCAGGTCTGAGTGCTCAGCTACATATTGAAAATTTCACACGTTTAGAAAAATGAATTCTTCTGTTATCAGTTGCTTCATTTTAGACAGGCAACACAGATGACAAAGCAGTGCTGAAAATATGGACAAGCTCTATTAGCTACAGCAATTTTGAAGAATTGTGTGCACAATCATTTTTATAATAGCAGCTGCTCAGTTTGTGGCTGGAGCAATGTGTTTCCTTTCAGTTTATGGTCTGTTTACATCCAAATGCTCAGTGGTTTGTGGCCTACTAAAATCTTGATGGGATGGCAGCCAGACATGTTGTCTGAGTGGCCAAAGAATACAGAATAAACTAAACAAACACCAGCTTAGGATGTTATGGGGTTGTGAGCCATTCAGAAAACGTAATGCACTCATTCCTCTCGGGCTGATGGACAAGGCAAATGGACATTCGGACAATTGTACTCAGCTATTGTTGCAACGAGGATGATACAACTACAGAGTTGCAGCTAGATTGAGTCAGCTAGTTGTATAAGACATAGAGCTAGTCAAGGTTCTCCTGTGCATTATCTGCTCATTTAGAAGTCAGTTTCTCCCTAAAGCACTTGAAGTATTTACATTACATCATGTCACTAAAGATTTCATTTTCAAACTTTCTCTGAGACACACTATAAAAATTTAAAGAGCATACTGTAGGTCCAAATTCAAGACAAATATGAGTTGATTTAATTTGAGCTACACTGTCATTTTTATATTAATATTTTAATAAACTGTAATATTATAGTATGTATTACACTGCCTTTAATTCTTTTACAGTGCTTTTCATGGCTGCTAAGTGGTTTGTGAATTCAATCTGATGAGTTGAAATGACATTTTTTCCCATTTAATATTGCATATTATAAACATATTTTAGAAAAAAATACTGATGTTGAATAATAATAATCATTTAATTTTGATACTCGAAATGTCATGTGCTTGCCACTTTAGGCTATCTGAAATGTAAACCTATTGTCTGTACCACTTATCTGATCTATCATCGGTCACGGGGAGCCTATACCTATCTCATGTCATCGGGCATCAAGGCAGGATACACCCTGGACGTAGTGCTAACCCATCAGAGAGCACACACACACTCATTCACACACACAATCACACACTACGGGAAATTTAGAGACTCCAGTCAGCCTAGAAGCATGTCTTTGGACTGTGGGAGGAAACCAGAGCACCCAGAGGAAACCCACCAAGCACGGGGAGGACATCCAAACTCCACACACACAGTGAGCTGGAGCGAGACTCGAACCCAGGAGGTGTGAGGTGAACGTGCTAACCATGCCGCCTGAAATGTAAACCCAAAATGTTAAAAAATATGAAATAGGTGGGATTTCCAGTGTTATCCAGTAAGACACTTGCTATTGATCACAGTTTCATTCATTGATTCATTGTCTACCGCTTATCCGATCTATTCTCGGGTCACGGGGAGCCTGTGCCTATCTCAGGCATCATTGGTCATCAAGGCAGGACACACCCCGGACGGAGTGCCAACCCATCGCAGGGTACACACACACACTCTCAGTCATTCACACAATACGGACAATTTAGAGATGCCAATCAACCTACAATGCATGTCTTTGGACCAAGGAGGAAACCGGAGTACCCGGAGGAAACCCCCGAGGCACAGGGAGAACATGCAAACTCCACACACACGGCGGAGGCGGGAATCGAACCCCCAACCCTGGAGGTGTGATGCAAACGTGCTAACCACTAAGCCACCGTGCCCCCCTCACAGTTTCACAGAAATGATTATTTTTTACAGAATAATATTGATAAAAACACTGGACACTTTAAACTCATAAAAAAATATGTACACTTTTTTTTAATACTTCAATTGACCTACTGCCTCACATAAGGAAAACTCTTTAAAACACATGGTAAATGGTTGATGTTTAACTGATCAACTTGAACAGGTGTGTAAAACGGTGAGTTTGGGAAATGAAGCTGAAATAGAAAGAGGAATGAGAATATAGATGAGCCGGGATGTTACAGTGCATTAGCTACAGATGACTATTTATACACTAATATACCACTATGAAATTAATGAAAGGGCTTATGCTAAAACTCTGTGTTTATGTATATGTTACACACACACACACACACACACACACACACACAAATAATGATGATGCTAATTTGAATATAGGTTTTTGTATGTGAGAACTGTTCAGTCTCTAAATAAACTTAGCGACTTGTAAGTGTTAATAAAGTCATTGATGCGACAGGAGATATATGTCTATATGTAATCAGACAGTGTTGGATGGAAATTGAGACAGGGCCTGTGGGGAGGAAATGAAAATTGCGTTAGGGGATGTTGGGGAGTGAGTGGTGATGGGGACAGAATTTCATTGTGCAGCTCTCTAGTTGAGAACTATTGATTTAGACAAACTAGACTTTAATGTGGGATGAATTTGAATGGATTAGTTCAATATTGTTGTTTTTTTTTAAATTATGTTGTGATGGGTAATTATAACACTCACTGTAATAAGTAAAATTATAACTGTTTTATTTGTTATTCATTTTTCCTCCAAGATAATGGATCAGCAATATTCTGACCATCAGATCTTTGTTGATTTGTTGAGTATTTCTTGTATTACAGTAATATAGCAGTTTGACGTTTTTAAGCAATTTAGACTCGAATGCAGAGCACATGGATGGGCAATTTCTTTTAGTTGCATGGACACACACACACACACACAAACACATACACACCACTAATATAATTTAGGTTTTTAGATCAACACAGTACACAAAATAGAATGTAATAATCCAAAAAGAATATTAAATTCCTTAGCAAGAAAAGTAATTACTTTCATCTGTGAACATGATCTTATACTTAATATAGCATTGCTCTTCATCTGTAATGATCGCGTGTGTAAAACACTTCACTACAAATGAGTAATTACTACATTATCATTAATGTTGAGAAATGAATACATGGCCTATGAGAATGACAACTTTTCTATGAAAAACGACTCTTTATGTTCATAGCGTAGCTTACAAGGCGGCGAACATCACTCATGTCAAATACCCCAAATTATTATTCCTTGAGCTCTGCAAATAGTCTCTATATTAAATTTTAGAAGTGCTGTGTGAGAGCATATATGCATTCAGTTTGCAAATATTAACTTTTTTTTTTCCAAATGCCAAATGTAGTCCTAATTATAGAGTGTCCCAGAACTACTTGACAAATTCCTGTATATTACAAGTGTGTCATAACAAATACTAAGTATATCTATTTAATTATTTACGTCCCTAAATAAGTGCTGCTGATTTCTGCTGTGGTGTAGGTGTAGGGGTGGCTCATTCATCTCGTTCCAACTCCTGCAGAAAATTCAAAAATAGTCACAAATAGTGATTACAACCAGACTTTTTCTTCTTAATTAATAAAATGGTACGAATTAGTAAATAATCTTAAAAATGTGACCTTATTCACCTAATTCACCTTTGCTAAGAAAGCCATAGGTTAGATTGCATTATTGTTTGCATGTTTTACTCTTGTGATCAATTTATAAATGTATTTCATTTTATCAATTTATTTATTTTATTATTATTTATACTTTAAAATTCTTAAGATATTAGGAAACTGTAAGAAACAGGAAAAACAATAGGGAAAAAAAAGATGAAAATAAACAGCAAAAAAAAGAGTTACAGGTGTGTCTCAATACTTAAATACATCCAAACTTGGAGAGCTTGCAGAAATCCCTCTTTAGCCTGACAGCACTGAGCAGATAACAGAAGGTCCTCCTCCCCTGCTCCCAATCTTTGTGAATTCAGACATAATACATTCTGATGCCTGCTGTCAGGCCACTGATGCCTCCATGGGCTGCCATGAAAAGGAATTTTGAGCCAGGTCTTTTTCACAGCATGGGAGCAGGTGCAGGGGACGACAGACGACAGGGGCCTCATCAGCAAGAGAATAAATAAAGCACTACCTGAGGTCAGGAGGGAAATGGATTAGGCTTCTAACTTTAGAATATAATAATGTGTGCCAGTCACTTGAGAATCTGAATGCTACAATAATGGTCATGAAAAGAGAAACAGAGGGAAAAGACACACACACACACACACACACACACACACACACACACACACACACACACACACACTGCTACACTCTTACTAACCTTGTGATCATATTTCATTAACATAACTATTAATGCATCTAATTAATGTGTATGCCTAATCCCAGAAGGTCAAAGATGTCAGATGGTGGTCCTCTAACACACACACACACTGCTGACCATTCAACAAAAATGTGATATACACTCACTGCCTAATTTATTAGGAACACTAGCACAACTGCACATTCATGTGGTTATCTAATCAGCCTATCAGGTGGAAGCAGCACAGTGCATAAAATCATGCAGATCCAGGTCAAAACACTTCAGTTAATGTTTACATTAAACATTAGAATAGGGAAAAGTGTAATCTTTTTGACCAAACCGTGTCATAGAGATTGGTACAAGATGATTTGAATATTTTAGAAACTGCTTATCTCATGGAATTTTCACACAGAACTGTCTCTAGAGTTTAGTCAAAATGGTGCAAAAAAAAAAAAAAACATCGATTGAGCAACAGTTCTGTGGGTGGAAATATATTGTTCATAAAGAGGTCAGAATGGCCAGATCCAGGAAGTATATAGTAACTCATATAATCATTTTGACAAGCATGGGGAGCATGTTTGATGTGAACATTAACTGAAGCTCTTGAACTGTATCTGCATGATTTTATGCATTGTGCTGCAAGCCACATGATTAAATAATTGTATGAATGTGTAGGTGTACAGTTGGTCTTAATAAGGTGGATGGCTATCATTTTATTAGGAACACCTACACACCTGCTCATTCCTGCAATTATCTAATCAGCCAATTGTTGCAGCAGCACAATGCATAAATTCATGCAGATACAGGTCAAGAGCTTCAATTAATATTCACATCAGACATCAGAATGGGGAATAATTGTGATTTCTGTGATTTTGACATTGATTCTGTGGCATGATTGTTGGTGTCAAATGGCCTAGTTTAAGTATTTCTCTAACTGCTGATATTCTGGGATTTTCACATGCAACAGTCTTTAGACGTTACTCAGAATGGTGCAATAAAGAAAATCATTCAGTGAGAGGGAATTCTCTAAATGGAAACACCTTGTTGATGAGAAACATCAATGGAGAATGGCCAGACTGGTTCAAACTGACAGACAGGTTACATTAACCCATTGTTATTGTCTTGGCTAAAGATAGATTAAACACTTCTGGCAGGAAAGGCTTTGGGTAATAGCTTTAGAATTTAGAATATAAATAAAGCACCAGTTTCGTCATCATTTCATCATTAAAACCATTTTGCTTTAAAAAAAAAAAAACCACTTCATTCCTTTTGAACCATTCCAGCAGCAAAATACCCGATGACTAAGCAGTTCGTTGCTGCCTGTTAACATGTTATTAGTCACTCCTCCTTACATCAAGCCTGTCAGTATCTCCATAGCAAGGTAATACAAAGTGACGTCTAATGAAGGATTAATGAGGACTGTTGGCAGATGTTGTATTTTATTAATGCTTTATTGAAATTACCAGTCATCAACCACAAACAAATGTCTGATTCATTTTGTAATTATGTAATTCTGCACTTAATCTGCATTATATCATGCATATATTATTTCATGGCCAGTTAATCCTGAATGCCTCTATTGATAGTTAGACCTTTAAAATGTCCTATATCTTATTTTCAGGTAATTTTGTACTCTTCCTGAATATGTATGAAACATCTCAAGTGGCTCATGAGTGAGCACTTTGACTGTTGCAATCAAGTCACTCATCCTCACATCCAAATTGACTCTCAAGCCAGCTGCAGTTGGGTACAAGTCAAGTTTTTAAAAAAGCTACTTAAAAAATTGAAGTCCTGTATAGGGTCCTAAAGTGGGGTTGGTCCTTTGGACTCTTAATGAATTGAGTGGGCTAAAGGCATAGCTTCAGTAACACTATTTAATATGGGAAAAAAAGAAACAGTATTTACAGAATTTTATAATGCTGGAGCATGCAAAATTCAGTAAAACCCATCCAAACCAAAATCTAAACCCTAAAAAACACTCCAGTCAACATTTGAGTCACATGTAAACAAGTCCATGTTAAGTTAAAGGTCAGGTTTTGTGACTTTGAATATGTTTTTGAGAAAGAGAATTGTTTCAGCCTGAGCAGAACCAATATTATAAAATCTCTCTAGTGGCATCTTAACCTCAACATAACATTCCTAAACTGGTTAGAACAAAATATGGCGTGGGGGCGGGGGGCGTGGGGGCGGGGGGCGGGATCTTTTACATAGCTAAAAAGAGCAATAAACTAGTGGGCTAAATGGAATGAAAAAAACATTAAGTCAAATAAACATTTCCATACTTCAAAGTGCAGAAAATTCTATTGTGGCAAAATCTGACAAAATTCTAAACTAACTGCAGTGCTATACACATATAGATACAGGGATATAAAATACATTCATGAATTAACAGGTTTTAATGGAAATGTCATCACTATAGCACTCTAGTTAGACCATACAGACAAAGAGAAAAGCCCAATGCAGGAGAGAACGTGAAGCTAGGAGGATAGCGTACGAGCAAAAGATCCCTCATGGTGCACAGCTTACAGGGTTAACTACAATCACTTGCCAATTTAACAGGAATATCTGTACTCCTGATATCATTCATGTAATTATCCAATCACACAAGCATGTGCCTACAGTATAAAGAATTTAACATGGTCTTATCCCCGATTCTTCTGCTGTCCAGTTTTG
This sequence comes from Hemibagrus guttatus, assembly GCA_033459395.1. Classification (NCBI taxonomy): domain Eukaryota; kingdom Metazoa; phylum Chordata; class Actinopteri; order Siluriformes; family Bagridae; genus Hemibagrus; species Hemibagrus guttatus. Next base: position 20,015,231 of record JAUCMX010000003.1, read on the forward strand.
TCAAGCCTGTCTCCACTGTGGCCTTATATTCCTGTTCTTGGCTGACAGGAGCAGAACCCTGTGTGGTCTTCTGCTGTTGTAACCTTTTCTTCACATGTGTTGTGAATTCTGTGATGCTTTCCTTCTTTCAGAACCTGGATATTGTGTATGCTATCTGACTACTCACAAATGCTAGACATCATCAAGGACTTCTCTCACCCAGGACACAGAATGTTTTGTCGCTTTGCCGTCTGGGAAGAGGCACGGGGTCATCAAGTCTCACACAAACACACTAAAGTGCATCTTCTTCCCCAGAGCTATAGCTAGTACAAACAGATTTTTTTTTTATTTCACACCATTCTGTATAGACTCTAGAGATTGATGTGCATAAAAATTCTAGGAGTTTTTATGCACAGGGGCACGCTCTGAAATACTCAAACTAGCAGGTCTAGGGGAGGGGAGAGAGGAGGGGAGGGGAGAGAGGAGGGGAGGGGAGAGGGGAGGGGAGAGGGGAGGGGGAGGGGAGAGGGAAGAGGAGGGGAGGGGAGATTAGGGGAGGGGAGAGGGGAGGGGAGAGGGGAGGGGAGAGGGAAGGGGAGAGTGAAGGGGAGGGGAGGGGAGATTAGGGGAGGGGAGAGGGGAGGGGAGATGAGATGAGATTTCTGAAACTTTGTTCATCGCCATTACTGATTTTATGGTTTTATGAGTAGCTACCATACATGTTAGGACAGGTGTAGAAATCACTTTATGTCTCTGACTGAAATGCCCAAATGACATCCATTCTATAGACTATGATGGTTTATGAAGCCATATCATGAGATAACATGAGACAATGTAGTTTTATATGAATGTGCATCACTTTCAACTTATTTAAGACATGATCATTTAGTAACACTGTACTAACCGATTACAGGGGCTGCCTGTGCATCTCATTGGCTAATTTATGTAACGCAGTGGGAGTGCTCAGCCATTACACTGCACCACAGCAACCAATCCAATAAAATCAAGGCAACAAACTTTAAAAGTAAAGCTTTAAAATTCTGTTCAAGCTTGGTATTTATGTAATATGTGAGATTTGAAAGGTCTGATGTGACACTAGGAGATCTAGCTGCGGTGCATGAGACAAGAGAGACTTGTTCCAGAACAATCTAACGATTGTTTCTTTTTTTTTTCTAGCAAAATGCCATTTGTTTCCAGACTGTAGGTTTTCTGGTGCAGTCAGCATTGTGACATGTGAAAATAGCAAAAACAGAAAAGAAAAAATAACTGTCTCAGCAAGGACATTCTATATTTCATTGTAAATGGAGAAATGATATTCATTATTATAAATCAGGGGGCATGATGGCTTCATAGTTAGCCTGTTTTCCTCACACCTCCAGGGTATGGGGTTTGATTTCTGCTTCCTACCTTTTCTCCCCGTGCTTTTGGGGTTTTTTCTCTGGTTACACCGGTTTCCTCCCTAGTCCAAAGACATGCATTGTAGGCTGATTAGCATCACTAAATTATCCGTGTGTGAATACATGTGTGCAAATGCAATTTTTCCCCTGTAATGGGTTAACACACTTTTCAGACTGTCCTCTTCCTTGTGTCTGGATTCCCCTGGGCTCCAGGCTCCAGGCTCCCAGTGACCAGCACAGACTTGTTGCCTACAAGCATTGTGAAGTTAACATCAATTTAACTGGTAGCATGTTCAATGTGATACTCACTCTTCCATTTTCTAATGATATTTACAGCCACTTTAAGAGGAACACATGCACCCCTGCTCATTCATGCAATTATTATAAATAAGCAGCTAATTATCTGGCATCAGCACATAAAATCATGCTGTTACAGGTCAACCACTACAGTTAATTAAGATTCTCATGAAACATCAGAATGAGGGAAAAATGTGACTCAAGGACATTGACCATGGCATAGCTCTTGAGGCCAGAGTATTTATAAAGCTGTCGATCTCCAGGGATTTTCGGCCTGTAGCAAATTCACTTAAACCTGTGCCACTGTAGCCACAGATTCCTGTTCTTAGTTGGTGGGAGTCAAATCCAGTGTGATCTGCTGTTGTAGAAGGCTCAAGGTTCGATGCTTTTCTGGTCACCACGGTTGTAAAGAGTGGTTGAGTTACCGCTGCCTTACCGTCAGCATGAACCATTTTGTTCATTGACCACTAATCTCTCATCAACATGGCATTTAAGCCCATAGAACTGCCACTCATTTGATGTTATTTGATGCTAAAGAATCAGCAGTGTCTGAAATACTCAAACCAGTATGATTTTATACATTGTGTTACTTGTGCAATGTAATCAATTATAAGGTGTACAGGTGTTCCTAATAAATTGGCCAGTGAGCGTATACAAGCGGGCATCAGTATTCTCAGGCATCTGTCAGAAAAACTGAATTAGTTGTGTAATATTGTTTGTACAGCATCTTGGAACCCAGTTTTGAAAATTGAAGTCCAATGCAATTTGTGATATTTTTGTTCCCTTGTTTATTTTTGATTGTATAACTGGGGTTTAACTTTTTTTTGCTGCAGTTCAGGGTTTTTTGGCTACAGCCACTGTGGTTAATACTGCAGTTCCACAGTTTAGTACGAGCTTTCAGAATGCAAAAACAGCTCATTATCAGACCTTTTGTTACAGAACATTTATATTTATAAATAATTTGTTTTGGATTTCAACATTTTTTGCACCAATATAATAGCAACATTAACTTCTTGTTAGGAAATTTCTCTTTCTTTATCACTTTACCACCTCAGTATTAATCATGGGGGGATGGGTCTGATCACTTCACACAGTGGATATACTGAGAGCTTAGGGCTCAACAAAGCTGAGCTTCATCACATTTAGTTTAACTAGTATTACTGTGGTGGAATAACAATAATAACAATAATAATAATAATAACAATAATAATAACAATAATAACAACAACAACAACAACAACAAAACTGGTGGGGGCACAGTGGCTTGGTGGTTAGCATGTTTGCCTCACACCTCCAGGGTTGGGGGTTCGATTCCCGCTTCCGCCGTGTGTGTGTGGTGCTTGCATGTTCTCCCCGTGCCTCGGGGGTTTCCTCCCCCGGTCCAAAGACATGCATTGTAGGTTGATTGGCGTCTCTAAATTGTCCGTAGTGTGAGTGAATGAGAGTGTGTGTGTGTGCCCTGCGATGGGTTGGCACTTTGTCCAGGGTGTATCCTGCCTTGATGCCCAATGACGCCCGAGACGCCAGACAGGCTCCCCGTGACCCGAGTATAGATCGGATAAGCGGTAGACATGAATAACAAACTGGAAACTTAATGTCCAGACACCCAGTTAAATAAAACCCTTTAGAGAGAAACCTTGAGAAAATATCCATGAAATCGAAGTTGATATGTCAAATAACACACAAAGCAAACTACACTGGAATCATATGAAATAAGTCGAGCTCTTGGAGTATTAGTGCACTAATTAAGAGCAAAAACAAATGTCTTCCAGCAGGACGTATACAGTGCAGTCTGATGATCCCTGGCACTGTTGCAGATCTTCAGGCAAGTGGAATCTGATGTTTAATCTTGTCTGATTTTCAGAGAAAAAAAAAAAAAAAAAAAGTGGCAGACGAACAAAAGCTTGAAATTTAAAACAGCATTTCAGCTGAGACGGAAATTTTTTTCAACCTCATGTTCTACTCAGCAAATTTTCACTAATTCCTTCCCAAGCAAAAACACTGCTGATGATGTGCTGCATGTGCTACGAAACTTTCAACTGTGATTCACATATGCACACTATGTATGCATAAAAACATAACACAATTTCATATCATTTGCCACCCTCTTTTTTTAAAAAACCTTTAAGCATGTATGTCGACACATTTATTTTAAATACTTTTGATTTGTCAATAGCTGAATTCAACTGCGCACCACGGGATTTACACATACTGTTTAAAACAACAACAACAACAACAACAAAAAAACAAAATATGAAATTACACAGTCGGTCCAAAAAACATGCATGTCAGATCTTCAGATTTATTTCTATTATAAGTAAAATACAATGGTCTCCAATAAAAGCAGAGGCACGTTTCCTGTTGCAGTAATAAGAACAGAGTTCTGCATTCAGGATCTGTCCATCCTCTTTATTTACACTGTGCAATAACAAAACCCTCAGCGATTGAAGCAAACAAAGCAGACACATCATTCATTCCCTTTCCTTCATAATCATAACGGCAATTCAAGGAAATCATTCCAACTCCAGGTAGAAGACCTGTCCTGTTCGCTCATAGACGTTACCGAAACGATAAACTTCATTTCAATAGATTTACAAAACCATTTCTTACTCCTGTAATGGATCTTGCATATTATACATCAGCTGGTTATAAAACATGGCATTGCATTTGGTGTAACATGGAGGAGCAACATACTTGTGGTACCTTTTACCGGGGCAACTGGCTTTAGAAATGAATTCAAGTGTTCATAGGAAAATGATTTCAAACCAGCACCAAGAGTTCTCTGGGACATTTGGATGGGGGCGAGGTCCTCGAGTTGGGAACCAGAGAAAACTGTTCAGTGTAACAGTGGAGCAAAGACAGAAATGTGTTTGAACACCAGCCAACACGCACGCACACACACACACACACACACACACTTCATTCACACAGTAACAACCCAACCAGCCACTTTTCCTATTTTGAGTGTTATGTTTCAGAAAAGTTCACTTTTTTTTGGACACGCTTTTTGCTTTTGGCTAAATCCAATGATCATCGAAAGAAAACTCGCTCCTTTGGATTAAAAAAAATCTGAAATCTTCACACCAACTGTTCCTGCAATTAGTTTTTTTTTCTTGTGCAATGCATTGCTTTACATGCACACATACATAAAGGACTGAAACAAACTGGTGAACTATAAAAACCAAGCAGCTGCAGATCCAAAAGGAACAGCTTCACACAGTAAGGGAATATTAAAAGTGTCTAAATAGAAATATAAATCTACAATATTCTATATGTATATATATATATGTGACACATACAGACACCAAAGTTTTTTTCTTTTTAAAAATGGCAAATTAAATGATAACAGTAGCGTCTCTCTTCTCTCCGTTGCATTCCCCTACACGCTCCCTGTAGCACATACCATATTAAATAAGGCACAAATTTACACAAACAGAATTTGGCTAGTTATTGTTCTTATATTTACACCAAACAGCTACAAAGTTAATAATGATAAAACACATTTGAACATGATGAAAATAGGAATAAGTTCAGATCAGGGGTTAGGTTTGCATTCTGTCACGAGGGGTCAGTTTTCACAGTTTAAGCTCAGTCTTTGAGAAGGAAATTTACACTGATAATCATCTGCAGTGTGGCTTAAACTGCATCAGAGCAACTGGAGCGTAGTGTTCGTGTGTTTTAGGAAAGCTTAAAAGACATATCGCTTTGGATAACCTCATGAGCCTGATGGATTACATTTCTTTTACATACATTTATATTCGTAACACTAAATTAAGGATAGGTTCATCCCGCTTGTAAACAGGCCTAGCAAGAAATTTAATTTTTTTTTTTTTCCCCCACTAGGACACTCTTAAGGTGGGCAGTGCTGTTGCAAAAGTTAGGTTAATACAGCTGGGTATGTTATTGCTCATGTGTTCTACAAGGAGATTTAATATTTGTAGGGGAAAATCATAATGGAAGGGCAATTCAACTGCATGTTTACCTGTCAAAATAAGGCAAAGAGCTACTTTCAGAGGTGATCATCCATTTTATCAGAATACATATACTGTTTAGGTATATGCATACATATACTGTGTAAATATAAACACATATATATACACACACATGCATATATATACACGTTTAGAACTGGGATTGATACAGTCCATCACATCAACAAAATAGTTCAATGCGGGAGAGATCAGAATCAGGATCAGAATCAGGATAAGGCTCAAGCCTAGGTTAGTCTCAGCCTTAAAATTAGTAACACCATAACCAAGAATTCAGGAGAACACTGAAAAGCAACACTCAACACAGTGGCAGCCTAGAACAAGATGGGCACTGTTCCATTCTCTTCTACTTCCTCACCTTCTATAAGCAAATAGCTGAGCAATACCAATATGGTACAAATATTCATGAGGCACAAAGAAAGAAAAAGAGTCTTCAAATGTCAAATATGAAGTTGACAACACGGGCAGTCATTAGTCATCAGTTCTATTGCAGTTTTTTGTTTTTCTCCTCCTGACTGAATCCGTTTCTTGGTGATGTGCAGCATTTTATTCGAAAGCTGCCCATAGACAGAATTAAGCAACCTAGACTGGAGTCTAGTCTTGATCTATGAACAAGTGTAGATTTTTCAGTCTACACACTCTGAAGTGCAAGTCAGGAGTTCATGGGAGCTCAGTAGTTGAACTTCCCAGCCTGATTTACAGGTGAGGTGGCAGGGATAAAGAGTGGCTTGGGAGGGACATCAGGTTTCAGTGAGGCTGTGCGACGGACCACGGCTCCGCGCTGGAGCTCGGGCTGCTCGCTGTAGCTGTGCTGGCGCGTCAGGTAGCCATTGGGTATGAGTGGATGACGTGCATCGCAGCCACCAGTGGAGTTGACCCGGGCGAGAAGTGGAGGATGGTGTGAACGACGGCTAAAGCTTGGCTCTCGGCAAACAGCTCCTCCGGCCGACATGAGAGAGTGGCGTTGGGAGTTGTGGCGCGAAACCCTCTCGAGTGTGGACTGGTGCTGAGAGGGCATCTCCGGTGGCACATCCATGCGACGTGTCAGGCTGTCTCTAGGCAGCGTGGAGGAGCTGTAGTAGGGAGCCGACTCCGTTTCAGGGATATGTGGCTGGATGCGGTTTGCAAATGCCATCTGGCCTGAGTTAGCTGACATGGATGAGGTAAGCACAGAGGGACCCTTCCCAGTTGTGACATTAATCTCATGGATGTGCTTGAGAAGCTCATCAAGCGAGGTCACATCCACAATCTTGTGTGGGTAGCAGTGCTGCGGCTGACTTGGGATGCGCTCTGCATTGTGTATCTTGCGCTCTTCCAGGTGCACAGGACCACCCAGAGACTGTCGACTAGCTAGCCCGTGGGAGAACGGAAAGACCTGTTGAGGAATTCCAGAACTGGGCCTGGACCCAGCCATATTGTGAGACTTGGGCTCTTTGGCATTGTTACAGTTCTGATTCTTCTCCCACTGGTTCTTGAAGGCCTTCATGCTCTTGATCGGCAGTTCTGGTGTTGAATCAGGTGTGGGAAGGCCGGACAGCTCTGAGGAGTGCTGGTGATGAGGATGGATCAGCTCTGCCATGACACCATGGTGGCCATGTCTCCGACCTGAATGGTCCTTCCCATTTTGGAAGAAGGAGTTATAGAGCTTCGGAGACGTTACCTCCAGCTTCTCCTCCTTGCCCTGGTTTTCCAGAAGGCCATTCAGCTTGGCAAGACTACGCAGAGACAGAGCGTGAGGGATGGGGGCCTCCGGGTCCTTTGCCAACCTCTTAGTCTTGTTTACATTGTAGTTGCAGTAACAGGAGACGAGGAAGCCAGAGAGGAAGGCACCCAAAACGAATGCCACCAGCACACATGCTATTAGCAGAGTGTAGTGAACACTGTGGTTGGACTTGTCGACTTCAGGAGGACGACGGACTCCTGAAGAGAGAGCAATACAGAAAAGACAGTAAAGTGAGTGAGGCAAGATCTCATGACATCAGAGTAGAGCAGGACAGTGGTAATTATGTTTTGATGTGGCAAGACTCTCAAAGTTATTGCTCAGACTTATAGTTGTTCAGTGCAGCAGCAGAAGATCTAATGCTATAAGTCGTGTACAGGTTTGGTGTTACTCTAGTGACTAGCAAAGCTTTATGTGTATTCAATAGATTTAGATATAAAGATCCAAACCTCACTGTGCATTAAAGCTGAGCTTAGAAATAAAGCACCTGTTGTGCTCTTCTTGCCAAAAAATAAACACAGTCGACTACGTTAACCTACAAATAGTACATTAAAAAAAAACCCAATTAAAAATGTATTTACTCCATCACACTTCTGACAGATGGTCTCAATTATCTGAATAAAACTTAAATGTAAAAGACAATGCTATGCCATACTGCCTTATTATTTTAATGAGCTTCACAGACACAGGGCAAAGGTGAGATTTTTGCCCCATGAAATCTGTGCTAATTAGCAAATTCTTTTCTATTTGCAATTCCACTGTTTCCACAGATGTCTGTCTTCTTTATTCAAGGTCAAGGAAATGTGGATCTTTAGCATGTTTTCTGCAGAAAAAGACCCCCGAACCTGCATGCTAATAAAGAATAAATATTTGCAAGGATAAAAAGTGGTAAACTAATTTACAAAGTTCCATGGAAAACATTTTATATAATAAAGTGTGGGTGAGGCTAGAGATGATACAGAGTGTTAGAACGTTAAACACAGCTGAAAGGGATGCGGATGTATAAAGTCTGGGACCTGTGCTTAAGCCAGCGGGAGCTGTGCACCTGCTTTACTTCACAGTGCGGCAGCAGGTAAATACAACAGAGGCGGTATAGTGGCAGTGTGGGTGGGTGAGGGAGAAAGAAAATGTGGGAGAGAATGAGGAAAAAAGAGAAGGAGGAGGGAGCAAAGTGCTATTGTACTTTCATGCAGCTGCAAGCAAAAGCGCAATTATGAATGCATAATAAGTTTGGGGTACAAGGAGAAAAAGATAATCTTCCTCCAGGCATCAATACAAACACATTAAGAGAGTAGAGCATGGCATTTCACTTGCTATCAAATGAAGAAAGCTTTTCTCCTAAATGTTTTTCTTCAGCTGTCTGTAGATGCAAACAGGGAAGAGTTGAGGCAAAATAAACTCAATATTCCCGGCTTGCCTTGTGGCAAAAGAACACTTTCCCCTACCTTTCTCTTCTCTCACTCACATACGCCCTCACTACTTGGCAGAAGAATTATGTAGGTCAGGAAATAGTTGGAAAGACTTGCTCCCACAGAGCATGTTTCTCTTTTTGGCTGTTTTACCTTTCAACAGCTCAATGTTTTGTAGAAAAAAAAAGGTAGGACTTTATAGCAACTAGTGTTATGTCTGCTGAGAGAACTGAAAGAACAGAGATTTGCTTTTTCTCACTTTCTTATCTAAGCTCTGCTAGTTGAACATTGGTTAGACACTGGTACTCTGACTGAAAAACAGGAATTTATGAATAATGGAGATCTTCCGTCTCTGTCTCTGACTCACCAAGCCTCTGCAGGGCCCTAAACCCACACACACACACACACACACACACACACACACACACACACACACACACACACACACCCTGAAGAGCTCTGAGGGCTACCACATGCTCTGTGATGAAATGACTCATTCCTGATGCATGTGTACAGTATGTGTATCACACTAGAGGGCAGAAAGAAGGGACAAATCTTATCTGCTCCATGCATAAATTGTCAAAACATGTTTGACTCTCATCCAGGGCCAAGCAGATGCCTATAAAAGATAAATGCTGTCCCACTCACCTTCTCACTGGTACAGAGACGGTAAACAGTCCCTGAAGGCCTAGCGTTTTAAGGTAGCTTACACTAAAGCACGATGGAAGATCTGGCTTATGATCCGAAAACACGTAAGCTCATTGGAGGAAAAAATAAGACAGCTCGTCTGCCGTAATAACACCACCAATCCTCCCAGGTAAGAATGCCACCAGTGTCTTGCCAATTTTAGTTTAGTCAACTTTTCCACTGTCTGGGCGTGCAGGTCAGCTAGAGTTTGTGGAGCCTGTTGATGTTTTACTCACTCTTCCAAATAATCCCTCAAGTATTCTACGAGGTCTGGACATTTTGCAGACCAGTCAAAGTGTCTCAGTGTTCCATCATGCTCACTGAACAACTCATCCAGACATTCGGGCCTCTGGACCCTGGGAGAAAGCAGTGTCCATGCTGTAATTTTCTTGGACATGATGCACAAATGGCAACCTCATTTTCTGGCAAACAACTGACAATCTGACTGTTTTATGACCATTTGTATTAACCCAGGTGCACCACAGACTAACAATGTACAATAAGGTGAAGCTTCTTCATCAGCTGTTCAAACCCCTGAGACTCTGTAGTCTGAGTTTGACATTCTCCAGTCCGATCAGGGCCAACTGAACTAGGTACTAAATCCAGATGTTGTTCACATTTGGCTCACCAACTAACATGCCCTCCTTTTAACCTTATATTATTCACCAATCATTTAGACCCACTCTTAAAAACTATCACTTAGTTAAAATGGTAGAATTCGGCTTCCTTTCCATGAATAAACCCTGTAAATTAAGTCATTTTGAGCACATAGTGTAAGATCACTGTGCTTTAATATTTATTATGGGCTACAAATACAACACACGCCACTGTGAGTCTAACTCTGGAGTCCAACGGCCATCATTATACACAGAGATTGCCGTTTTTTGTGAAGATTTGTTTTGATAGCACAAAATCCTGTAATTGTAACAGAAGTCTGTGACTTTTTTCTGTGCAGGCAGACTCAATTGCTTACCTCTAGTTTTACTTCTATCTTTCAAATACTCATAATCAATGGGATACACTCTCAAAGCAAGCTTTAATTTGCTGTTCGCAGTGTCAGGACAAATCTGGGGGGGAAAAAAGCCAATGCAACTGTAGAAAATAACCTTAATTTAGCTGGTTACTCCAAGAGAATTCAAATCAGTTTTAAAGGAAATGGAAGCTGGCTCCATCTGTAAATGCTGCTTTTAATGATGCTATGCTGACTGTTTTGTAAGACTGCTTTTTCTATATGTGCCTTGAAACTTGTGGCCTCTTGGGAAATGTCCAATATTAAAAGTGCTTTACAAATAAAACTGAATTAAATTAAATTAGATTAGGGCAACTTTTTTTTTTTTTTTTTAAATTGAAAATAAATAAATAAATAAATAAATAAAAAGATTTTTAAATTCAAAAAGACACCTAAATAAATAAATAAAAAAATAAAATTCTGGCAGACACAACATATGTTTTTTTCCCTTTAGGGTTCCTTTAGGCTGGTTTGTTTGTACTTATTATCATCATTAGTGTTAACTTGTTTATACACGAGGCAATTCTTGGCACTTGCATAATATGTTTGTGCAACTTGTTAAACAAAGCTAAAGATAACAGAAATGTGTGAAGAACATGGAAAGCCACATTATAGTCCATCTGATAGCAGTAAGCGAGAGAGTGGGAGGAGTCAGTGACGGGCAAAAGAAAGATGAACAGAAAGCATCTAGCTAAAAGGTAAGAGAGTGCAAAGAGAATGGAAATGATGGAGCGAGGGACAAAGGGAAATGGAGGAGTGCAAGAAACAGGGAATTGGAAGACAGTGATGGGCCGACAAGTTGTCAAGACAAGTGTTAGTATCTTTCTCCCTATGTTTACCTTGTAAAGCAGAATCTGTTCTAATGGTAGGAAATAGAATGCACAAGAATAGATAAAAACTCTGTTATGTAAGCTTGATAACAGCGAGAGGGAAGTCATTGTGGATAGCGAGAAGTGAGATCTCTGTAAGAGCTAATTTGGAGTGTGACAGTTGGGAACACAGTTTTAATGGCAAAAGTCTTAAAAATAGAAATAAATAAAAGCCAACTGGCAGGAATTGTGTGAGAGTGCATGAGGTGTGTAAAATAGCACAAATCTCATTATTAAACACGTACACAATACTTCCGCCCATTCGCTTTCGCTTCACACAACTTTCTCTTCAATGTTACTTACTTCCAATTCCAACCTGCTGTCCTCACTCTTAAAAATATAGGTGCCAGAAAGGGTGCTTTAGAACAATGCCATCAAAGAGCTGTTTTCGGTTCCATAAAGAACCTTGGAGTTTGTTTAAATGAATTCTCTCTGTACAGAGACTTCAAGACTCAGGTTTTCCACATACTGCTTATGTTAGTTTGTTGATCTATCAATCAGACAAAAATTTGGCACAACTGAAAGACATTTTCTGTCACCTTTATTCTTGAAGTTTAAGTCTACTCTCACAACTGATAGCACCTTTATTAGGTGAGGCCTATATGTCGTTCTGTGACGACTGCATTTCACAGAGTTGTAGTACCACTCAACACACTGCATCGCCTGTCCGGTTCTGTATAATACAGAACACTTAACTGGCACCAGCACTAGCACCACTTCAACACATCCTTCACACTCGGAAGTGTGTGCTTATAGAGACTGTACAATCATCTACTCTTTTTGAAATCCATTCTAACCATATACCATCAGGATGAAAGGATGTCAAGCCTCTCTTATGAAGGCTGACAATGAATGGATTTTCATGTTTATAGAGTAGGAACAAGTAAGGAGTGCTAAATTCGTTTAAATTTGCCTTACATGTTGCTTAACTAAACAATTAACAATCTCGGTCTCTCATTTATTACTGAGGCAATGCCTACATTTATCTCCACCATTTTCCTCTATTTGAATTGATCCCTGTTAAATTTGGTGTGGTGCAGTTTGGGAAGGTTTGAGCGCAGCAATTGGGCTTAAATACAGGTCAAAACAACCATGCTGCCTCTAACCAAACCCGAGCGTGATTAGACTGCACCAAGTCAAATCACCCTGCTTTGACCCAACAGCAGGATGTGAAGGAAACATGCTGTTTATTGTTACTTATGAGCAGCAATTTTTTTTTATTATTTTTTTTTTTTACATTGGAAAGGCAAACTATAATTTGGATCTGGCTATATTCTGACTTGAAGAAATGCTGGATTCAGTTCACGAAGCTGCTGATGTCATTATTTATAAATGATTTAGCACTGGCGCTGTATTTTCCATACTCCCAATACACAACTGTTTCTCCAAGCCCTGTCCTTTTCTACACACACCTCAGGAAATGCTTTCTGGTTTTGTGCAGTGTGAAACTGAACTGGACCAAAAAGAAAACAAACAAAATGGAAAAAGAACTGGAATGTTAAAAAGCACATTAAATGGATCTCGCTAATGTCTCTCGCTGGTTCTCAGACACAGAGCAGTGCCTGGCACTGACGGCTCATTGAGATTCTCTTTAAGCTTTATTCTTTATTGCCATAAAAAAATACTTAACTCATCTCAGCCACAAGGTTGTCTACTTCTATAATAAGAAACTAAACAGATCTAGAGGACCTGGAATGACATCTTTCTCAGTAACGCATTATATTTCTCTCTCTTGCTCACACACACGCTCTCATATACTGTATACAAACACAGACAGATTAAATTTGTGTGAAAATAATTTGACTATTTGTAAGGTTTACTACAAATAATAAATCTTTTTATGCCCCAAGATGAAAAAATCATCACATATCAATCCTCAAAGTGATTCACTATTCCTAGTTCCACTCCACTTTTTTTTTTTTGCAAAATGAGTTCTGCTTTGTTTATGTCAGGATGAAAGAAAATTACAATCCTGCAAGAGATTCTCATTTGTAAGAAGAGCACCTAAAGGAATTTCATCCACAAGTGAACGGCCTGATTGAAATACATGAAGAACTAATAAATGTTCTTTGTGATCGAGTTGGTCCCTACAATCGTAAAAGCTCTGATGTATTAAATAACAAAATGTATACCTTCTCTGTCAGCAATCCGCAACACGACAACCCCAGAGGTTTTTTTTTTTTTTGGTAATCACAACAGTTTTAAGGTTCATGCAGTGTTTGATGCATTATGCATGCAATAACTCAATATATATATATATATATATATATATATATATATATATATATATATATATATATATATATATATATATATATATATATATATATATATACACACATATACAAAAGGAAGCAGGAACACCACAAAAGCATCTCTTCTTAATTATGGGACATACTTTTAAAGAAGGACAGGAAAACAATTGGGAAGTGTTAGGCACATGCAGGTCATGTGTCTGGCTTTCCCACAGTGCACAGCTAATGAAAGAAGCAGGGCTGGTCCTCTTGGAGGAAGAGTGCCAATCAGTCAGAACGTAAAAACCAAAACGAGCAGAAGTGGAGAAGCGTGCAGGATATGGCGGGAGCAGGGCAGCCTAAAGGTGTGGGAGATTCTACAGCAGTGCTTTTAAGCCTGTTCTCCACCGACAGCCCAGAGTGGGGAAAAAAACCTCAAACTTACCTCTAGCTCCAGCATTGTCAAGCTGAAGCGTGTAGGATTTGAACTGTGTTGCACTTGCATAGAGGTAGAATGAAGGACATTCTGTTTCTATGCCTGCTCTGAAATCTAGAGCTCGACTGGAGTTCTACATTTCTTTGGCTCAGCACTGGATTTAATTTACCACACAATAAGGGAGAAGGGAGTCGAGGAGAACAGGAATTGAGGGCTGAACAGAAGGAGGTCGTTTAGTTTAGAGGAAACACGAGGCGGGTTAACAGCACGCTACTCCGCAAAGAGCTCGGAGAGAGTGAGGAGGACAGGGATGGGGAGGAGAGGAGAGGAGAGGAGGCGGTCAACAAGTTTGGAAAGAACAGGCGCATTATCTGGATTACACACTGTGTGGACCCTCAGTTCACTCTGTGTTTTACTGTGTCGATGACAGCAACCATTACCTTTTATGTTTGGTGTGTTTTCATTACCATACTTTGCTGTAAACAGTTAATACAGTAAAAACTGGGACAGCAAAACAAGTGACTAACTCATGCTATAAAAAAAAACAACCTTTTTTTCACCTTTCTTCTTTTTCAAAAGGTATTTATAACCACAGGTCCAAGGGGCTTTTTAACAGTTCAGCTCAAGTTCATGTCCGGTGTCCTCTGCACTCTCTCAGTCTAATGAGCTCCAGACACAAGAATCCTGCTCCCGATTATGAGTCCAGCCTCCTCCTGCACACGCACAAATTATCGGAGGACAGGAGTCTTCACCGCAACCCGGTTCACTTCATTTGAATTCATAAATGGCCTGTGAGTGTGTTGAAAATAGCTGTGGTAGCGGATACAAGCCCCAGACACCTCTGGGCAGTAATTGGTGCAAGTTTCCTTTCTACTGGAACTTGAGGCATCATTATAGGTTAGAGGTGGGTTATATTATAGCCCAGGTGGGTGTCTGGAACGTATAATAGTAAAGCAGACCTTAACCTGTGCTCCCAATTTACTGCTTTTACACATAATAGCCCAGACTAAAACTAGGAATGAGGAACGCACGTCATATTATACATGCATCAAACTGAGCTATTTCCTGAGCCTGTAATCTATAGTCTCGGATTCTATTTCTACTACACAGACCTATGCCTTATTTCACTTTGTGTTTTTGTTCATTTCTGATTGCCTTAATGGATGTATGGTTTCAAGCAAGGTGTCATGCAATTTTTAAGTGTTCAGAGATTTTCTATTTGGGCATTAATGATTTTCTAAATGCTGCATATGTTTCTAATATATAGTACACAGTTTCAGTTCTTTAGGCTGAAAGTGTGAGAAAGATGGAGGAATCTAATAGGTGAAGATGAAGACGGGCTAAAATGGCAGGATAAAGAGAACTTTATCACTTCTTCAGAACTGAACAGAAACTCTTTAATAAGTTGATAAAATAAAAGAGTTACTGTATAACGTTCACGATCCCTTCACTTCACTCTTTCTGCTGCCAGCATACTGATATACTTGCTGAATGTGTCAGCTCGGCTGCTGAAACACATCACCCACCCAATCATCACCAACTTGTGTGTTTATTTATTTAATTTTTTTTTTTTTAAATTTTTTATTAGCCAGTGCCCGTCGGCTTATTTATTTGTTGCTGCCATTCTCATTATGGGTTGAGTGGATGATCATGGCAGCAACAGTGAGAGTGTATGAGAGTGGCACAGAGCTCAGCAGGAACAGGATTTATAAGTTCCTCTTCACACAGTAGAGGAGCTCCATCAGGAACCATGGGAAAAAATGAACCCTAATGGCTAAACGCAACATGCAACACATTAAGGAATATTGTGGATTATGAAAAGAAGAGGGAAATTGCTGTTTTGGGGTTTTAATGGTTTATCATCTTTCACAGTGCATCAATAATTAGATGTAATTTAAGCAATAAATATAGATTGGAGGCTCACAGACAGCATCAGTTGTTGCATACTTAATAGAGAAAGCAGGATTTAGTTGCGGAAGTCGGCGTGCTGCATATTAAATCTCTAATTGAAAGATAAAGAAATTAGCTGAAACGCACCCTCTCGTGATACTGGCTAATTATTGTGTTTCACAAACACTAATTTATTTAAATCTTTTTTCTTTTAAATTATTACGCAGGGCAGGGTGCCTTTTTCTCCAAAACTTTTTTTTTGATAAGTCCACATTAGTTTTTTTTTTATTTATTTTTTTTAGTAGCCATTATTAATCTAGGAGCTTTTAAGCCTCTCTTATGTTTAAAAAAAAAAACCCAAAACAACAAAAAAAAAACCCCAACTAATTATTAATAATAAATACCAACACGCTGTGCACAACTAACAACAGTCAATTACCTTTCTTTCTTTCTTGACATATTAGTTCTGATATGTACTTTCTCCATGAGTTTGTGTGTGTGTGTGTGTGTGTGTGTGTGTGTGTGTTTGTAAATCTGAGGGCCACACAGCAGGATCCAGTACAGCGCAAGAAAGTTCGATCTGAAGAAATTGGAGAACCAGAAGACAGATAACAGATTTAGAGCCTCTCGCTGCCCCCTTACCCTCCATCTCCACATTGATTGGCTCCAAGCCAGGGGAGCCCCGCCCTCCCTGCTCCCCCTCCGCAGGGCGGGTACCTTTCTCAGAGACACTTGGCCCTTTAGGCAGAGCTGGTCCCTGAATGGTTGGGCTGGCGCTTGTGGGTGAGGTCTTTCCTGTGGTTGTGTTGGAAGGGGCAACAGAGTAACCAGTCAGTCAAGTCCTTTAAGTGCATCATATTAACATAAGAAAAAAAAAAAAGTGTTTATGTCAACATTCTGTGTACATGCAGCAAAAATATATATATAAAAAAAAAAATAATGAAGTAGATAAAACAAATTACAATTAAATTTCACTGCTGAAAGCCATCCATATAAACGAGCTGGCTGTGTTTTCTGGAAGTGGTTCATTCTTGTAATATTTTAAAATGATTTCCTGTCATTCCTGTTCAGTGTCAATCATCCCTCCCAAAGAAATTCCTAATGTAAAACAGAGGGTTTCCCTTTCAGAAAAGCTGCTGAATAAAAGTCCTATAGAAAGCAACAACCATTAACCTTCCAAAGATCCCTGAAGGTGCAAGAATGTACGGCTAAATGAAGCTCACTATAGCTCTAGCAGCAGGATCACACTGCGGTGGTGCTGTTGTTGGATCGCATTGTTGTTCTACTTGCATCAGTAGAATGTTAAGTTTGAGTGTAATTTACAGTGATTTCACACTGCAGCGGTGTGAAGTGTTTTTGTTCTGCCTCCCATTCATGTTCTCTGGAGGGGGATTGTGGGAGAGAGAGCAGCACAAAGAAGGTGCTGTAGCAGCTATCCCAGGAATACATGAGAACAATATGATGAGGAAAGAAAAAAAAAAAAGACACGGATTTAAACTTTTAATTTATTCAATACTCTGATAAACTTCGAGCCGAAGATAAATACAAAAGTGTGCATGCACTCAGCAGCACATGGAATTTGATAAAGTTTAAGAAACACAGGCGTATCCTAAAGCGTCTGTACAGCACGTCCTATCCTCCATTTCACTGCAGATCTGACCTACAACTCCTGTCCCTTTTTTTCTCTCTACACAGCTAGAATCAGTTGATTTTTAGAGATGTGCACTCAAAATACTGTTGGTGAAGGAAAAGTTTCGCTTTGCAACTGTGAAACCAACTGTTTAAACCTTGCACTGTATAAAATTCGGATTGTAATACAGACACTTTAGATAAGCTGTAACCAGCAGTGTGTAAAATGATCATAGATTAAAACTTTGATGTTTCTCACCATCACTTGCCAAACAGTAACACTGACTGCAATATAATACTACATCTGATATAAACAAGTAATATTAAATCTGAGGTCTTAAAGTGATCTGGATCTGTGTGTGTGTGTTTTTTTTTTTTTTTGTGTACAGTGTTACACATTTACTTCAAGAAATGCTTGTCAAATTTGTCAGGTGATCAAATTATCCATTTGTTTCATTTGTACCTTATACTGACAGATTCTTGCTTTCGATGCTACAGGTCCTTGTGTAATGAATAATATAATGACTGATAATGCAACTTACATACACCGATCAGCCAAAACATTAAAACCACGGGTAGCTGAGGTGAATAGCATTAATTATCTCGTTACAATGGGACATGTCAAGGAGTGGGATATTACTCTGCTGGAAAACCTAGCATCCTGGCATCCATGTGAATGTTACTTTGACACGTCACGACACCTCACTAAACATTGTTGCAGACCAAGTACATCACTTCATGAAAACAGTATTCCCTAACTGCAGTGGCCTCTTTCAGCAGGCTAATGCTCCCTGACACACTGCAAAAAAAACATTCAGGAATGGTTTTGAGAAACCTGACAAAGAGTTTAACTCTTGTTGACTTGGGCTCCATGTTCCCCAAATCTCAGTCTGATCAAGCATCTGTGGGATGTGCTGGACAAACAAGTCCAATCCATGGAGGTCTCACCTCACAACTGGCAGAACTTAAAGGATTTGCTCCCTTAAAATCTTTGCGTCAGATACACACACACCTTTAGAGATCTTGTGGAGTCCATTCCTCAAGAGGCGCACGGGAAACCTACACATTATTAGGCAGGTGGTTTTAATCAGTTAGGCTGATCAGTGTATATGGTAAAGATGCAAAATGACTGTAATGTCAACAATCTCAATCTTTTCTGCATTTTATTACCTAGCGCTTTCTGCCTGAATACAGAGCTAGTTATGTAGGTTGTTATATAGACAGTGTATTTGTTTTAAAGTGTATTTGATGCAAGTGTCAACATCTAAAAATTGTAAAGTAAATGTAAATGTTGAACCGATTTTTAATTTTAAGTTGAAACAACTTGTTAAATGTTTAGTAGTTTAAAAACAAAACGGCAAGGTGAGTATTAAGTTTTACCTGGGCTATGATAAAAGCTAAGTTCAGATGTGGTAGTAGTAGCACAGTGAATAAAGTGTTGCGCTGTTGGGCTCTTGAGCAAGGCCCTTAACTGTCAACTGCTCAGTTGTATAAATTAGATAAGTCTATGTTGCTCTGGCGAAAGCCATCAGCAAAATGCTGTTTATGTAAAATGTAAATGTGCATGGAGATGAACAGGTACGTCTGGCAACAGGTTTTACAAGACTTCTAGAGCAGAAACCGATAAAAATCCAGCTAGAAATCCTTCTTCTTGATCCCTCCCCAACTATGTTTCAATCCACATTCCTTTCACTGTCTCAGTTCAGAATTCTCACTGCAAAGCTTGACACTCACTTAGATGAGCTTTCAGGGTCTTCCCATCTTTAATTCTGCAGCAGCAGCAAAAAAAAAAAAAAAAAAAAAAAAAAAAAAAAAAAATTCCATATTCTTCAGCCAAGTCTATTTTAATTATTGATGCCTTGGTAAAGTTCCTGCTCTCAGGTGCTGAGTGTCCTTGAACCCAGGCAAAGTAGAGGGGCTCCCAAGATTGACTGGTGGTTAATGAGCTGCCTTTATACAGTTTCCATGTAACCAGGCAGTTCAACAGCTGC
The DNA here is from genome assembly GCA_033459395.1 of Hemibagrus guttatus. Classification (NCBI taxonomy): domain Eukaryota; kingdom Metazoa; phylum Chordata; class Actinopteri; order Siluriformes; family Bagridae; genus Hemibagrus; species Hemibagrus guttatus. The sequence continues at coordinate 20,034,767 of JAUCMX010000003.1, forward strand.
ACACACACGTGTGTAACTCTATCTTTGTGTGGTATTTCCATTAACTTCTGAGTAACTGACTTAAATACCCTCAACCTTAACCTTAACCTCATTAAACACATAAAAGCTGCAGTTTTTGTTTAAAAATGGAGACATTTGTTCCCCATAAAGGAATAAAAACCTGCTCCACACATATATATATATATATATATATATATATATATATATATATATATATATAAATAATTTTTTTTTACCAGTTCATCAGGCTTGTTCCAATCAGGCCTGTCAGCATGCTATGTGCACTAGGCAGATGGAGTCTGCGCACTGGGGGAGCTGAGGCTGGCACACCAGCACAACACTACAAGGCTGAGTTATGTTATTACTTTAATATTTTATCATTCATCTGGCTCTTTACACCACTGGTGGGTGAATGATAAAATGTGGTGACGGTGACTCAGAACATGTGTTTCATGTGCTGTTGAAAATGTGAAAAAGGGCTAGCTTTACTCACTGGGCTTGTGTTATCAGATAGCACAGAGTGCACTCAAAGGCCAATTCTTTAGTTTTTGCTATGCACAAAATGATGAAAACAAAACGATGATCTTTCATTTCACAGGATTTACATCTAGATGTGTTAAAGTATTCGGCACCCTCAGTGGCAGACCAGAGATTTTTTTCTTTTGGTTGAGAAAAAGGACTGGAACAAATAGTCCTAATGTAAATTACAGTAACACTTAATATTTGGTTGCTTATCCCTTGCTCGCTAATAAGTGTTTTAATCTGGCAACCCATTGACCTCGCCAAACTTCTTCCCTCTTCTTTTTTTTCTTTTCTTTCTTCATGCTTTTCCATCCTTGGTCGAAGGTTCTCAGTTTAGTCTCAGGAGGTGCAATGGGTTAAGGTCTGGTGACTGACTTGGCCAGTCTAAATCCTTCCACATTTTTTCCTCCTGATGAAGTACTTTGTTGTATTGGCAGTGTGTTTTGGCTTATTGTCTTGCTGCCTAATGAATTAAATTAGATGCATTTCTCTGTAAACTGGCAGAATATTTTTGTAGACTTCTGAATTCATTCTGCTGCTTCATCATGAGTTAGAAACTTCGGCAGAGGTTTTTTTTTTTTTGTTCCAAACTTTTCTTGGTTCATCTCTGTATTTCTTTCCGAATTCCAATCTGGTCTTCCAATTCTTAATAGTGATGAGTGCTTTGCTTCTTGTGGCTATATATTTATAGTACCTTCACTGCTGTCCTGGGGAGGTTGTTGCTGACTTGTTTGGGGGTTTTTCCTCACAGCTCTCACAATGTTCATCATCAACTGCGTTATTTTCCTTGGCTGACCCGTTCAATATCTGATTGTGTGTACATCAGTGTTTTCTTCCTTTTTCAGTACATTGTTGTATTGGCTATGCCTAATTCTTGTGTAATTTCCTTTACTTCAGCTTCAAAATAGCTTGCATTTCTTCCACAGACATCTCTTCATGTTGGTTTATCCTTTTTAAAAACAAATACAGCCTTCAGAGGTGAAACCCAGGCTTAAACACAAGACATTCACAGCTATTACTTGTTTAAACAATCAATCTAACAGGACTTATTTCTCAGTTCAAACAGAAAAGTGCCGTGTTCCAAGTTGTTTAACACGTCTAGATGTAAACATCAGGAAACATCAGGAAACATCAGGAAATGAAAGCTGAGATTCTGATTTATCATTGCATATTCATCTTTTGATCTCAAATCCAAAATATCTTTAGTGCATAGCAAAAACAAAAGGCCTTGCTGTTCCAATACTTTCAGAAGGGACTGCATGTGCATCACACACACTACACACACAGAGTGAGTGAGAGAGAGAGAGGGGGAGAGAGAGAGGGAGAGGGAGAGAGAGAGAGAGAGGGAGAGGGAGAGGGAGAGGGAGAGAGAGAGAGAGAGAGAGAGAGAGGAAAACAGGGAAACAGGGATCTGTAGTGTAATGCTTCAGCTCACTAAAGGGGAGTTTCTCAGCATTAAAATAATTGCTCTCTGCTATAAGCTTTGTCACAGAATGAGAATATTCAAACACTCGGTAAACTAAATAAAATAACTATTGTTTTATGGAGGTCTAGAAAAGCTGGGGGCGCATGAACGATGAACAAAATTAATTAGTGAAAGAACTCCCATAGTATACCATACTTTCAACCTCACTCTCCCTGACTGATGCTACAGCATGGAGGTGGACAGCTGGACTGCGTCTTTTCTTTGTCACATTTACTGAGAGACTGCCACAAGCTTCATGAATGCAGAACAGCTTTTTATGTTCAGTATGTGAGTGCTGGGGCGATATGGTATGGCAAGTAATTCTGAGCTGTCCAACAGAATAAGAGATTCGATTGTGTATTTGTATGTTTGTATGTGTGTGTGGGTGTGTTGAGCTGAATGGAGTTAAGTCGGCAGACAGCAGCAGTGCTGTCCGTCTGTCACAATGTGCTGTTGATGTGCTTCAGGACAATAACTCCGAGGTCATGACCCACCTGCCAATGTGTCTGCACTGAAAAATTCTGCTGACACATTCTGCAGCATTCACACACACACACACACACACACGCAATTGTCAAATATTATTAGCTGATTATTGCTCAGTGCACTCTTTCCCACACCCATGATGACACTACACACTGAATGTATTCGTGACTGAAATATCAGCATTTTCATGTATTCCAGCTGAACTACAGCGGCACGATTCGGTCCTGCAGGCTGATTTTATAGGCATTAAGCTCCCTGATGCCCATTTTGGTGTTTGTACATATTGATCTGGAATGATGGCATCAATAACAGTGGGAGAGCATAGCTAAAGCAAGTAGTAAGGTAGTTTCAGAGGGGAGAGTGGGGTAAATCGACTTATGTTCCTATCATAGCAATACGATGTAATACATCTAGCATTTGCGCAGTCAACCGTGGAGTGTCACCGAACAAAATAAGAAATGCACAAGCAATATGTAGACATTATCTAAATAAAAGAAGGGACCTGGTGTCTGTTGAACAAACCAGTGGAGCTGAAATGCGTGCACATGTCTGAAAGAGTGAGGAATAAAATGCTAAAGCAGGTGATGAGTAGAATGATGAATATATGTACGTGTCGAATGGAGACATGGTTTGTGAGATCTAAAGCAGTGTGGGAAAATTAACTGACCGTACGCCGAATCCAGGGCAGGGTTCTGCTTTCGCGTGGTTGCCAAGACATCTATGATTAACGGAGAAAAAAGAAAAATATTAACAAGAGTCATTTAATCGTCGTTAAAGTTGGCTAGATTTTTGGAATATTTGTGTTATGTGCTTGGGTCTGTTTAGTTTGTTTAGACTTATCATTAGCATATGTGGACAAGTGAACAACCGAGACAGACAGCTGTTTACATCAGGAATTTTCATAGGATCATAGGATTTCATAGCACCCCTACAATACAAACTAAGTCCAAAAGTAATAATCAACGAAAACAAACTGAAATCAACCAAAAAATCAACCTATATCAAGCAAAATTTCATAGGTTTATATTTAGCTGTCAGATGTTATCCCTTTCCCTGTGATTCCCAAGTAAATCTTCAGGAGCTCGGGAGTTGATTACACAGGTGTATATAACAAAAGAACAGATAAGTGAAGTGAGGGATATTTTCTATATATATTTTTAAAAAAGGCCCTCACAATAGCTCTTTGGTGTACACAGGGCTATAAACCTAAATAAAATGTCAAATTACAAATATTACATAACTTTTGGAACATTTGTGCTCTTAAAGGTTTTAAAAAATAGCAATTCTGTCTAAAGGAATAATAACGTTTAACATAACAGTGCCGTCTGACTACTAAATAAAATGCCACACTCTAAATGATCTAAACCCTATTTTAAAGCCTAGCATCAAAACATCACTGCAACATGAACTGGAATATTTAACGGTAACTTTATCCGGCATTCATTAATACAGCAGCATTCAAATAAAAGGTTTTCCAAAATAATTATTTTATTCAGTTGCTAAAATTGTCTTGCATCGTTATTGATTGCGATAAACACAGATTAGCTGTGATAATAAACAGAGCAATACACACAGACACAAATAGCCGCTGCTTATACATTAAAGTGGTGCTTATGCTTATGAGAATGGTAAGAAATGTAAAAAAAAAAAGTGATTTAATGGATTTAATTTAGAAAAATTCCCAAGGCGAAAAAAAAAATCATCTTGTTACATTAAGTCTCAACTGCCTGGCTGGACAGTTTAAAAATAGCTCAATTCAGCTTGAAAAGTGTGAACCTGGCAACAAGTGAGAACCTGACCAAGAGAGGGTTTTTTTTTGATGTAGGGGACACAATGCAATTCACAATAAAAATGTAATGCAGCCACATACAGTAGGTCTGAACAGAGACTAAGTTGTTTTAGAATAAATGTGTGCAAAGGCCCTATACTAGTGATATCAGGACACTGGGGGTTTGTGCTCACCGTGGCAGCTGTCAGGATACTGTGAGTAGCCAGTGTCCACGTCCTGCTCAAACCCTGACCTGAAAAAAGAGAAAGAGACAAAACAGGAGAGAAGGACAGAATTATTATCTGCATCATCCCTTTTTCCCTCTGCTTCCTTAATTGCCTGTGCTGTCAAGTACAGGACAACAAACAACTGTTGTCTATCTGTCTGAGTTGGAATAGCACTAAAAGGGAAATGCAATTTGTCTGCTGTCTTTTCAAGGTCAGCTCTTTTGGCAGAGGCAGTTTGGCAAATGAATGGCAGAACAGGAAGGATGCAGTCATCTGTTGGGCTGCGGAAGCCATCTTATTCTCTTGATGGCAGGAATTATGAAAAACACTCAAAAAAAAAAAAAAAAATCAAGGAACATTTAAAAAGAGTGCACATGCTCCCTGTAGCTGCATGACTGTTACAAAATTACAAGTGCAATTATCTGGCATGGTATTGTGACTGCAGTTATTAATTGCAATTAGCAGCAATTATTTCCAAACCTAGTCACAGTGTGTTTGTGAGGCTGCGAGAACACCTGTGCTGTACCGGAGCACTCGACAGGAACATCTGAAATGGGTTCTTCCTGAGATTCATGGAGCGCACGATAAAAAATCTGTTCCATGTGGCATAGCTCTAATTTCTGATGTTTGCCTGAGATGTAGTAAGCATGCGAATACACGGAAAGTATTAATTACAAAAGCATGCGAATAATTTAACTGCACAAGGCAAAAATCACAGTCTAATAAGTTATACATGTGTGTGAATGTACCCATGTAAAAACTCCATAATTAATGACATACAGTGTCCTTGAGAATTAATGACACCCTTCATGGAAATAAGCAAAAAATGATTATTTGCATATGTAAATATTTCATAAATAATATACTTATTATGAATGATAAAAGTAGATAATAAATATATACTTATTATGCTCAAAACCTCAAGGACATTAAATTGGACTTTATTTAAACATGTTTTTCCTAACTTTTTAAAGAATTTTAATTTGAAAATGATTGTAATTTGTAGAGAAAACTGGATTAAAACTTATCAGCACCCTTACAGTGAATGTTTTTGAAACATGCTCTGGACAGAATAACAGTCTTATCCTGTATGTCTAACCATGCCTAACAAGATTGGAGACACTTGAGGAGAGAGTTTGGTAATTCTTCCGTGCAGAACAGGGAGGAATGACATACTAGGTTTCTGTATATGGAATTCTCTTTTTTAAGTACATTTCAACTTCAGAGTGTTATGTGTCAGCGTCTAAATCAGCAAATCAACTCCACTTCTCAGAACACATCAAGGTCTACAAACATGGCTGTTACAGACTACAATTCCCTGCACAACACTCCACTAATGGGTTCGTAGTCACCTGAGATCTAATAGTGCATGTCTGTTTCCAGTAACACTCACACCTACATAATCTTGCCTTCTTGTTGGATTTGCAATCATTGTACCGTCTGCTGATCACCTGACTTTTTGCCTGCTCTTGTTTACAGTATTTTTTATTAGCTTCGTGTTTTGGAAGTGTCTTTGGAAGAAGTCTTTTTTAATAAAACCTCTAACCTGCACTTGCATCTGCCTCTGTCAAATGACACAGAGATTGAGACGGTCATTGCAAAACAGTACTTTTTCTGTTTCTTTGACCATTTCTGTGTTGACGTGGTAGTATGTTTGGCTTTAGCCAAGACTCAACCTTCTACCAGAAGCAACTAGGTTTTGGAAGGAAATCTCACGGTACTTAGCAGAACTGATGATGTTTAATCTCCAGAAGAGCCCCTAAAACCATCAGGTGCAAAACAACTCAGAAGCACCATTGATTCCGGTTTTACGGTGAGAGTTAGGTGCTTTCCGTGTGTGCAGTCCACGTTTGATGCCAAGCATTATGCTGTTGTGCAAGACAAATAAGTTTAATTTTGGACTCATCTGACCACTGCACCTGATGCTAGTTAGAGCTCTTTCAAAGTTTAATGAAGTTCATGTGCTGCAGGCTAAATGATGCTCTCAGGAAGGGCTTCTTTCTTGCAATGCTTACAAACAGCTTGGTGTAGGTAGCATAAAGGAATTAACTTTGAAACCTGACAACCACAAGAATCAATTGAATTGTGCAATTTTGAAAGTTTAAGTGATTTCTGGGCCCTTGCTTGGAGTCAGCCAACCGAGAACAATGTTATTCTTTTGAAATTAGTGCACAACAGATCAAAAAGTCAGTCAGTGGTCATGGATTTCTGGTCCTGCAGGAAGAGCTCTCACTCGAGCTCCTGATAAAGAAGGCTGGTGCTAAGCATATCAATGTGATAATGGAACTGGTACAAATGCTCAAAAGTCTTTTATTTGGTGTTTTACGGTTTCAAAAATTCTCAATGGCGTCTGTCGCCTCATTTTATCTCTCCGAACAATTAGGGTTGATTTGGGCTGTAGAGTCTTGTGAGGCCTCTATTGAAATGTCTAATGAGAATACATGTCAGTCTTTCAAAAAAGACTAATTTACTAGATTGACTGGAATCCTTCATAAAAAAAATGAGCAAAAATGACTGAGTACAATTACATCAGGCACATAATTCAACTTAAAGAAAAGGAAAATTAGTTCTTATTGCAACTGTTTTTAAATAATAGCAATTTCCCTCAAAATATATTACCTTAATATTTTTTTTTAAATGCTATACATGCAGGTTTTTTCCAAACTCCATCTTAATTTCCTGTAGTCTGGAGGTGTAACACACCTGAAAGCTAGTTAAGCATTTAAAATGGATGTTTTAACGGACCATTTATGTGATGCAAAAGATCTTTACACAAACACCACAAAGACACTCTATATGGCCAAAAGTATATGGCCACCAGACCATCACACCTATGTCATTCTTCCTCAAATCGTTGTCACACAACTGTCTGGAACTAAGAGGCTCAAACATGTTCCAGCATGATGATGCCCCTGTATCCAAAGCAAGATACATGAAGACATGCTGTGCCCAGGTTGGAGTGAAAGAAATCGAGTGACCTGCACTGAACACCATTGAGATAAACCTGAACACTGACTGTACCCAGGCCTCATCAACCATCATCAGTGCTTCACCTCACTAATGCTCTTAGGGCTGTAGCACTGCTCTAAAATCTAGTGAAAACTCTTCCCAGAAGAGTGAAAGGTATTAATACAGCAAAGGGGGTGAAATCTGGAATAGGATATTCAACTAGCACACAAGGGATATAGAAATTTGACATGGCTTCTATTCATGGTACTGTGTATTTGTTGTCAGTCACCACACCTACTTTGTACTCTGAAATGATATAATATGCATGCATTCTTCCCACCTACTCTTCTCACTAGTCTCTCCAAATGCGGTATTGTGTGCAAAATACGGCATCTTCGCAAGTGGATATACCTTCCAGTTGTTGTTTTTTTCTGTATAGAGATGATGTCTGGTCCTGTGAGACTACTCTATAGTTAATTTCAAACTGTCCATATGATTAATGTCATTTTCTCATTTTCTAAGCCAATACTGTGCTTCACAGTGCACTCAAGCTTAGAATTATGCTGAAAGTCCTAAAATAGGCTTCACTGCTTTTCCTGACAGCTCTATAGCTGCAATGTTTCTGCAGGCTGAGGACAATGAGTACTGCAACTCCCTCATCACTGTGCCACATTCTCCATTACAGAAAAAAGTAGCGATTCACTTTTCTACAGCCACCTCTGATCAGCTGCATTAGGTCAAGCATGAAAAGTATTAAAGCAGCTAAAATAGTTATTGCAAGACCACAACGGCCCAAAACCAGCAAAATCACCAAAACCTCCACAGGGTACATAACCTGTAATAGAAGCAGATCCAGAGTACTGATAGAGACAACATATCTAGAACTCTGAGACATGCAGTAGTGCTAGATGAGTTGAAGCTGTTGTACAGGGGGAAAATTACTATGAGCAAAAAAAAAAAAAAAAAAAAGTCATTATTGAACTGGAACACTGACTCTACCCCAGGCTTCCTCACCCAACATCAGTGCCTGACCTCACTAATGCTCTTGTAGACAAATAAGCAAATCCCCACAATTTCAATTTTCAATTAAATCTATTTGAATAATACTTAACAATGGACATTGTCTCAAAGCAGCATTACAGAAGTATAGAAACATTATAATATAAAATTATAAAGTTTAAAGTTACTATTTATCCCTAACATTTATTCCCTAATGATCAAGCCTAAAGCAAGTGTGGCAAGGAAAATCTCTCTCAGATGATATGAGGAAGAAACCTTGAGAGGAACCAGGCTCAGAAGGAAACCCATCCTCATTTGGGTGACACTGGACAGTAAATAATGCAAATATAAATATTGTCTTTTCTTCAGTTTATAGCCACGGCCCCCCACAGCCACACTCCAAAATCTATTATAATCTCCAAAATGTTTACCCAGAAGAGTGGAGGCTGTTACAGCAGCAAAGGCTTCCACATATAGTGTGTTTGAATTTCTAAAATCATCAACTAGATTTAGTATAGCGGTCTGTCAAATGTTGTGAATTGTGCTTTATTTACTTCATTCATGCTCTGACTTACTTTACATTCTGACTGACTCGAGCAGGGGTGGGGGGAAAAGTCCTTTATGGTTATAGAAACACCACAAACATCACAGTACCAATATTATATCATCATATTGCCTAGCCATAGTAGCAGTTAAATTCCTGAGTGCCTGAGGAGTACAGCCTTGATAAAGCACTGCACCATTTCCTTTCAAACAAGGACAAGCTACGCAGATTAGAAAAGGGAAATAAAATGATAGTGAATCAGGTAGTGCAGGTTATACAGCAGCAACACTCTGTTTCAGCTGACACAAAGGACTCATGTCCTCAATATTCAATCTGTCTGCCCTCTTCCCTCGACACAATTTGCATCCCCTATTTCCATTAACCTCAGAGAGCGAGGGACAGAAACAGAGAGAATGATATGATGCTCCCTTATAATGTGAGGCAGCCTGTCAGCTACACAAGTGTATGCATACAATATCAGAACCGAAGGATGGATTTAGTGCGAGCATGTTACACACACACACACGTTCACACAAACAATTCTGCTAATTACTCTTTCATCATGCTAAATCAAAAATCACAAAGGGAATGAGCACTGCTGTTTCCCTTGGGTATAAATATGAGATTACACACATGTAAAGTCCCTTTGTCATCCATTACACTGTGAGAGAAACCTTTCAAAACACAACTCTCAACACAGAAGAAACAGATGGCTATTGACCTTCACAATGCAGGTAATGGATCTGAAAATGCATAAGCACTTAAAAAATACCATTATGCAAAACAGGGCCATAACAAAAAGCATCATGTGTCTGAAACAGTTGCAAAAATGTGCTAGGAAATGGACACTTGAGCACACTGAGAAAAAGACTCCAAAGATCACAGTTTGAGAATTGCACAGTTTAGCTGATTTTTGTGGTTGTCAAGTTCCAAAATAAACCGTTAAACTCTTTCTGCTTTCGTAACAACTGACTGTTTGGAAGCATTGCAGAAAAGAAGCTGGAGAGAAATGCCCATAACTTCACTGAACATCATTAAATGTTAAAATTAGCATCATGTAAACTAAACCTTTCACACACCATCAGCATGTTTGGTGAGGGAACTGTAGGGAAAAGTACCTGTTACCCAGTGTAATACATGCAGCTACATCACTGATGCTTTAGGCCTGGTTTGTGGCTGCGGGTTCGGGAGAACTTGTGAAGATTAATGGCATCATTTATTCTGCTGGCATTTTAGCCCATGACCTGATTGCCTCTGTTAGGATGCTGTAGTCAAGGAGAGGGGGGGATTCCACATTCACAAACATTAGAGTACTAAAGTTGTGCATGAAGAAGTGGACCAAGATCCCTCTTGGGTGTGTGTTGGTTGGAGGGGGGCATACTTTGCAGAACAAACAGCAGTCTAAATATGTATTCACGTGGAGTGTATCTCAGTCTCTGATGTTGTGAGTAACACTGTTGAGCGTGAGCCAAAGGTTTTCAAAAGATACAAAACCCCCATAAAGCTAGTGGGCCTGAGTGTGTAAGCTTGCTATCTTTAGCGGGTCCCTAAAGAGTCTGCTCCAGATGGAGCCAGATGTGGTTCAGCAAACAACACACCTTCAAATAATACTGTACAGAAAACTGGAAAATCAAAGCAAGGTGTCCATCCTCAAAAGGTCATTACTCAGACAGCACATTGGCTTCAGAGCTGTGGTTTGAGCTGCAGTACTGATAAGCTGTAGAACTTCACACCCTGCCTACAACAGAGCAGAAAGCTCATTAAGATCATATAAGAGTAGAGTAATCTCTACTAAAATAATAGTAAGAGAACAGGGGATGCTTCAACCACACGTTTCCTGGTGATAAATTAACAGTGCAGTGTTAAAGACTTTACAATTACACTTGGCTCAAATTAGTTTAACGCAAAACATTTACAGGGCATCACTTCTTATTTTACCAAAGACTTATAACAGCACCCTATCTACAGATTTCTCCTCTGAGGAACAATGCTATTAAACCACAACTTGACCTGCCAAGGACATAAATTACCCAGAAGTCAGCAGGTGAAAAGGGGTGAGGGTGAACTATTTTCTGTCGCTCTGTAATGACCAGTGCTGGAAATGATTGGACAAAGCTGTGCAGGCTTTTCACTGGGAGCATAAATAACAGTGTTGTGTCAGCGAGGAGGCAGAACATCATTAATGTACAGATGACACTGTCCTGCTAACCCTTATGAATGACTTGCCTGGCCGACTGGAGGCCTCGGTCTGGAATCGCTCAAGTCCAGTCTGAGCCCTGTGCTCACTAACTGTCATGGCCAGGTCTCTGTTTAGAATCTCTATCGCTTATCTTGGCCGTGACACCATGTAGATTGCGCCGCACACCAGAGGTGAACAAGCTCGGGATCAAAGAATTTTCTGAAGATGCTGAAAGGAAAAATTCATCCCATTGCTCAGGACAGACTAGTGGTTTAGAGGGAATTCATTATTCGTGGCATAATATTAGGACTATATTACCCTTGATAGAAACAAACTATCGTCAACTCTATCTGACTGACACAAACAAGAAGGTCAAGAAGTTGTCGAGTTACTGTAGCTTGCCTGCCGGGGATTTTATGAAACTTCCATTAATACATTCCACACGTTTCATTTGCAGTAGTCCAATGGAGCCTACAGTAAATATCACACACAGATAGTCATGTGACCTAGAGGCAATAACTCTGCAGTGCTATTTAAAGAGATCAATACTCACATTTGGATAGCACACCCAAGCCTGCAACATGCCGTGACTAACTCAGCGCCGCAATTTACAGCCAAATTTGTGATGAGAAAATAAGCACTCGCAGTGATTTAGAGTAGCAGCCATGTTTCAGTGGGACAAAGGTGCTAAAGGCCTGCTGGGTGGTAGAGCTAACAGCTAACAGTTTTCTCTCTCTCACTCAATCTCTTTCTCTCGCTTACTGTTTCACTCTCTAAGGTGCTGGCTTGGCATACACAGGCACGGTGGCAGAAAGCCATAGCGCTGAACATTACTTTCGATTCCGTGCATACAGACAGAGCGGGGGATTGATTGAGGCTTCTCCCACCCTCCCCTGCTTGAAAGTTATGGCTGGTCAATAGAAGTGTGTGTCGTACAGGTTTGGTCCTGTGTGGACAAATAAATGACATTAGTGTGGGTGTGATCGATACTCCCGCATAGGTGCAGGCATGCCTCACACCCTTTCATTTCCTTCAGCCTGCTACCTAAAGGCATGCTTGCCTTCAAACAAGATGGATGGCTGTAGACTTTGCCTTCACAACGTTTTGACAAGCTCCGAGCTGGAGACCCAAATTGCGCAAGATGTTGAGATATAATTAATATTGATTCAATGAAGCACATTATTTTTAGATTACATGAATTAAAAGCCGAGGAGGCATGCAGCAGAGCAGTGAATGAAAACACGGCACAGCACTTTTCCGTTAAGGCATCAATAACACGCAAGCCAAATATCCCCCACTGAAAGACATTAGAACACGGAAACCTTCAAACTTTTACATCAATTCAATAATTAATCACTTTCTATTATAAGAAAATGTAGTGCATATTTAAAATGTCATTATATAATCCTACATTATCTGCCATTTTTACTGTTATTATTGAATATTTCTCCAGCTTTTTCAAAACCATTCAACATTAATTTCAAATAAAAAATACTAAAATTGAAATTAAAAATCTCAAGATTTTCATTTCAGCTGTTCATTTTGGGTAATTAAATTATTCATTATGGTTTCCTTTTTAAGTAAAAATATTATCATTCAATTCTACACTTCACAATTCAAATTAAAGGGTTGGACAAACCAACCAAACAAATCTAATACTTTTTTTGTTGATTTGTCCCTCTGGATCAAGACTGTAAGTAGAATAAACCCATTAAATACCCAAAGAACCCCCCATTTATCAATCCCATGTCTTTTTATGTTTTTGTTTTATTTTTAGATTAAATGCTCCTGTTCCGCTTCAAATCTGTTTAGTCTTTGACCAGTGTTTGGCAGTTGCCAGTAAACTTGCTGTAACTTGGTTAGAATAAAGAGGCTAACAGCAGGATGTTGTATTCTGTAACTCACTTTAGTCCTGGCGCCACAGTGACACAGCTCCCCGTCTTCAGCCAGATACAGTACGGGTCTCGTGAGGACAAACAGCTCCTAAAATACACACACATACAAGTTAATTCACAGCAGATGGGCTGAAAAGGGTCTGTATTTCTCACCCCAAATTTTCATCATCACGCTTTACAAAGGCCTCACACGACTAATAGACTGAGGCTGCGTGAAACAGGCCAGAGAGGATAGCCAATCAGCAGAGAGAGAGAGAGAGAGAGAGAGAGAGAGAGAGAGAGAGAGAGAGAGAGAGAGAGAGAGAGAGAGCAGACAAAGGGAAAAAGGTGTCAAGAGAAAGATGGAGGGACTGTCAGAGAAACTGTCTGAGAGCCAGATGTGAGTGCATGAGTGTATGTGCACACGTGTGTGTGATTGACAGGTGTGCTATAGCTGCCAGAACCCAACTGGGACTCTGTGACATGGCAGAGCTCATAAGCCAGAGAGAGAGAGGGAGAGAGAGAAAGAAAGAAAGAGAGAGAGAGCAAGAGAAATAGAGAGAGACAGAGAGAGAGAGAGAGAGAGACAGAGAGAGAAAGAAAGAAAGAAAGAAAGAAAGAAAGAAAGAAAGAGAGAGAGCAAGAGAAAGAGAGAGAGAGTGACAGAGAGAGAGAGAGAGAGAGAGAGAGAGAGAGAGAGAGAGACAGAGAGAGAGAGAGAGAGAGAGAGAGAGAGAGAGAGAGAGAGAGGTGACGAGAGAGAGAGAGGTGACGAGAGAGAGAGAGAGAGAGAGAGAGAGGTGACGAGAGAGAGAGAGAGAGAGAGAGAGAGAGAGAGAGCAGTAGGAGTGGAGGGGGGAAGAAAAAAAAGAAAATAATGTGTGTAGATACTCTGCAGTGTGTGGTTTGGGAGAGAGTGATTGAGTGGGAGGCTGAGTGACAGAGAGTAACAAAATGAAGGAGTCTAGAAAAACAAATTATACTAACACAATGCTTTCTTCTGTTCCTCTGATCGATAGCTGCTCTTGTATCCACTGTGGCTTCTGTTTCTCTAAGTTCAACTCTTTACTCTTTTCAAACTTTCCACCGATTCTGTGGTCTATCCCAACACATAAGTACTATTACCTTCTAATGGAGATAAACAACACTAAAAAATTTATCTAAAACTTCTCATCACTTGATCTCACCATTTAGGATAAACAGTGTGCTTTGGGCTTTGACCGTGTTTCTACTTTAATGTTGTTACTTATGCTTCACATTCAGCTGCTACTAATTGCAGTGCTAAAAATGGAAATAAAGCTCTGCCGCATAAGCGCGGCACGCTACAATAATCCTGACTTCAAATAAAATAAACAGGGATAATTTTCTCTTCACGCACACGCACACAATGCTGGATGTGAATAAGTCTCTTTCTCCAGAGTGAACTACTGTCTGAGACCTGCAGTTTCGAGCACACCGTCTCTATAAAGCAAAGCATTTGTGTGAAAAGGCTGAAATGAGGAACGGGAGGCAGCAGTGATTACCGGCCTGTAATCCCAGCCAAGGTGCGCCCTCTTCTTGGTCAAATCCCATGAGAGGATTTGGGGATCACTATGAAGTGAAACAGAGCCTATCAGCTTTCTTGTCCACTATTTACAGTGGGGAAAAAAGAAGAAAAAGGGGGAAAAAACAGACAGCCTCTCTGGTCTTGTTGTTATTGGCCTTTAGCCAATCAGATGGTTACTATTTGAGTGTGTGCAGTTTGGCTGGTGGCGTCTTGGAGAGGGACGTTTATCACGCTGTGGAGGAAACACGTCCCTGTTTCCATCAGCTACTCAGAGCGCGCCCCCACACACACACACACACACACACACACACACACACACACACACACACACACACACACACCACACCACACACACACACACACACAGCTGCAATGCTCTCCTGCTCTCCCACATATGTCTTTAAATCCTTGCCTCTGCAAAAGTTCAGAATTTCCTCTCAGTTTTTTTATTTCAACTGCAGGTGAAAAGCATCTGTAACAGTAAATACGCATCTAGAAATGTAGTCTCAGAAGGGTTAGTGGTCTTTAACCCTCAGGAGTTTAAGGTGTTTTTTTGGGATCCTGGAGATGTTTTGACATGCCTTGGCATTTGTTCTTAATCCAGTTACTGACATCAATAGTAAAAGAAGATTTTACACTACAATCAGCACAAACTATGCTAAAATAATGTGTACAACCTCTAAGTAAATGTTTAGATTTCTGAGAAAAGCACCTTTTAAATTTGGTTAGTAAAACAATTAGTTACAGCACTGAAATAGAGCCATGAAACACTACTACATATTTTTTCACAAGACTTTTGTCTTTGTTTTTGATCGTCACTTACCACATACAGTACCACAACATCTCACTTCTTTATCTCAGACCTATTCTATCCATCATTATAATTTGTAAAAGCAAGTACAAAAAGGAGCGAAAAATAAACATTCTGCAGAGATGCGAAAGTGCCCGACACTGTGATAGTAAAATAATCCATCACAGTTTGGTGTGACACAGAGTGCTACTACACTACCACCCCAAAGTAGTTTTTTTTCCCTTTAAAAACACCTCCCTATAGGATTTATACCTTTTATACCAACTGCAATTCTCAAAAATTACACATTTCAATTTATTAATTAACAATAATGTTTTTAAAAAAAAGTTTATAGGTACAAATAATGATGAAGAACTTTCACGAGTTCCTTTTAACACCATGGTGCAACGCCCGGCCTTGTTTTTTTTTATTATTATTTGTAGCTAAAATTAATAAGACCAAAACTCGTCTTTTTATCAAGATTACTCCTCTGTCCTGAAGGCTGTCCCATGGTGAAGAACTAACAAAGTACTGACACCCAAGACTATTTCCATAACTGTGAAATAAACACCTCCTTACAGAAAGATTCAAATCCACAATGGCATGTGTTTCTTTGTTAAATAACAAAACTATTCTGAATCAGTTTATATTATTAACCTTAGAAATGATCCCTCTAGAGCATCTGTTGCACAATTAATGAATGAATTGTTAACATAGAAATAATAAAGTATTAATAAAACATTAATGTCCACCTATCGTTTGAATTACAGTTGGGTCTCCTGTGAGAGTCACTGCTATGGAAACTTCATTTAAAACCTTTTTAAACCCAATCAGATTCAGATTCAAGATCACAGAGCTACTCACTTCTTGCAAGTTCCGTAGTCAGCACACCGGCTCAGAGGCACGCGTACCACACAGCTCGAGAAGGCCACAAACAGGGCGTGATGGTCCTTATCCAGCTCCAGTCCCAGAATCCTCCGGTCTTCCCCACGTACATTACATCTAACAAGGGATGAGAAGAGTGTTCGTAAGAAAACCTTGAATTCAAAACTCACATTTTTTAGCTTCATATTACTTTTACTGATATAATCTTGCAATATGTTCTTATAAATGTATTACTTTTCAATCATCTTCTATAGCCTATCAGCCTAACTCAAACATTTTGGATTTTCTATCGCATCCCAACGAGTGCGTCAGCGTAAAAGAAAGAATATTAACTAAAGTCGAGATCATGTCACGTTTCACTTTCCTCATTTTCTCCTCCCTTCAGCACCAGCTGTCATCAACCAAAAAAAAAATGCTGAGCCTGGTTCGCTTGAAAATATGCCACTTTAAGGAATAAAAATGCAAAAAATCAGTTTCCTGAAATAGTTGAACTTGCTTATCACAAGAAAAGTGCAATCTTATGCATTAAACCAGGCACCCTTGACTGGTGCAGTAAGACACTTATAAAGTTCTCCATATATAAAGCCACCCAAGATGTTTTACTTTTCAGGCAGCTAATGTACATCCATGGAGCACACCACTAAAAAAACCCCCAAGAATATCAAACTAGTTCTTTACAGTCCACCTTGTTTACTACAGGATAGAGCTTGTTGTTTTTAATAAAATGCCTCAGAGTGTAGAGATGAGAGAAAGGAAATTTGTATGTGTGTATAAGAGAGACGCAGACAGTCAACTGAGCATTAGACCACAGTGTGTGTCTGGTGGGTTCTGGAGGCGTTGTGGCCCAGTGAGACACAAACAGAATTAATCAGCGGTGGAGCACACAGAGCATTTACTCCCATAGTGTACACTCCATCACTCCTCAGATGTGAGAGTGAGCGATACAGAAGAAGAGACGGAGGGATACGAGAGAGACGACTGGAGGAGGGCTGCATCAGGAAC